>JAOVVF010000039.1:26859723-26870373 GCA_028565595.1 Duopalatinus emarginatus | reverse complement strand
GTTTGTAACAGCCTATATTATGTTTTCTCCTGCGGGATAGACAAGACACAAAATCAATGCATCTCTATCAATATGTGGGAATAATTCTCATAGCTTTGCGGGTTGCGGGCGGGAATGCACGCACACATTGCGGAAATGGGTGGACACGCTGCACACACGTTGTGGTCGCCGGCGGTACCTCTCTGACAGGTCAACGCCATGTGTGCCTCCTTTGTGTATTCATTCTGATAAGTTTGACATCTTCCAACAGGACAATTCGCTGCCCAGTAGCTCAGTTACATAGGCTGTGAACCATTAACCGTTAAACCATTTTTGTACCAGCATTGTACTGCAATCTTGTTCTTCTTGCTCAAAGAGTGACTTCATTTAGATTCCTCAGAACAAACATTTAATTAATTACTAGACTCCATGTAAGACCATGAGCAGAATCAGGCATTCTGTTTCACCAGGCTGAGGCAACCACACCGGACGTCTTTGTCGTACGTCTATGGACGTCTTAGACTCCATCCCTACGGTCTCAGTAGTGGCAAGAAGCGAGATATGAGATGGCATGATGGAAGATATAAATATGAATGAAGGATTGTTTCGCTGCCTGGCCTCCCCACTGTGTGTAAATAACGCCTGCCAAATTAAACAGACAGACAGGAGCATATTAATGTTCATATACCCTTTCTGCAGTTGGCATCCTTTCTGCTCATGACTCTGTGAAGGTAATTGCCCGTTTATGATGCTGTGCTAATTTACAGGTCGTAATAAACCCAGTTCTTTTTTTAAAGAATGCTATCTTGATGTGAACTGATTTTCAGGATTCTCTCTCTCTCTCTCTATATATATATATATATATTTTAAATGAGCAATCGCCAAAATAAATGGTGTGATTGATTATTTTTCTATAACAGCTACTCATAAAGACACCAATTCTTTAACTTATTTTTAAAACTTATTTTAGTACCATTTAATCTGAGACACAATTCAACTATATACCACTATAAATGCTATACTATAAATGGTTTTCCATCACCAGCCTGCTTTTTTACCCTCTATGCAGTTTGTGATGTTACTAAGAAACTGTAATGCCTCCAGCCAAACATCAAGGGATCTGGTGATGTAGGTGATGTAGGTGTGAATGACAAAACCCCAAACTCACATGAGTGTTCCTCTAACCGTAATTGGGCCCGTCTAGACGAGTGAGTTTGTGTGTGGGGGGGGTGGGGGGGAATGGGGGGGGCATTGTCCTGTTAGAAGAGGCCAAACCCATCTGGATGAATGCAAAACATGGACGGGTGGAACTGGTCAGAAAGGAGACACACACATTGTTCACCTGTAGATTCATACAAAACCTGCTGGTTTGGAGATCCTCTTCCCAGTCATCTAGACGTCACAGTTAGGTTCTTGTTGAAATCTTAGATCCTGACAATTGGTCATTTTTTCTGCTTTTAAAGTATCAACTTGGGGACTTGATTACTCACTCACTGCCTAAAATTTCTCACCCCTTGACAGACGTGTCATGGTAATGAGATAACCTGTGTTATTCAGTTCACCGGTCAGTGTTTTTACGGTTTTAAATTAAATTCCTTTCTGTGCATAAATTATCTTAATCAAAACAGTTAAAGAAATCTCAATGAATTTTAATAATAAACAGCACTTAAAGTGAGCTGCATATGTAGATTATAACGCATTATAAGTTCTTATTCAGCTCATACTTAAACCCACTGTGTTGGGAAAAGGTAGCAAGGTCAAGACTACAGATGGCTAGATAAAGCTAGATACTGGGTGCTGAACAGGACAGGATATAAGGAATGAAATGTGCAGGGGATGATGGGTACTGTAGGTTATTTAGTTGGTATTCTGCACCATATTCAGCACAGACATGATACACTGGCACTTCGTCTTTATAGGAAAGTGTGGGGGGAAAAAGAAAAGAAAAAGAAATGACAATGAAAAATAAACAAAACCTCTGACACTACATTACTAATTTAAAACTTAAAATAGAGAATTGAAAGTGTATAAAAAAATTGCCTATGTGTACTGTACACATTATAACTTCCTTAAGTTTATTATTTAAAATCTACTGAAACCTTAAACGTATTGATAAGCCATTATTAATCAGCAGAGTGTAAGGCAGACCATTCATTTTACAATCCAAAATAAATAATTAATAAATAAACCTAATGAGTCATAATACCCTTCTGTGTGCATGAACAGACTAAGAAAAGTATTACAGATAATTTAAAATTTTCAATAATACTTTTAATGATAATAAATCTAAAATAAAACACTGGGAGTAACTTAAAATCTTAAAACCTTTTAAATAAATCAAATATTAATAGTGGTAAAGTGGTTATTAAGAACATTGAAAAACTTCCCAAATGTCAGTGTGGCCCAACCTGTTATTCTGAAATGAAGAGGTAATAACAGAAAACAATGTACTGCATTATTCAGAGGAGACCAAGTGACATTTATCTCTTAGAGATTCATAAAATTAGCTACATTGGACCGGAGGTAGTGTGTGTGCTACAGTCTGGTGTGTTCTCTCTATGTCCACATGGGTTTTCTCTGGGTGCTCCAGTTTCCTCTCACCTAAAATATGTTACATCCACTTTAAAAAGACTTTATATGATGTTGACCCATAAGCAGCTGCGACTCCAAATAAGAGATTTCAACTATAAGAATAATCTCCATTTCTTAATCCGTGATTAATTACCCATGATCTTTGCTTCGTGACAAATAAGCAGTATTTTTCATTTTTTATAAATATGCCATTTTCAAATATGCAATTTAATTAGTATTAGTATAATTATCTTCGTGTTGTTATGTGCCGTAGGCCATTATTACCAAAGTGCTGAGCTTGAAAAGTTGCACGGTGTCCCAGCAGCACACACAACTCTCAAACAGGCTGTGACAGAATCAGGACTCCTTCATGCCTGCTGTTCCTCATCAGTGTCATCCTTCAGCTGCCAGCATCTCATGTAATTCAGTTTCCCATGAGCTGCGCTGCGAATCTGTAAGCCGCTGCTCTAAGGTAAAATATGTAAAGCCTAGAGACTCACTGACATGCCAGGCCTCCTTATCGCACCCGAACCCGACGTGCGAAAACACGCGAGATTGATTCGTTTACAGCTAGATGAATGCCATTAGCTGCATTTACCCCTGCTTTCGCAAATTAGAGCGACTGCGATCCTGAAACGGATCACTGAATATTCTCTTCGTGCCATTTCAGAAAAAGGCTGGAGCTATTTCTCATTATGAGGACCGACCGAAACAGGGAAGAATACATCTTGTAACTAACGGCCACGTTGATTTGTGTGGCCTGTTGATTTCTCACGTCTCTCAGGGTCACTCATGGCTGCACTCTACACTGATGAAAGGCTGGATTCATATCCGTATGTTGCGAGTCAATCGATAAGCACTTCCACAGCACCAGGTCTATCAATCTTTACTCGGTGAAACTTAAATCCTCAGATCAGCTCTGGATCCAGGAGATGGAGAAAAAAACAAGAAAATGCCCCTTTTTAAAATAGCATGAACATCCCAAGGCTAAAGACATAACGAAAGAGACGGAGCGAGAGAGGAGATTGTGATAGTTTAACTACTCAGGCAAAGCCCAGTTCAAATCCAGCATGTTGGCCCAAATTCATCCTGTAGGATTCTGGATCTAATCTGACAGAGACAGATGGTTTTGGGCTCCGAGATTTCATAAAGTCAGGCAGCTCCAGACTGCTGTTGCGACGGCAATTCAAATGTGCGGATCGCTGAATAAATGCAGGAGAGGATACAGAAGGAAAGTTTCTCGCGCTTGTATTTCTTTTTTAAAGTTCAACTTTTTTTATATTTCTGAATAAACATTAACATGAAGCATAAAAAACACACATTTTCAATGTAATCCAATTCTTTCTAGTACTTCTGCCCTACCATGCCCTGGTCAGGATTCCCAAAATTCATGGCAGCCATTCAAGATGGCCATGTCCACACCAAGAACTGTTTTTCCCACCCATGTTATGTCCTACTGGTTCCATTCTTTAGCCTTAGTAACTGATTTTGTGCACATTTTGACCTTGATTTTAGCCTAGTCTCTGATCTGTCTGCTCATTGCTGGTGTGCTTGAATACACGTTTAGATAGGACTCGGCACACAGAGGAATGTGACCTCCGCATGTGTCCCATCCGTGCAGTGAAACACACACCAGTGAACACTAGAGGGCAGTGAACACACTTGCCGGGAGTGGGGACAAGCCCCAAACCACTGCACCCAGGGTGCAGTTAGGGGGTTAGGTCATGTGCGGGGATTGAACCCGGTACCTTCCAGTCACAAGACTGGTTACCTAACTACAAGGCCATGGCTGCCCCTAGTAAACACTGCCTGGAGTGGGGGGCAGTCCCCAACCATGTCACCTAGGGAGCAGTTGGAGGGTTAGGTGCCTTGCTCAAGGGCACTTCATCAACGTCTGGTCAGTTGCAGGGATCGGACCTGGAACCTTCCAGTCAGAAGTCCTTAACCACAAGGCCACAACTGCCTTCAAATATGCCTTGGAATATCATGTAGCACCTGGACTTGTGTCCTTACCCAGTCTCAATAAGTGTCTTGATGTGTCCCCCCACCAAGTCCAAAGTGGTGTAAAACGTCCTCCCCAGAAAATTCCTGCTCACAGCATCCTTGTGATTAAACAATCTGATGTGTTTTCTCCTGGCTTTCAGATCTGACTGAAATTATTATTTTTTAATCCATGTTATTATTAAACAATTACGGTTGCGTCCTGCAGCAGATTGAAGGCGGAGTTGCTGGTTTGCTGCCAGTTTGTTCAGGGTGTCCCTCCTCTAATTACAGACAGCTCCTGGAACAAGCGCAGCAGAAATGCTCAGCTCTCGCCGGCACCAGACAGACGAAGCTAGCCTCCCGGTTATTCAACGAGAGCTGTTGTAGATAAAAAGCTAGTGTCTAGATGGGATTAGTGCACTGTGTAAATAAAACTCTTCTGGTTGACTCGCACTAGTGTGTGTGTGTGTGTGTGTGGCTGTGAGCTTGATACAGTCCTCCAGTCATCAGCCTCTCTGATATCACAGTACTCGGATTTTCCGGCACAGTGTCCTCACGCTGGTCTAATGCTACGATATTTCACCTACATGCTGTGTTTAATGTTTAGTCAGCCCGTGTGTCATACTGTTCATAATTATTAGAATAATTAAGTGCAGATTAATTACAGTACCACTTGAATATGCAATAAAAGCAAAGAAGGATTGTCAAATATAATTCCAGTTGTTGGTCAAGATGGTTCCACCACACAAAGGGTGCGAATTATACAGTGAAAATTTGGGGCTTATAAACAATATATTATAGAGTAAAATGACCAGTTAGTCAATCCCACAACAACACACACAATGCTACTGGATGCTACCTGTCACCTGCTTTCTTGTCCTGAAAATTACACAATGTAAATCCTTGGCTGCCTGGATTCCTATTCAAATGTTCTGTTCCACCTTAAAAAACCAAAGACGTTAAGTAAAAAAAAAACAAATCCTTAGTCAGAAGCCTGTGTTGCCACAGCAACATTTAAGGTGGAATGTTAAATTCGAACTATCTAATCTAACATTTTCATGCGATTGATTTACTGAAGATAATAAAGTGGATTTAAGAAACCTAGATAGCAGCTTCTTACACGCAGAGCCTTGGCCTGCACAGCTTGTGCACCTTAGTGAAGACACAAACCATGTGAACAATAATTAGCATGAGACACACAGACGAAACGGATAATTACAAGAAATGGTATGATCCACTTTAGGGATGTGTGAAATCGTATTATTTTTTTGAAAGAAAAAAAATAAATATATTATAAAATTATAAGATTTTTCCAAGTATCAATCCTGTAAATCTATTGTAATATTTAACATTATATGTTAGAAGGATATATAAATGTATTGAGACTCCCACAAAACCCTCTTTCAGAGGGGTTCAAGTCTTAATAGTAATTTGCACCCTTACCACCCAACGCACTCTTAATGAAGTTAAAAACGAGGATGCACGACTAGTGGTGGCTTCATACTGGTATGGGGTTTGTTTAACTGCAATTGGACCCCTGGTACATCTACAAATGCCTCTGACAGCTGAGTCTCCTTTTCTGATGACTTACACGTGTTCATGTCCTGCGTTCATTCTGACTCAGGGTTTCATCTACTCCAACAAGACAAGGAACACTTGTCTGAGTTCTGTGTTTTGCCCTTTAGACCTAAGTTACCAGATCTCAACGCACATGTAGATATAGGATACAGAAATCCTATATCGCACATTGGAATAGAAGATGATTGTGGACCGTTCTGCAGGAAGCATGGTTTTTATTGCCTACAGAATATTTCCAGAAGCTTGTGGAGTCCATGGGGGTCCTACCAAGTATTAGACTGGCGTACCAGTTCGTCTGGTACTTCCGTAAACATATATGTTTAGGCTGTGCATAGTGGTGATCTTTACACTGTCCATGTGGGTTAAAAGTTCATTTTTTTTATAGCTGTGGCCTGCTGTGTATGCAGTAATACACACCTTGGAAACTGAATAAACCACCGAAATCCAATAAAAACAACAAGATTTGCAATCCATATGTTTTTATCCCCAATACACCAAATTAGTCCTAAATTATTGAGCAGTATTTAACTCAATGACTCAATTTCTCATTGTGCATGTGCCACTTGTACTGTGATTGGCATCTCACACCAGGAGAACACACTGCTGTCTTTCTGCTTAACAACGCTGTCTGTTTGGAAACGTTGGAATGGTTTCTTGAATGCTAATAACTGTGCACATACTGCAGAGGAAATCAGCCCACGCCTACAGCACCACACTGGGTCGCACCTTCTCTGCATGTGTATGTGTAAGAAGTCTTTCCTCGCTTTCTGCTTCTGGAGCTAGAAAACAGCCTGGCCACTGAGGACACACACACACACACATACACACGCACACACACGCACACACACGCACACACACGCACGCACATGCTGCATACGGTTTGAATCTATTACACTAGCATGCATCCACAGTGCTGAGAAAACATGCAGTGAGTTTGGAAGTGAAGAATTCCCTCATTTTCACAGCAGGACACGAGGCTCATTTGACTCACCAAGCTGGAATTGTGTAGTAGCCTCGGTAAAGCCTTCACATGGAGAAATGCTGACCTTTTCTGTAATACATGGTGTACTTCTCAACACTGTGTCTCAACCGAAATGGCTTAGACAAGGTCTAGCATTTCCAACATGGTGTTTTGTGGTATCTGACGCCAAGGCGTTAGCAGCAGATCTGTCTGTGGATCTTCTGTAGGATCGGACCAGACTTTACTAGCCTTCTCAGTTGCTGGAATTCTTAAATGCGTGCCCATTCCCACATATAACATATCCCACCACTTGAGATGCCACGGTAACCAGTGTCATCAATTATAATGCTACACAGATGTGATAATAAATGTTGACCTGTCTTTGGTTGTGGCACTGATCAGTCAATATGTCCTCAATTTGTCCCCAACTTGGTCTTTTTTTTTTTTTTTTGTACACATTTGGTTATTTACCTTAACCAAATGTGTTAGAATAAAAAAATATATATTTAATTTAATATTACATTTAATGTATAAAAATTATATAAAGAGTTTCTCTTACACAAATTTGTTAGAAAAAAAACCCATATGTAATTAAGTATTATATTTAATGTATTATAATTACGTACCGATTTACATACAGAGTATTACATATTTAATATAATATTAAATTTGATATATAATCAGAGGTGGAAAATATTGTACTCAAATAAAAGTACTATTATTTTGATGACTTCTTATTTAAGTACTAGTAAAGTTAATAGTTTTTAACCAGAAGGTGGGGGTTTCTTCTGTGTAATTTAAACAGGACAAGTGGATGTAAATCCCACAATAGCTGATTTGATTAAAATAGTAAGAACAGTAATAGTACAAACCCATAAGTCAAAACAAACGGCCTGTGTATCTTCTGATCAGAAACAAAAATTTTAAAATGAAAAACAAAAGGTTATTTCTTCACAAAAAATAAATACGCAATAAAACAAAAACAGAAAAAGGCTCCGTCTTTTTATTTTTCTGAAACTGAAAGTTTACAAAAGGCCGCTGTTAAGGCAATCGTTAACTTTGCAATTCTATCAGCAAGATGGAGCAGAACCAGTATGTTCTTTTTCTGAACATCTGTGTTAGCTATGTTTACACGCAGGACAGGAAGACTTAAATATTAACTAGTGAAACAACCATTTTTCACCTGAAATATGCAACTAAGTTTGTCTGCAGTCATGTCCTCCTCTCTGACCGATAACCGTTTGCTGTACTGAAAAACAACATACATGTTAATAGGAAGAGCAACTGCAGCTAAAACTGCAATAGGAAAAGCAACTGCAACACACGCTTTTACGTGCCTCCAGTTGCCTTGACAACGGCCTTGTAAGCGCAAACTTCCGGTTTCAGAAAAATTAAAAGACGAAGCCTTTTTCTGATTTTATTTATTTCTGATTTAAGAAGAAAGAAAATAGATATGATTCGCTTTTACATGTTGGAAAATGAAAAATGAATTATTTCTCTGTTTCTTGTATTTGGATTTTGAAAGGAAAATCAAATATATATTTTTTATTTATTTCTGTTTTTGAAATTAAAATCTAGTGACGATAAAATACACAGACCGAAAACCACTTGGCATTTTTTTGTACTTAGTAACAGAAATGTGATTTAAAATATAGCGAATTTAAATTCTTAACACAAAATATATTTAAATAAACAATACAGGTTATAAAAGTAAAAGTACAGCTTATAAAATCTACTTTAAAAAATACACAAAAAAATACTTAATTACAGTTATGTGAGTAAATATAATCAGTTACCTTCCAGCTCTGTCTATAATAATATAAATACTATCAAAATATAATAATTAATCATATTGAAATTAATTCAACGACAAAATTTTAATAAAAAATAAATAAGTAAATAATTCCAAAAGATGCACATTTACAATATTTTAATTGTAGTAACATCGTCATTGTATCAGTATGCAAAAGCTTTATCAGGCCATAATCACTTTCTCCTTGTAGATTATATTACAGAATGAACTCGTTTATTTATTCTGAGTCTTGATATTACAGGTTCTCCTAACTGTCTTTTGCTATGCACACTAACACTCGTGATGTTTTAGATTTAGCCACACCCACCAGCCTGCCATCCTGCTATCACCTGACCTGCTCACCTGTTTCTTATCCACCCCAGGTAACATACACAGAAGTGTCAGAAAAACTGGCACACCAGTCTAATACTTGGTAGGCCCCCGACAGGGCATGGACTCCACGAGCTTACAGACATCATGTAGAAAATTAACACAACATGCAGCATGGCATCTTAGATGTGTTCAATGATGTTTAGATCTGGTGACGTAAGTGGGGACGGCAAAACTAATATGAACTAACATGACTGTTCCTTTAACTCGGTGATGTGTATGGTGACGCATTGTCCTGT
This sequence comes from Duopalatinus emarginatus, assembly GCA_028565595.1. NCBI lineage: Eukaryota > Metazoa > Chordata > Actinopteri > Siluriformes > Pimelodidae > Duopalatinus > Duopalatinus emarginatus. The sequence goes on along the minus strand of JAOVVF010000039.1, from coordinate 26,860,880 downwards.
TAAAAGAGGCCAAATTAACTGGAATAAATGAAGGACATAAACTGGTGTAACTTGTTAGAAAGGAGGCACACATAGTGTTCACCTATCAGACGTTTGTAGATGTACCAGGGGTCCTGTGGAACGCCAGCTAAACCAACCCCAAACCATTGTGGAGCCACCGCCAGTGCTATATATTTTGCATAGGCTTGTCTGTCCACTATCACTACCTCTCCACCAAATGTCTTTGTGCCTCAGGTCCTATTCTCTCCAGACATTGTTATCAGTCTTACATTTACTTTTATGCCTTTAAGCAGACAGAGCAGCATAGAAAAGTGCTTAGTCTTTTTATAACTCAGATTATTCAATGGTGAAGGTGCTGGTGGACCCAAGGTACCCAAGGAGCTGCTAGAAATGAGCCAACAGTACCTCATACAAACAACTAAAAGTAAAGCGATAGCTATAACCTGAATGTGCATTTAAACTATATACAACCAGCATGTTTTTCTGTGCTTTTTGTTGCCCCTGTGGATTTGTTTGCATGCCTGGTCATCGAGTATGCCAGTGATAGTCCTTATGCCTTCTGAGCTGTGCCTTTGGGTCGTCTTTCTCTCAAACGCTGACACTTCAGCTTAATTTGAACTCAGAGAAAATTACAAACCTGGTGTGTGGTGCGTGTGTGTGTGTGTGTGTGTGTGTGTGTGTGTGTGTGTGTGTGTGTGTGTGTGTGTGTGTGCATGTGTGCATGTGATAAAACTTTTCCACGTGAAAAAACTTTTTCCTTAGTCGTGAATGAGAAGCAGCTTAGAGAAGAAGTTTGAGTGTGTATGTGTGTGCTGTGATGTGATGGAGTACAGCAAGGTCCTCTAGTCCTGAGAGACTCCAAGAACTGAACTGTGTTCTACAGTGACTTCTATCACGCAAGAAAAGCCCAGAGATACAAAGAGCTGAGACTCTCGCATACTCTTTCACACACACACACACACACACACACACACACACACACACACACACACAGACACGCAATGCAAAACACAGGGCTCGAGGGAGAAACTCTGCGGAACGGAACACCCTGTGCTGTGCTACCTGCGCTCGCTCATGATAATCAGGTTTCACACACTCACAGAAGGACAATGTCTCAAAGGCAGGAAAAAAACATAAGACACACTGTTGATTTTTTT
>JAOVVF010000039.1:26829264-26853945 GCA_028565595.1 Duopalatinus emarginatus | reverse complement strand
CCACTATTTACAGCTCATTGTGGCGTTTGTCTTTCACATAGTAAAAACTTCTTTACAACATTTCTTTGTATGTGCCTTTTACACAGTACTGTATATTATGAATACTTTTGACAATGGGTGCCCTTAAGCACCTGAATCCAAAACTGTCTGTGCACACAGTTGAAACTGGGGTTTTAAGTCAACATGACCAGAATTATGAACTATTCCAGATATCAGTCAATTCTGGCACAGAACATACAATAACAACATGACAATAACCCAAAGCATACTTCCACATCAACAAAACAATAGCTTCAGCAGAGGAAGATCAAAGTTTGTTCCCAGCCACAGTGCAGACTTGAATCCATTTCAATACCTGTGGGGTGACCTGACAAGAGCCACACATAGGAGATGCCCCAGATTTAGAGTTCGTTTGCAAGGAAAAGTCAAGATGTGCCATGATGCTAGACTTCTACCAAAAAAGACCGAATGCTGTCATAAAATCATCAAGGTGTTTGTTAAACCATAAAACCATGTCACTGTACAGCACAGTTTTTTATATTTCCCCATAAAAGATTTCAGTTTGTTTTTCAATCAGTCTGTACTGAATAAACGTGTCGTTGAACAGAAAAAAGTTCTGAAATGATTCATCTTGATTTTTACAGCATCTACCGTTTTATATTCCGAGAAAGTCGAGAGTCGAGAAAGCTTATGCACACAGTATATTGTTGTATCAAGGCTCATTTTTATTTAATCAATAAGTCAAGTATCTTTGTTGTCATTGTATATAAAAAAAACAACAACAAAACACTGAAGCATCTTTCTGAGTCACTAGTGCAAAATATAAGATAATAAAAACTGGCTAAAATAGATAGTAAATAACGAATAGTTGAAATGTCTCTGATGGGGCATCATGTGCATCAAGGGCGAGCCAGGGAGTTTTGCTTAGCAGCCTGATTCGTTGAGGTGAAAAGGCTGATCTGTTACATGTAGATATGTTATCACAATTGTAAAGAAACCCGTCAAGGTCTCTACCACCTCAGACGTCTGAGGGACTTCAGACTGCCCTCCGGAACTTCTGCTCTTGCACCATTCAGCGCCTCCTCATGGGAAACATCACAGTTTGATTCGGGAACAGGACCGAGCAGGACAGGGAGCTCAGTCCGGGTGATACGTTTAGCACACCATCTACAGGTAGCTGTGCTGGATCAGGGATCCGATTGTGAAGGACCTCACCCATCTTAACAATGGAATATTCTCTCTGTTACGTTGAGAGATTCACTCTAACACCCTGAAGGCGAACACAGAGAGGATGAGGAGGAGTTTATTTCCACAAGCCATCCAGGCCCTGAATAATGACAGGGACTAGATCACAAACCACACACCGGCTCAGACCACCACCTCATCAAATCAGTGACAGCTTCACTGGTAACAAGACGGCTACGGACATACAGATACACACATATCCTGCACACACATTTTGCACAATACCCCGGAATACGTTGCGCACACACACACACACACACACATACACACACACACACACACATACATTAATAGATATGTTTAGACTTTTCTATCTCTATTTTTACAACTTTCATTAATTAATTTATTTATTTTTACAATTACTGACATGGACAGACAGTCAAAACAGCATTTCATTGCCAGTTGTACCATGTATAACTGTGCATTTAACAAATAAAATTTGGAAACTAGATATAAAAGACTGGTAAAAGAGTAGCACCATCGGTCAAGGGCTACCAAATAAACAAATGCGATTTTGCTGGTACATTTTCTTCCAAGGCCTTGCATGATCTGTTGCTATAGCAACAATAACATAGCAGAACGAGCGTGTTAACGAACCTGTGATTTGCAGCTGCTGTTACAGAAAATGAAACCTTCCGACCCAATCAGATTCTACATTTCAGCAGCACCCTGGCGTACCCTAATCGAATCTTTTATTTATATTAGCAAATGAATTGCTTTTTGAGCGCTGTTTGTGTCAGACAAGCACAATTAGCCGTAATGTACATCATCGCAAATTCGGCGCATTATTCCTGCGGCTAATTACGCAATACGTCGACGTAGCGTTCGGCTGAAACCGTCACAGTTCATTGTTTGAACGGATTTGAAAGAAAGACGCTGGCTGATTGATCTGTGTGTAATATGTTCTGCACTGAAGCACAGCGTAGCTCTGAGTCTGGAGATGACAGCAGCTCGTTGTCGGCTTCACAGAAACTAATTTATTCACATTTACTCCACAAAACCTAACACCACTTTTAAATTTAAATCAATACTTCTTGCCATGTTGCGTGGCCCCAAACTCTCAGCACCTAATGATTCCCATTGCACCTCTCAGCCCAGTAAAATATTGACAGATGTTTAGATGATAATTTTAGCAGATGCAGCACTACGTACACCTGGGATCAACATCAGAGAAGCTAACACCGAGACATCTTAAATATTACATCATGAATAGATCCACTATAAAAACTACCACCCAGAGTGAAACTTTTCTCCTTTTGCAGTGCATTATGGGATTTTTTTTTTAATAAAGCCGTATTAGTTTCTTGCTACTACTACAAATTACGCCACAGAAAACTGCACCAACTAGAATCAAGTTATAAAAAATATTAAATATTAAATATTTTGTATTGTTTTTTTTTTTTAGTTTGTATCAAGTTCTGTCCCGAATATCCATGCAGTTAGATACTGACATACGCTGTATATTCACTAACTGTCCATAACATTAAAACCACCAGCCAACAAATGGCCACTAAAACAATTCTGTTCCATCAAGCCAGGACTCCACAAGACCTCTGTGTTCTGTGGTATCTGGGACCAAGATGTAAGCAACAGATCCTGATTCTGTGGATCTTCTGTGGAATCGGACCAGACAGGCTAACCTTCACCACCCAGGTACATCAGTGAATCTTATGCACCCTGTTCACTGGTTCACTGGCTGTCCTTTCCTGTACCACTTTTGGTAGCTACTAACTGCTGTATATTGGGACACACCCCACAAGATCTGACCCATTCGTCTCGCCGTCAGTTTGGTCCTTGTCAAAGTCACTCAGATCTGTATGCTTGCTCATTTTTCTTGCTTTCAACACATCAACTTTAAGAACTGTCTGTTTCCTTGTGTTACATTTTAAGTGTGCAGACACTCACCGGGACATAAGTACAGATATACATAGGTGGACACAATGCAAACATAATCCAAAAAAACGGAATCGAAAAATAGGTGGCAGGTCAAGGCTATTAGAGGCTAAACGGAAAAACTAGATCAGAATCAGCTAAACAATCAGGACAAAACTCACAGGCAATCCAAATACTTTGCAGGGAACAAGAGGAACTACATACATCACCATCATCGCTTCACGATGGTTGGCTGCATGGACGAGTCTGGCATTCACTGTACTCCTGGTGCTCTGTGGGACTAGATGCACTGACTGAGCATCCCAATCTTTTGTCAGCGGACACACACTCACGCACACACTCAATCAACCTAATGTGCATGTCTTTGGACTGAGGGAGGAAACCGGAGTGCCTGGAGGAAACTCACGCAAACATGCGAACATGCAAACTCCATACAGAACAGCCCAGGCCAGGAATTGATTCCTGTGCCACCTACCAGAGGAACTATGGGGTTTAAAATCGGCATGCGCGGGAGCAAGGTAACCTTAAGCAAGTGAACATATTCGGAAAATCAACAGAGCTCAAAACAGGTGGGAAAAACACAACTAAAACTCATATGGGGTATATTAGGCACCATGGTGTGAGGACTTCCAGCCCCAGCCTCCAGTAGCAAGACAAATTGGTTGCCTCCAGTACTTGGTATCCCATCCGTACCTTGCCCATGTGTTTGCCTGTTCAAACCACATATTTGGTCTTGTTCTAGATGAGTATCGATATAAATATAAGAGAGCCGTTATTGTAACAATATGGTCAATGAACTGCTTTTACCTTAATATCTATAACTCAGAATTATTACAAATACAGAATTCTTAATATAACCAGGTACATCCTGTGTCTGTAATCCCCCCCCCCCATTGTCATTCTTTAAATTGAAAATATATTTATGACAGCTATATCCCTACTCTTCCTGAGTGCAGACAGACATGTGGACATGAAAATTCCTGAAGAAACCACCCAGCTGCCATGACTGTCGATGCTGCTGCCTCCTGCTTCGCTTCGATAAGGGAAAAGGGCGGCGTCGGGTCTTTCGGTCCTCTTCCCGCCTGAGTTATGATCCAATTACTGAAGTAATGTCAAATTCCCAATGTGAATTATAAGATGCCATTTGAAAAGTCATTGTAGTCATTTTGCTTTTACTGCTGTTGAGAAAAAAAAAGGGGGACAAGGTCAAAGACACTGCAGCTAATTTATCCCGCTTCACTGATAGCTGACATTTGATTAAATGGTAATGAAACAGTAGAAATATTCAGGTGTCTAGAAAGTCAGACCTAAACCTGGAGCCTCCTTTTGAGAAAAATACGCTGTCTTTTATGTACTCGGAGTCGGATTTGCTGCAGTGTTTTGCATATTTATGCTTGTTCTTGTCAGATAATTTCAAGGTCTTAGTCTCGCCGTATTAATTAATTCATTCAAATTCACGCTCGCCTGTTTGTTGCCCTTTTCACACCCTAGAACTTCTTCTTGTCTGCTTTACAGGCAAACGTGGAGTTAGCTTAACCTTTGAACCTCACTTATAGATCTACGCTTCCTAGCCAAACTGATATTAGCTTAACAGCATCAATAAATTGCTAAATTCTGACTAAAAAGCAAACGGTTATGACAAATTTATTACCTCTCAAAAGCCTGACTGTAAAATATTGTAAAGAGCCTACAGTCAGGTTTAATATTAGGCTTTAATTAATGTGTCCAAACGGCACTGATTTAACATCCTGTGTGTGTGTGTGTGTGTGTGTGTGTGTGTGTGTGTGTGTCGACGGCGGAGACACACTGGGACACTCAGGAAGACATACTTTGATGACAGGCGCATAAAAATGACCAACAGCAGCATCATTGCCTTGATTATGAGCTACTAAATGAAGCAGGGTGTGATCATTTTCCCTAAGTGTGTGTGTGTGTGTGTGTGTGTGTGTGTGTGTGTGTGTGTGTGGTTTAGGGGTGGTAGTGGCTCAGGAGTCAAATAAACTGCAGGAGTCCATTCATCAGTGTTGCGTTATAGAGGCTCATTAAAGCCCAGTACATATTTGGATTACAGACATAAACAACATACTTCAGTTTCAGGAGATGATGAAACAGATAAGTTATAGTGTCTTCTTACATTCATGTATTTTATATAGAGTGTGTGGAAGTGCAGCAATGTGATGTCATGTGTGTAATCGTCAAGACAATCAACACAATCATCAAGACTGAAATCTTACTTTAAGATCACTGTAGTCCTACATGTTTTTTTTTTTTTTGTTTTTTTTTTTTAATACCATGGACAATTTTATCTGTCTCCATTGTTGCTTTATCAGTGATAATACACAAAGCTAGTGTGATATCACTAATAAAACCCACTCCCTCAAATCTCTGACTGGGTATACACCAGCACAATCAGCTCCATTACTTGGTCACTGAGGTTAGGCGCTAAATCCAGGGCCACTGGTTAAACCAGCCCAAAGGCAAGTGTATCTTTTTTTACTCCTATTAACCCCAATGTTAAACTCCAGAGCTCATGAGCCACTGTTTATAATAAACATTAAAGAGAGGCTGGTGAGTTCGGACCCTCATAGACCAATATTAAAGATGAAAGTGAACTTTTTGCTTACTGTGTTTGCACACAGAGGAATGTAACCTCAGCATTTAACTCATCCATGCAGTGAAACACTCACACACACACACACACACACACACACCAGTGAACACTAGGGGGCAGTGTGCACACTTGCCTGGAGCAGGGGGGCAGCCATCAAACCACAGCGCCTGGGGAGCAGTCACGGGAATTAGATGCCTTGCTCAAGAGCACCTCAGTCGTGTCTTGGCCTGGGTGGGAATCAAACCCGCGACTTTGCGGGTCAGGGGACAGGTTCCCTAACCTCTAGGCCACGGCTGGCCCTAAGGGACTGCAGTAAGGGATTCTGACTGTATTTTAAACAAGGAAATTATTTTTTTGTGACAGCCTCTGCTGTACCAGTTACAGAAGAAGTCTCAAATGTAGGTTTTACCTTTTGTGTGATTTTTATGTCAGAAATATCTGGACTGTGCTCTTTCACCTGTAGTTTCTCTATCAAGGTTTCTCCTCTCAATTGGATCTGGAAAAGAGACCTTACTGAATTTAGATGCTTCTTGAAAACTCTGGTTATTCATCACTGGCAATAACCGTCAATCCGTCCTTATTCCACTGCTAGGTGACTCTAATTGAGATAATAAATGAAGCACCCTTTCACATCACATTTGAGGATGCTGATTGGCTAAATTTATGTTGCTATGTGTGTGTTTTGTCTCTGTAACGATTTGCAGTTGACTGCGTTTCTGCAATCGCCGGGTAACGTTTCTATCAGCATGCTGTTATTGCTCAGTGCTAACAGTACTGCAGCCAATTGCTAACATGGTGAGACAAAATATGCACCTAGCAGCAGAAATGAAAAGGGAAATGGAGATTTATCTGTGTTCCAGCAAATAACTAAGCAGCTGCATCCTTTGGTGGGAGCGCATGAAGAACGATTGAGCGATCAAAGCAGAGTGACAAGGTGGTCCCATTTTCAACGGCTCTTACATATGCGGCTGATAAATGTGCCCTTCTTTTCCATGGCAACGAAGTGTCTAATAGGTGGATCTTCTAGATAATGATACAAATGCTATACAGCAAGGCTGTGTCCAAAATCGCATACTCAACCAGTACATACTGAATTTGAAACAGTTTGTTTGTGTCTGTGTGGGATGAAAAAAAAATGAAAAAATACAACACAAAATTAAGATTTCTGGTTCATCTTTAATGAACTTCGCCGGTGTTTCTTGAGACAAAGGTGAGGCCGGACCAGTAACACAAACAGGAAATCAGACCATCTTATTTCACTTTGGCCTTTCACTACAGACTACATACTTTTCGAAGAAACCTATGTGGACCACATAGACCACAGTTCTTCAAAAGAGGGACACCGCTTTGAACTTGGCTGTGGCTGGGACAAACATATGTAAATAAATCAGCTAAATAAACAAATAATATAAATACTTTGTGTTCATTAAGATGCTATGATATAAAACGCTGTAATAAAAAAAATTGAAACCAACCTGAAGTTGAGGCTGAAGTTCCAATAACCTGGTTATTTATTTCATTATTTAGTACGTTTGAACTCTAGACAATTCATGAAGTTATTTTTTTTTTTTGTAAAATTGTAAAAAGAAATAGAGAAATCTAATTCGGAAATCTGAGTTAGCATTAGTCATGTGACAGAAAAGTATTATTACATCATAAAAAGAGCCCATCATGTGACATAGGGTCAGATGGGATGTGTCCTATTTGCATATTCATTTGCATATTCATACAGTATAATTCTTACAACAAAATACTTTGTTTTGAATTGTGTGATATTTTGCTTTATTTAAAGAGAAAAACTTGTCGTGATTTAATCTACGCACTAAATGAAAGTGTTCATGAATGCAGTTGACCTCATTTTAGATTGCGATCGATTTAGCATGAGAAATCTAAGACGATTCCATTATCTTGTTTATGATTATTATAGATTCATCCTCGGTTACTCTGTCTGACTGCTGTGTGAGTTTTTCAACCTGATGTCTGATGATATCTGGAGAGTTATGATTAAAGTCACAGACGTGTCTATGCTGCCAAAACCGCTCCCTGAATGTCACACCTCCTGCCTCCATTTTCCGCTCTGCAGATCAGAGAGTTGGAAGTAAAGTAGGACTGAGGGTTTCTGAGAGACTCGGTGTGACAAACCGACTCCGGCTTTCAGTACTGAAACATTTATAAAACCCTGATGGGGTGAGTTTTTTTTTTTTTAAAGGAGGGGTAAAAATCTTTCTCATCCTCATTGTCTGATTGAGAGTTTGTCCTCAGTTTGAATGTGTGGTGTGATGTATGTGTTGTGCTGTTTTCCAAGCACTAGGTGGCACGCATGCTTAATGCTGATGGATCTATACGTCATTGCCTGACAATCGGAATGGAAAGGAGAACTCAGTGTTCTGCCTCAAGGGACATTTTCTTGTATGGCAATGTCTAAATCAAACAGCGTACTGCTTTAAAAGAAGAAAAAGAGTGGAGACTCGATGCCAAAAGCTACCTGGATCACACAGAAATGTCTGGAACCTGGAGATGGACAGGTTTATGCTTTTATTAATAAGTCATTTAAAAAAGGTCTGGTAAATAGCTCCAGATTAGCTGTGACTGATCCTGGTCTGTTCCCCTCCCTGCCAGCAGAGGGCATAGGTACCTACACTCTAGTGCTGCTGTTGACTTCCTGTTGTTATTATCCTGCATTTAAGTAGAGGTCGTAACTCGTGCATCCTGACCATCAACCCAGAAACAAACAAAGAATGAAGAACGCCCTCTCAAGTTGGAATAGGAAATAGGCATTAAGGGTATCAACCTCCGACATCGAAGAGACTTCAGACTGCCCTCCAAGGTGCTGCGAAACGTCTACTCATGCACCATCGAAAGCATCTTCATGGGGGAACATCACAGCCTGGTGCTGGATCAGAGCCAGGAAGATCGTAAAGGACCTCAGTCATGTCAACAGTGAACTCTTTTCTCTGTTACGCTCCAGGAAACGCATCCTGAAGGCGAACACAGAGACAATGAGGAGAAGCTTCTTCCCGCAAACCGTTCACACCCTGAATGGTGACAGGGACAAGATCACTGGACTGAGTACTGACACAATCCACACACAGACTCACTGACAGATCTCAACACCACCACCCTCTCTAACACACAGCAATACCTTGTGTCGCTGCTATGGACAATTTCACTGGACAATTTCACAGTTTCATCGCAGCACACTTCCAATTTCACAATTTCATCGGTTGCACTCTTCCAGTACATTTGCACATATGGACTTCTGCACATATTGCACAGATAGAGACAGACACTCTGCCACCCACTTTGCACATTTTGCTCACCCCATTCTTGTAAATATCCATGGAATATTTTATATTTTATATTAGTTTTCTCCTAATTATTCTAGGTGTCTATTTCTATTTCTATTTTCATATTCTATTTTATTTTATATTTATATTTATTCTCATAGTTATTTCTTTGGACTGACCATTAAAGGCATTTCACTACAGGTTGTACTGTGTATGGCTATGTACATGACAAATAAAACTTTGAATAATTGGAGCACTGACTGCATGGACAGTTTAGGGACCATTGTATATTTTTGATGACACTTTGGATTTGGATTGTGTTTGGTTTGTAAAGCACATAAAAAAATTGTGTTTGGTTTGATTTGGATTGTGTTTGGTTTGTTCCCCCAAGGGAACCGATCTTGTGACGTGTTCGATCCCACATACTGGCAAGACACAACTGAAGTACCCTTGAGCAAGGCACCCAATCTCCAAACTGCAAAAAAATGGCAAAGAAGTGCAATTGAGCAAGATACCTAACCCAAGTGCTCATTGAGAGCTATCAGTGAATTCAAGGAAGCACAAAAGGAAAAGCAAGGGCATGAAATGTGTGCAAGGGTTTGATTGGTAGCAGAGGCATAACTACAGATTTAGACTTTTTTTCTGCACGTGGAGTCCCAGGAGGTGGTGCTGTCACTCGTCACTGTCAGGGAAAAAGTTCTGGGGAAGATTTTACTTTGTCTTTGATTTGGTATTCTTTGATTTGGTTTCTTGGGGTGAATTCCACCACTGGGTTCCACCAAAATCCCCAAATACACCAGTTAGTGGTTAGTGGTTCATGTCCAATTCTCCTAGATGTACCTCATGCCTAGTGTCCCCAGTTGTTTCATAAAAGAATGGGCATATTGATTGACATTGAAGCTATGCTAAAACCTGGGATTACTCAAATATGCACCACACACACTCTATGCACCCTGTGTGAATGTTTCAACAAGCTGAGCTATTTTGTAAAAACCAACTGCTTTTTGGGACTGTTTTGAGCCTGACTATGCTCTACAGAACAAAGACCAGGACTGCCAAGTTGTCCCACTGTGCATTATTATCTAGAAGACATACAGCGACTAGCCTCTCTCTGTTGAGGCTAAGTATAAGTGTATTCCTGCTGCCTGATGTGATGGCAGTGGTTAATCCCCACACAGTTCTACTGCTGTGGCTGTTTTCGTGAAGTGATACCAAATGTGGGGGCAGTCGTGTTCTTGCGGTTAAGGAAACAGCCTTGTGACTGGAAGGTTGCTGGTTTGATTCCCCGTAGCAGAAAACTGAAGTGAGCAAAACATCTAACCCCCAAAGTGCTACCTGGGTGGTGTGCATAGGGTGAAGGTCACGACTCAGGACTTTGATGAGTCTGTTAAATTGGTGTTAAATTGTTTTCCTGGAATATGTCCATTCCATCAGGGAAGAAAAAAATCAACCAAGGTACTCATTTCATTATCATATAATTTCACTGAGCCTCGTCCTGACCAATTAAACCAACCTCCGTTTTTACCAGTGCCTCTTGACACTCCAAATTCAAACCCTTGAAGTTTTGAGGGGCCTGGTAGTGTATATCCAGTGCCAGAATCATAGAAATAAAGATAATGGATGCCGTTGTTCCATGGGACTGTCCTATGAATGTTTGGCAGCTACACGAGAAAAACAGGTCCAATACTATCACATCTGGTGCAGCTGATGCCAACATAATGTTTCCTCAACAGTCCATAATGTAAATATCTTGATTCTTCCCTCCGGAACGATGAGTTAACAACCTGCCAAAATGAGCCTCATGTGCGGAAACCTGGCAGATTGATCATCCAGCATTTGAAACAAAATTGACTGGCATAATTCCATACAGATGTGTTTGGGCATATCCAGACTCGCAAATGGCTTAAACATAAATCAAGCCCAGACTAAATATATGCAGATAAGCACTTGCTTGAAAGTTTCAAAGGGAATCACATCTTCCCAAAGATGCTTAATGCCTACTTGTCATCACACTCCAACACTACAGATGTTACGACTCCGGGATCAGCTTTGCTCTTCATGCACCACGGACTGTACTCCAAACTTGACCTGTTAAAGCTAATTATCAGTGGAGGGCCAAGCATGAGGTTCACAGAGCTGTAATTACAGATACAGCATGCATGAAAATTGATGAATGTCAGGGTCGAGTGTGGAGTGGAGACAACATGCTGACCATATGCCTACACAGTTGAAATCTTTGTAAGGAATAAAACATGTAGAGATATACACTCCTACAGGAAAATAAGTATTTTTTGTGAAATTCTTTTTTTTGCATATTCCAGCTATGCCAGGATACAACCACTCCGGAGCAGAGAGGGTTAAGAACATTGCTTAAGGGCTTAACAGTGGCAGCTTGGCGATGCTGGGACTTGAACCCCCAACCTTCTGATCAGTATTCCACAGCCCCCAGTGCCACACGTATACGTATATCATTGTTTGATGATAAACAGGTACAAATGATAACATCCATCATCTGAAAGGTATGATACATATTTCAGAATAGATTTCAGCTTTTTTTGTCTCTCTCCTTTCAGGTCTCAGTCTCTGCTAAGTGATATTATAAATTCCCAGTGATCGGGGTTCTCTTCATGAAATGAAACTGTCAGCAGCAACACTCTTAAACCCTCTGACTATTATTTTGTGATATTGCTTCAGAATAACAGACATCAAGCATAATCATCTCTTTGTTCCGTTCCTGCATCTTGGCAACTGCAATTAAAGTTCCCTTTGGCTGTCAACTAGCACCATAGAGTGCATTCACTTTCCATCAGTGTGTCTCTGTAATATGCCATCATTGCCTCCCTCCTCCCATCTCTCTCTCTCTCTCGCTCTCTCTCTCTTTCTCTCTCTCTCCGTCTCACATTCCAGTGTTGATAACTGATGCCATCTTGTCATTCTGGCCTCCGGCTTGTTGTACTTTTTATATCCAGTGTGATATTTCACAGTGTCAGTCAAAATATGCTGATGTGACATCACGGAACAATGAAGCTAGGTGCATCCTGGTTAGGATCCGTACCCAGAGCCTGGATCCCGAGCCTATTGGAAGAAGACTGGATGTGAAGCAGGAATGCACTCTGGACAGTATACACAGGGTACACACATTCACACACTCATGCACAAGTAAGGCCAGTTTGGTCTACTAGGCTACTTATATGCATGTTTTGGAGAGTTGAATGAAGCCTAAGAACTGTTGGTCTTTGGAATAAGTGCAGGAAATATAAGCCAAGTTCTTGATTTTGGAAATTTTAGCCAAGTTCTTGATTGTCTACCTGGTGTCTGTCCAGTCTCCCTAACTCAGCATGGTGGCAAGGTTGATACTGTTACCTGCATACAGCGAATGAAAAGCCTGCATCATTTAGAGACAATATTCTTAGGAAGAATGTATTAACTTAAGATAGGTGTGTCAAGTCTGGGGTGTTGGGGTGGCCAAAGCTATTTAAGGGGGGCCACAGACTATGACAATAAATATTCAAGAAACAGTCAATTTCAATTGAAATCTGTAAATGTTATAATGTAGAGGTGGGATTGCATTTTTAAGGCCTTGAGACTAGCTCAACTTGACTTTGACTTGGTATTCCTGACTTCATAAGAAATAAATTATATGTTATAGACTGTATGCATGATGATTTTCCTGATGATTCTTTCCCAATGTGCATAAATCTGGCAACCCATCAGATTGTGGCAAACCAGCGGAGACCAACATATAAAGTGAAAATATGTATTTATTTAAAATTCTTAACAGAGGTCATTTCGGGTCATCTTTCCTCAGTCTAAGTCAAGCCTTAAGTCATGAATACAAAGTCAATGTCGAGTCTATTATCAGTGTTAATTTGATTTTAAAATCGTGACTCGAACCCCCCACCTCTGCTGCCTATTACATTACTACCCCGGGCCCTGCTTTGGCTCTGCCTGTCACAATTGGCTGACACGGCTTGGTGAAGAATGTGATACACTGTAATCAAGGTTCTGGTGACCTCCAGTATAAGTGACAAAAAACTAAAAACATAATACATTAACATAAGACATTAAATCTATCACCGCAAAGTAACTATTAACTAAGAGAATCATGTAAGGCTGGGATACCATGAATAGCCAAAGATACACAACTTCAACAAGACAAGTGCAGAAAAAAAAACAGGATCTTGACCTGAAATGGTCTGTTAGAGGTCTAGGTTATCGCTAAGACCATCGTCTTGTGGTTAAGGAACAAGGCTTGTGACTGGAAGGTTGCCAGTTTGATCTCTGCTCTCCGACATAACTAAAGTGCCCTTGAGGAAGGCACCTGACAGCACTGACCCCCAACTGCTCCCTGGGTGCTGTAGCTAGGGCTGCCAACCACTCCAGGCAGGTGTGCTTACTGCCCCCTAGAGTGTGTTCACTTACTTTTATTATTATTATTATTACTTCATAATAAGATCAGGAAACATGGAATTGTGTTGTTAACAAAAGTGCATGAAACACTCAAAGATTTACAATGAATCCCCTGTTTTCTAAATCTATTATGTTCTTTCTGAGCAATGTTTTATTTATTAGAGCAGGCCATTTATATCTTGATAGATGAGTGATCAGAAGATCTGAGGCTCGAGCTGCAACGAGCTGGTGTATTTGTCCTTGTTTTCTTTTTTTTTTTTTTTTTTTTGCCAATTAACCATACAAAAGGCATGAAGAAAGGCCATGAAGGAAATGTTCTCACAATGCTGGTGATGGATTGTTAAATTATGTGTAATCTCAGAAGATTCAATGAGCTGCATGGAGATAAATAATGAAAAATAAAAAAAGGCTAAAAGAAAAAAAAAAACACTGCTTAGAGGAAAGTAAAAAAAAATAAAAATATTCTACTAGGTATTAAGAGTATAAAAAGGATAAATGCTGCTGAATAGGATTTATTTCTTCATCATTCATGATACAGACAGAACTTTATCCTGGTCAGGGCAACGGTAAGTTGTGCGGTTGGTTTCTATGTTTGGAAAGTCCAAAAATATCATAAAAATATAGAGTTTTCCCCATCAAATGATTTATGGATTATGTGAAATTTTTAACTATGCTTTATTAAACAAGGGTTTTAATTTACTCAGGCAGAGAAGGAGGACGGAGGGTAATAAGTGTAACCACTGGAGGGCAGATAATGCCTGTGCATGTTCAATACACTTCCTCGGGCATGTCCGCTGGTGCGAACCAGACAGAGTTATTTAAATGTGTGCTCTTTTTGCCTTCAGCGCTTTTAAATTTCCAACAAGGATCAGTTTGCTCTGCATAAATATCATGGACAATCATAATTATGGAAAAAGAAAATCGAAAAATGAATTGTAGGAACTTTAGCAACATTCAGGATTTACCAATGCCTCAAACCCTACTAAAAAAGACCAGTCCCTTCCTGGGACTGAAACTTGACTTTCCACCTGCCTGGGATGGAAGGCCTTTTGAAGCCCACCTGAGGTTAATCAGCAAAACCAATGGCCTGGGCTGCGTCTGAAATGGCGTACTTAAAAACTAACTACTAGCCTGGAGCAAGTACATACTTCTTAACCACCAAACTAGTATACAGTTCTAGTATGTGAGCATGTAGTTTGCACACCACCTCGGACACACTCGATCTACCATCTTACCAACATGGGCTCATGGTGAACTATGGGACATGTCAGGCTCAGATAGTGTGCTTGTGGGGCGTACTAGCAAATCTCTCCTGACCTGGTAGGACATCCGGGAACCTTTTACATACTACCTGATACGTACTAGGTATTCGGATGCACTACGTTGTGTCACATACTAGATTTGCATACTAACTAGTATGGGAGTATGCCATTTCGGACGCAGCCCTGGACTCCAGGAATCATCTCTGTTCCAAAGCACAATGCAACCCTGGCGCATCTACCAATGTTTCTGACAGATGAACTCTCTGTACCTCCTTTGTGATGAGTTACACCAGTTCATGTCCGGCATTCATTCTGATGGTTTTGGTTTATTCCAACAGGACAATGTGCCACCTCACACGTCTAGAGACATGAAATTATAGCTAGGCCATTAGATCTCTGCAATGTGCTGTGGAACCCAGGAATCCAGCACCTTAGAATACAGAATTGTGGACCATTTTGAAGGAAGTAGGTTGTTCATTGCCGACAGAATATTTCTGCAAGCTTGTAGAATCCATGCCTCGTGGCATCCAAGTATTAGATTGGTATACTAGAGCCCAACAGTGGTGGCTTGGTGGTGCTGGGGCTTAAACTCCTGACCTTTTGATCAGTGACCCAAAGCCCTACCTGTGTCCATATGGAATACAGGATCTAGGCACCATTGGAGGTGTGTGGATTGGAATTCCAGCCAATCAACACCACTAATTGAGGAGAGGTCAGAACCATGACCCTAGCCATGACATCTTAGTATAAAATCAACAGCATCTTTGTAAGTTGCATTAGATTTCTATCTAAATTTCTATTTAGAGAAAACTGAAATCCAGATACATTTTTTTTGTTGTGAGAAACCTACATGTGTGCTGTTTTCTATTATTAAGTTGTTTATATAAGAATCAGAATTCACATAGACTGTTCTTTTCTCTCCACAACAAAGCTGTAGGTCCTTTTTATTCTGTGTATCGTGTGTATATTTGGCTGCACTAAGAGAATCAATGTCCACTGGGACTTCATTAGGTCTCTCTCTCTCTCTCTCTCTCTCTCTCTCTCTCTCTCTTTCTCTCTCTCACTCTCTCTCTCACACACACACACACACACACACTTACAGTCTGTGTATTTTATTGGTTATTGTGTGCATTCCTTCTGTAATGCTTAAAATTTGGTTTTATCTAATCTTTTTTTTTTTTTTTTAAATCTATTTCTGTGTATTATTTGTAAGTGTAATCTCTAATCGACTGTTCTGATCTGCTTGTAATGAATTCACGCCACAGATAAGTGGATAGAATGTCCATGGATAGACATAGATAAGTAGTGCACTTTGTCATGTGACTCACCTGACTCCATCATACAAATAGCTACACCTTTCTGAACAGTGGTGGCTCAACGGTTAAGGCTCCGAGTTATTGGTAAACCCCAGCACCACCAAGCTGTAACTGTTGGGCCCTTGAGCAAGGCCCTTAACCCTCTTTACTCCAAGGATTTCATCTCATGGCTGACCCTGTGCTCTGATCCCAACGTAACAAGCTGGGATATGTGAGGACTAGAATTTCAGTACGCTGTAGTGTACATTTGAGGAATATAGACCTGGTTGTGTTCTTGTAGATCATAAATATATAGGCTAAACTCTGACTACACCCTACTGAAAGAAATTCATCTACTGATCTACTGTAAATATTCTCTTTCCAGACTTCCCCTTTTACTCCATGTGACCGAAATGTTATTTCTGTATAAAGACAGGATGTTTTCTATAAAATCCATTGTGTTCAGGGATTACTTATTATTTTTATTTAGTATGAATTATTATTATTTCCAGGACACATTGTGTTATATTTACAGTTCATTTACACAGTGAATTTTATGTTATGTATTTTACAGTGTTTTATGTTATGTATGCTGGCTAGTTGTGCATGTTTTGATCGTTGCATTTAACAACATAACACAGTGTAAAACTAACCGGTCTTATGACTAGAAGGTCACAGGTTCGATCCCCACAAAGGGTAAGACATGACTGAGATGCCCTTGAGCAAGGCACCTTACTCCCCCTGACTGTTCCCTGGGTGCTGTGGTTTGGGGCTGCAGCCTGCTCCGGGCAAGTGTGTACACTGCCCCCTAGTGTTCACTGGTCTGTGTGTGTGTGTGTGTGTGTGTGTGTGTGTGTTTCACTGCACAGATGGGTTAAATGCCGAGGTCACATTCCTCTGTGTGCAAACACAGTAGGCAAATAGTTCACTTTCACTTCACTTTATAAGAGCTTGTTCTTTCCTTTAAATTAATGAGTAGAGACTAAAGAACTACGGTCTTCCCGTAGTACTGACAAATATTTACATTTACGGCATTTGACAGACGTTGTTATCCAGAGCGACTTACAAGGTTACTGGTATTACAGGTAAGCCAACGTAGTGTTAGGAGTGCCAAAGGACGCTTATTGGTGTAGCTCAGACTGGGAATTGAACCCAGGTCTCTTACGTGGTAGCCAATGATGTAACCACCGTACCACACCAACCAAATCTAAAATGGATAACTAAGCAATCACCAGTCAAAATACTTCTTGAGAAAATCACTGCTTAAGTGAAAGGTTCAAAAAGTAACACTAAGACCGTGGGTTACTTAAAGTAAGGCACGTGACTGCAAACAAGAGTGTATCATAAGTAATCAGGTGCCGAAACTTCGTCCTCAGGTAAAATCGATTTGCACAGGAACAAATAATAGATTTATATAATGAGGATGTAAATCATGTAAAGGATGTATCTGTTATACACACATTTTTATTATAGCTCACGTTACCACTGCTGACACCTTAGATCCAGAGGCAAAAATGATGTCCTGATATAAGGCTGTTCTCTGTGAGGTAATCCGAGGCATGCTGGCTGTCCTGCTAACACGACCGCACATTTCTAAAACCGTCAGTACAAATGTTCACGTCGTGTCTTTCTTGACAAACCAACCGCATACTTGAAGTCCTAACAACTACTTTCTTGCCTAAAAATCATAACTTAATTTTAGGACACAGCAATTAGTAGTAGTATTTCTGTAAATTTTCTCTTCAGCAATAATGCTGAAAATTGGTGTAAAATGCATTTCACTGTCCGAAGTCCACACAACTCACCTTCTGATGCATTCTTGTTAACACGGACAGAGCAAGAACACATCCAGGTGTTTGGACTGGACTTGGCAGTACATGGGCTGCGACGGATGACATTTCCCAAGAACACAAGTACATACAAGAACACAGATTAAGAAACGGCATGGGACTATATAGACACAGGTGTAAGTGATCATGACAACTAACTTGGGCAAAAGAATTAGTTATACTCTATCCTTAGAATTACCATTCACACAGTGTATAAAAACTGCAACCAGAATTACAGCACGCTCCTATTCCTGCTCCAGACCCCTTATTATGAATCATTAACAAGGTGCTTTTGATGAAATTCATTCCAGAGAGTTGATTAAAGGATTGATTATTTAGTGAGGTGCTTTAATTAGTAACAGGTAACAGTGTTCGGTTGAAACAAGAGGAAATGAGCAAGTGCTGAATCAAATAGAAAACCAATAAAGTCCTGCCCTTGAGCTGTGCACATCAGGGCATGAAGCTTTCTTTAGCACGAGCTTCAATTCATCAGGCAGCCAGTTACTCACTACAAGATTCTTATTTTTACACTAAACCTAATAGACCTGTGAACAATTCTGACTCTTTATTGAATTAGTCCAACATAATAATAATAATAATAATAATAATAATAATAATAATAATATCAATAATAATAATAATAATAGTAACAACAACAAAACAACAAAACAACAACAATAATAATAATAATACTAATAATAATAATAATAATAATAATAATTATTATTATTATTATTATTATTATTATTATTATTATTTATAACACACTTTACATTTGAACAAATCTCAAAGTGCTACAAAGTAAAACATCACTAACTAACAAAGGGATCTTGACGATGTTTGTGGTGTAATGAGTTCTGTCGGATGGGGAGGCGCATTTCCATAAATGCACTGATAGGTTAGAAGAGAAATCTTATATTCAATCCTAGCAGGAAGCCAGTGAATTCCACAAAGGATGGGTTTGTGAATATGTTCTGAACATATTGTAGTCTCTGAAGAATCTTGTTTGAAATACAGTGCATTGCAGTAATCCAACCTGTCCTTTCAGTAGAGCTGAATGTTTAGTAGAGAAATGTAAGTAGATGATTATAGTGGCCACATTTTAATTATTAAATGTTTTCTTCATTAGTAAAATGTTTTCTTTTCTTAAGGATGGGACTGTTTAAATGGGATGCTGCTGCTCAACCAACAATTATGGAACCCACACTGTGACCAGATGCCCACCTACCCCCCCAACTGTTCCATGTGCACCATGGATTAAAGCTGCAAACCTCTTTGTGTGCAAGTGTGTTCACTACCCCCTAGTGTCTGTGTCCACTAGTGTGTGTTTTACTCACACTGTGGATTAAATGTGGAGGTGTGCAAGCACAGTGGTCACTTGATTCACTTTTACGTTCCTGCAACACCAAATTTCTTAATGTGCGTCAAATAAAGATCTAATTCATAGAGTGTAGACTTATATAAAAGTTATCCACATATGCATGTGAGGTTTTAAGGTAGAAAATTAAGGTGTTATAATATCTGCAGATAGGTCACGGGAGGTATGATGAACTAGGTGGCCATGTTAAAACTTTTGTAATGTTATTAAGCACAGAGACTCGCCGAGACAGAATGGACACAAAAGTTCAAGGATAAATCTGGTAAAGAAAGACCAATAAATTAATTCAAAATGTGTGATCAAAGACAGGCAATGATGGTTAGGTAACAATAGGAAAAAGAGCAAGAATCAAAATTCTAATAAATTGCAAAAGGCACAGATATAATCAATGGCTCCATGACAGGATACCACACCAGTGACACAAAAATAAACACACTAGAATTTAGGAGATAGAGAACGGGTGTGAAACCATGGTTCTGGTGGTGCTGGGCAGATGGGTGCCAAGGATTCTGGGAACCGGAGTCTGATGTCATAGTCACTGGACTGGAGCAGATGCCTGGACAGCTTTCTAAAAATTACTATTATTATTATTACTTTTGCTATTTGTTTTACTCATAATGACAATATTTCTTTCAGTGTCGTAATTGATTATCACACTTATTCAAGCATTACATGGTATTTTGGCTGGTTTTTTTTTTTCATTTATCTTCGTTATTCAATTAAAAGGTTACACTGATCTTTTGGAGTGTCGTTTCTCTGCTTGTTTGGATAATCGAGATAAATCAAATTATTTTCTGACAGTGCTGTGCAGCAGTGCTGAGGTGGGTATTGGATTTTTGTTGTGAAATTGTGTTTGCGTTGCAGAGCAGATGCTGGGATTAAGAGTAATGACTGGGTCAATCGGATAATATCAGCGTTCTGTTTTTCTGCTGCATGTGAAAATGACTGCATTTATTTATGACACCACAAAGCTTTAGCATCCAGTTTGCTTGGCCTCCTGCCTAATAGCCCTTTTCAAAATAGTTTGGTTTTGTGTCAGGTAATGCTTTCCTGTTTCCCTCCCTCTCAATTTTTATTTAATTCATCTCATTTTTGAAGGGTTTGCATGCCCATGTAGCTCAGTTCAAACCCTAATACTTTGAGCAACACATAAAAATAAATCTAACTACACAAATGTCAGCCCAAAACACCCACTTCAAATCTATCTCAATTTTTATACCACAGGAGGCAAATGAAATCATTGACGTTGGCTGCTGGAAACACAGGTAGAATGTAGTAGATTGCTACAACTACATATGGTAGCTACAACTGGTAGAACATGAGTGTATTTGGCCTGATAGGTTAGTCTACAGGTCGACAATTATAGGAACTAAAACCTCAATCAATGAAATACTTATAAAATATATTAGGAGCTCAAAACATATATTTTATAAACAGTTATAAAATATATTAACAGCTCAAATATAACAACACATACTAGATCTCAATGAATTAAACATTCTAGTTAAAAATCTTTATTCATTACATAGTGGAATACGTTGAGAACAAAATAACATAAAAATGATTGATGTAAATCAAAATTATTATCCCATAGAGGTCTGGATTTGGAACCATACTCAAAATCAAAGTGGAAAATCAAATTACAGTCTGATCCAACTTCAGCGGAAAGACAAGTTTAAAATGAGGCTCAGTAGTGTGCACAGTCTCCTCCATGTGCCTGTATGACCTCCGTCCAAAGCCTGGGCATGCTCCTGATGAGACGGCGGATGTTCTGCTGAGGGCTCTCCTCCCAAACCTAGATTAAAGCATCAGTCAACTCCTGGACAGTCTGTGGTGAAACAAGGCGTTGGTGGCTAGAATGAGACATGATGTCCCAGATGTGCTCAATTAGATTGAGGCCTGGGGAACAGGCAGACCAGTCCATAGCTTCAATGCCTTAATCATGCAGGAGCTTCTGACACACTTCAGGCACATGGGGCCTAGCATTATCATGCATCAGAAGAAACCCAGGGCCCACTAAAGAACATGAGGCGCCAATGGCGAATTTGTCAATCTCAGTGTTCTCTGGCAAACGTCAGAGCGGTGCAGTGTTGGGCTGTAAGCAGAAGCCACACTTGTGGACGGCGGGCCCACATACCATCCCCATGGAGTCTGTTTCTGACAACTTGAACAGAAACATGGATATTAGTGACCTGCTGGAGGTCATTTTGCAGGGCTCTGGCACTGTTCCTCCCTCCACCTCTCCTGGTGTACTGGCCTGTCTCCTGGTATCTGCTCTACGATCTGGACACTGTGCTGACAGGCACAGCAAACCTTTTTGCCACAGCTCACATTGTGCCATCCTGGATGAGCTGCACTACCTGAGCAGTAATGATATAGACATCATTTCATGCTACCTCTGGGGGAGAGAGCACTGACAAAATGCAAACGTAACCAAAACATCAGCCAGAAAGGATGAGAACAAAGAAATGATCAGTGGTCACCACCTGCAAAATCAATCCTTTATAGGGGTTGTCTTGCTAATTGCCTCTCATTGCTACCTGTTGTCTGTTCCATTTGCACAACAGCAAATAAAATTGATTGACAATCAGTGTTGCTTCCTACCTGGACAGAAGTATGATTGACTTGGAGTTACACTGTATTAAAGTTAACATGCAAGTGAACTATTTGCCCACTGTGCTTGCACACAGAGGAATGTGACCTCCACATTTAACTCCATGCAGTGAAACACACACACACACCACTGAAAAGTAGGCGGCAGTAAACACACTTGCCTGGAGCAGGAGGCAGCCCCAAACCACAGTGCCCAGGCAGCAGTTGGGGGTGGTGGGTGGGTTGGAGTTAGGCGCCAGCTGCCCCATGTTGTTTAAGTGTTCCCCTTATTTTTTTGAGCAGTGTATATCATATATGGTGCACAATGTGGAAATCACAGAAATTGTATCCGGATCTCATGAGCAAGCCATATATTATATGTGCTGAAAGCTAACAGTAAGCACCCGTACTTATGTTTGTGGAAAAAGGTGGATAAATGGCAAACAAAGGAGCCTAATTTTTTTGGTCCGTCTTAAACAACAGTATAAATAACACAAAACAAAAGAGGAGTGGGACATGGGGAGAAAAGGCTTCCACTCCTAAACTCCTGTAACAAACCAGAAGCACATGATGGCATAAGATTTCTAATACGAGCCTGCTGAATGAGAACTCTGGAAACTAAATGGCAGGCTTCTAAATAAATAACCCAAGGTCACACCGTAAAGGAGGAATGTCCCAATTATTACCTCTGGAATGACGCCTACCTTCTACCCTTTATCAGGCCTGATGTTACCAAAACTTTTCCTAGCTACCGTATGCACAAAACACTATGAAACCCAAAAGGTGCGATGAGGAGACCTGCTGCTGAGAATGCTCAGATACCAGCGGCAGCAGGTGGTCTTTGTCCGCCTTGATTGGCACTATGGTGGCTGAAACCTGTACATTGTAGCTGTAGTTTGTCTGTGCCACATCAGTACTTTACTGGAAGACAGTGACATAAACTGACCCCTTACAATTTAAACAATAACTAATAATTGTAGAGCTGTGCCACCTGAGTATATCATCCATGAGTTAATATATTGTACATCACTATATATATATCACTATATAACGACTTATCATTCCAAAACACAGTCAAACATATTGCATAGGATAGTATTACTATATCATGGATATGCCAGTGGACTTTTATTTTGGCAGGGGACCACAAGGCCTACAAGTTAACCAGGACAAATAAAATAAAAAAAAGCATTAGGATGGTAAAGCACTGCCACAAACTGGATGTTTGGACCATTAGCACCTTCCTCTCCGCTCCGCTTCCTCATTTATTTAGCCTAACTTCAGCTCATGCATGTGGTCAGCCAGTAGTGTACCTCCATCATGCTGTATGGTCGGCATAAACAATTGCTCCTCAGCTTCTTTCACGATTTGCACTTACCCCAGGTTACCTAACTCGGCTAGCTGTTGGATCTCGGCAAACACAAAACGTTCATCTAACGTTAGTCTGTGGTTCTTCTATGGCTAGTATTACAAGAACCTTCTCTTTAAATAAGTCAATGTTGGTAATTGGAATGTTGTCAAGGTTTTCAGAAGTGTTCTGCAATGGTCAGTAGAACATTAATACAACTGAATTGCAACATTCTCCAGAGGTTCCAACATTAGTAAAGCATTCCATAGGACAACCAAACAAACCCAAATGTGTCTGTAACCAGGAACATTCCAGGGACCAAAAATCCAGTCAAAATTGGATTGTTAGATGAGGTGGATTTTGTTCAGCTGTCTAATTAGCCACTAAACCATTTTTTAAATACACCACATTGAAATATGGTTGTTGGAGTAGTCTCTCCATCTCAAATGAGCTGTCTCACATCTTACTGAAACTCGGCCCCATTATCATCCTAGCCTCAAGCATGGCCTCATCCTGAGCTAAAACTTCTGGCTCATTTTTCTTCTATCTACATTTGTTACTTCACAAAAACTAATACGTTTAAATCCCACTGACACTTTCCAATTGGAACGCCCTTTGAGTTCAATTTGCCTGTAGACCCCAGTAATCCCACTAGCATTTTCTGTCTCTTCAGACAAAAATCCCCCAGTGATGACACCTTAAATGGAAGAAATGTGTAATGGAGTCAGAGAGCAGTGAGCTCCATTAAACACAGACTGAGTGTCAATTCTCACTTTTTCACTCAGCAGAATGTCAGTAATCTTCTGTTGAAAAACCTGTATTACACAGTGATCAAGGGAAAGCAAAAGTTACAAGCACTTTGAAAAAAAAGGATTAGAGGGTAGGATCTTTCTCTCTCTCTCTCTCTCACACACACTCACACACACACCAAACATGCATACACAAACATGAATTCAGGCCAACACTGAAGAGATTGCAGAGCAGTGATGGATAGCCTTATAAATAGAAAAAGAAGTGTCTGGATCCAGGAAAGTTATTTTTTAATGCCATACCTAGGGACCTGGAGCAAAAAAGAAATTCTTTGAATATGGTACAGTACAGTGGAAGGTTTCTCGCTCTATGTAAGGCCTTAGTTTAATTTTTATGATTAGTTAATTAGTGTTTCTCAGCTCATTAGCTACTTATTCAAGTGCGTTCCAAAGGTTGCCACTAACTCTGTAGGCTCTCAACCTCTGGATCGTGACTTAATGTAGGGTTGTGGATGGGGTCAAAGGGGAATTTCTAACCAACCTTCTAGCTTTAAAGGTAAATTAGGCTTTATGTCCATGAAATATTGAACTAATACAGCCAGCATTTTGTCATTTTCAGTAAAAGCCTTCATGGTGAATGAGATGCCAAACTTATCTCTGGGTACAAGGAGGCATATTTAACCCAAACAGGACACAATACACCCACACCAGTGGCAATTTGGTATTGCCAATTCTCCTACCTGTATGTCTTAACAGTAGAACCAGGAGGAAATCTGCACTGT
>JAOVVF010000039.1:26767243-26778125 GCA_028565595.1 Duopalatinus emarginatus | reverse complement strand
TGACAGTTCAATGACAGGTTTCCACTTTTGTTTAGCAAAATAAACCAAGTTGAGCTACAGTGGAGTTGAGTGCATACTTATGTAATCTTGAAGGGATTTGTTTTGCCAGCGTCCTTCATATAGTCAATCAAAAGAGGTACATCTTCAATTATAAGTTTTTTTTACTACACAAATTAGCTAGCTAGCTAGTTAGCAGTCCAGGATCCTTTCTTGGTGGAGTTGGCATTTTTTGTATCTCCAGGGGTTTCCTTTGGAATCTCTGGTTTCCTCCCATAGACCAAAAACATCCATTTAGACTAACTGGAGACTGGAGTGGTTGGTGTGGTACAGTGGTAACATCATTGGCTCCCATGTGAGAGACCTGGGTTCGATTCCCGGTCTGAGCAGCCAGTCTGCTACACCAATAAGGGTCCTTGGGCAAGACCCCTAACACTGCATTGACCTAGCTGTAATACCAGTAACCTTGTAAGAGCGTCTGCCAAATGCCGTAAATGTAAATTGCCATGTGATGGGCTAGCTACCAGTTTCCCTTCCTTCTGGACGATGTGTGTTAGTATGGACTCCCAGTAGCACCCAGTAGTACAATAAGCAGCTTAGATAATGACTGAGTAAGTGAAAATTACGAAGTTAGAATGACTTGAACTGCGTCATCTCTATAATGCATAATTAACTCCTAATAATGCCAAAATAAATTAATCTGCATAAAAGTTCATTTCAACTACAATACCCACCTACTATCTACACTTCCCACAATACACCACTCAACGATAGCACTGACTCAGTTCACCAAACATGAACTGCTGCTCCATTCCACTTGTCCCCAGTACCAATCACTGTCCCCCATTTTTGATTGCTCCATTTGTATTAATATAGGACTTGTTTCTTAATTCCGAGTTTTACCATTTTCACCATTGTATACCTAGCATTTTATATAAATTGTTGAATTTTACGTGTATGTACTCTGCGTTGTTCTTTGTTTTTTTACTTCTTCCATGTGGTTTGTACAGTGGCCGAAAAAAACCCATCACACTGCAAGTTAAAAATGCGCTGCAAATTCTCAAAACACAAACATCAGAATGACAGCACCTGCACAACATTAACAAAACGCACTGCAATTTCTCAAGCACACCGCAAATACTAAAAACACATGCAACTTCCAAAACACATGCAAAAAGACTTACAACACAACGGAAGTGTTTCAGAAGGACACTGAAAGTGGACGGAACCATTCGAGAGCGAGCTGCATGGACAGCTCGACTTAGTTTTAACTACTCACTGTGCAATTCTTAAGGAGGAATTAAATATAAACACAAGAAACTTTTAAACAGACCGACTGTACCTTCATTAATAAACAGATAAAACTTACTTTTGCTGGGATTGGGGCTGTTTTGGCTCTACATCCAGGTCCATGCAGCTCGCTCTCAAATGGTTCCGTCCAATTTCAGTCAGTCTTTTT
This sequence comes from Duopalatinus emarginatus, assembly GCA_028565595.1. NCBI lineage: Eukaryota > Metazoa > Chordata > Actinopteri > Siluriformes > Pimelodidae > Duopalatinus > Duopalatinus emarginatus. Next base: position 26,776,669 of record JAOVVF010000039.1, on the reverse strand, counting down.
GCATGTGTTTTGGAAGTTGCATGTGTTTTCAGTATTTGCAGCGCATTTGAGAAATTGCAGCGCGTTTTTAACTTGCAGGGCGATGGTCTTTCTCGGTCACTGTAGGTTTGGTCACTGGGCCTGAAATTTCAGATTTGGTGTTTGCCTTAGACTTGCCTTAGACTTGCCCCTGCTTGGATTATCTATATAATTATATATCTGTCCTCACTCCGGTCACTTTATATATCTGCGGACTTCCCTGCATTAAACCTTTTTCTTTGTCCTTAACATCCATAAGCATCTGAGTCTGACAGTAAGTTCAATATCAATGATACATGTTAAAAACCACAATCCTGATTATTGTGTACATGTCCTTGCATAAACATATTCAACAGAAGCTCTCTGTCTGAGGCTGAGATTAATTGGCTTGTACATTGTGGAATTCTATTATCTTTCTTTTCAGACTAAAATCCCCGAGTGTCAAGACCATGGTTATTTATTCAACTCTTCTGATAAACACAGTCTAGCAGTAGTCTAGCGATAGACTTTGCTGCACTTATCAATGTCACTTATTTAACCACACACACTTTACTTACTATACTTGTAAGGACTACCCACTGACAAATTTTGACCTAAATATGTATGCAGCCAATTAATGCTTGCACACACCTACACCTAATCCTACACTACTTAAAAAAAAAATAAATAAATAAAAAGCTCCCCTGAAATGGAAAACAGCGAAGGCTCTGAGGTGATATGGTGATTTAATAAGGCATGACCACCAATTAATTTACTAAAGCCACAAGATATAATACAGCAAATAATATTTAAATTAGGTTTAAATAATTGAAAACTGACTGTATTACGTTCACCTCATTTTCGCTGTAGGTGCTCAGTACTGTCCTGGATTTTATTGCTTTTAATACAGGTTGTCATGAAATGTTATGACATTTACATCAGAACGGTGAATATATCACACTCAGACAGTTCCCAGAATTCCCAGCACCAACCAAGACAGCTGCGCCCACACCAAAAAACTTCGTTTTCCACCCATATCTAGTCACCAGATTTTGCTTGCTTTGAAGCAACAGGCAGCACAACACTCCTTCATGACATGGGATCACCCACATCATTGACCCCCTCACATTCTCCAGAGCGGACGCATGTACAGTGCTTTGCAGAATAAATGAACGGAAAGCTGCTGGCCCTGTCGGCATTCCCTGACATGTTCTCAGAGTGTGCGCCGGACAGGCCGAGTCTTCAATGACAAACTGCACAGCACATCACAGGTGCACAACTACCTCCCCATCTAACCTCCTGCCCTTTGGGAGCAGATACAGGAGAATTCGTACCAGAGACACTCGCATCAGGAGCAGCCTTTTCCCATTGTATATCATTACCTACTGAACTCCTGACTACATTGAACACCGCAATATATTAGGACAACTACTGCCCACACTGGACTAATCGAGCACAATCTACTTACCACTGACTGGACACCAAATACTGACCCACTGTACACATTTATTCTGTATATTATTAGAATCAATATTGTGCATATAGCAATACTCCACACCTTTATAGGTTTATATTTTCTACAATTCATTCATTCACATAACACACTCTATGTATGATATGCATACAAATGTATATGTGAAGCAAAGTGAGGTGAGTCACTTGATTGGAGAGGTGGCAAAGCCTCATGTGACTTCCTGGCACAGTTGGGAACTGAAGTCCTGACATTAAGAAATGCATATATGTATACATATGCATATAGAACCAAGAACTATCATTGTGTATGTGTATGTATGTACAAATATACAATGACCATAATTTTAAAATCATAATCACCACACCTATTGCTACCAATTGCACTCACCACTGCTTGCACTCTTGACTTTGCATATTGCTACTATTCGCACTTTTGGTAGTTTTCATTGTCCTGTACTTGTAGTGAGCAATAACAAATAAAGCTATGTATCTATCTATGTATCTATCTATCTATCTATCTATCTATCTATCTATCTATCTATCTATCTATCTATCTATCTATCCTCCGTCCGTTCATCTATCCATCCAGTTGTTTTCTTCCCACCTGTTTTACTTATTAATTACACCTGTGTCTTGTTATCTCTCGGCTGTTTATGTGTAGTTTATGTGCTCATTTTAGTTTTAAAGTATTTATAGCCTCCAAAGTATTCATGCATTTACCAAGCTGTCTGTTCATTGTTTTACCTCCAGTTTTGGCCTCTCTTCCAGTTAGGTCATTTTAATTGTTTCAAAACACCTGTGCAAATGTGGATTGGCTCCTTAATAATTTTAATTATAAATAAAGACTTTTCATGCATTTTTGGATATATTACAGCATACGCTCCTATAAAAATACACAGAGAGAGAGAGAGAGAGAGAGAGCAAAAAGTAAGGAACTTTTCCACACTTTGACCCAATAATCCAACTGTTTGTTAAATGAATAAATTGTTAAATAGCCAATATGTCTCTTGTTACTTCAAACTTCAATCATCCAGTCCACCAAACATCAAATGAGCCAATGACAGAATAAACTGTTTAGAAATGTCAGAGAAGATTTTTAAATTTTTCATGGGCACATGTTCCTTGCAATTGTGGCCCTATTTAAAAGGGATTTATCAATCTTTCCAATGGTAGTTTTTATTGCCAAGAAGCATTGTTACAACAAAGAAATAATCTACCAAACACAAATGTTCTTACTTTTTGTGCTATGTAGCCATATAGCAAGGTAACTAGGCTTGAACTGTTGTAATCAAACCTGTTTAATAAAATACTTAATTAATAATCAAATACTTAATAGTCAACTTGTCTTAATAGTTTATGTGAATAAAACCATTGATGTTTTGTGAACTTGTAATTTAACATTGAGTTTTATACATGCGAGTTTAATTTACTTAAATATATAATAATATCCATTGTAATAAGTTGTAATATGTATGATGATGATAATAACAGCTTTTTATCATCCTAAAAGTTAATTTGCATTTAATTCCAAGCCCGTTAACTGAATCTGATGTCATTTACTACCAGGTTCTTTTCTCTTTTGTAAAAACGGGCTTAATATTTAAATGTGCCATAACCGTATCCCCCAAACAACAGCAGTTGCAAACTGTTTTCTGAGTGCTAAGGTGGAACACCATCTCATATTTTATTTAGCTTTTTACACTGAGAGCACTGAATCATATTTTGAATCATAGTTCTGTGTCTGAATACTAAGCTGTGAGGGTGTTTTGTGGCTAAACCATCTTTTGTGGAAGATAAAAATATTACATGTAAAAGCATGAATGTATGAAAAAAAAACAGTCCATCATACAACCTATAATAGAAACACTACTGGGTCCAATTTTCAATCCTGTCTGAGTGTTGATGTGATGTTGTACAGATAGTCAGGCACAAAAAGTAAGCGATACATCAGGTATTGGGTGTATTACTGAAATTTTACAGATAATTTTACAGATATTCTCACCTCTCCTTCGAGGCAGTGGTTGGACACAAGTGCAGGTTGTAAACACAAGAGTGCCTAAGCAAACAAATCCAAAACACAATCCAAATGTCAAGAACAGGCAGGATTCTGGGAACTGTAGGCTCCTTGCTGGAGCTATGTGAAGCTGAAAAACTGACATTTGTATTAAAGTTTGTGTGAATTATAGAATGTCTTGGTGTAAGATCAATAATCCCGGTAAAGAATTAGCAAGACATTTAATCAGGTAATCTGGGCACAATGTTCAACGTAAAAGAAATGTTTCTTTGGAGCACCAAGCTGACATTATCCCCAATGACAACGGAGTTAAAGAAAGGTGAGAAGTCCCATATTGAACCTACCCTGGGTATTCACTAAGGCTGGGAAGATGTCCAAACAATGCACTAGGAGGACAACCAGTGGTGATTGTGCATGTGGCAGCATTTCAGAATGGTTGAGATTAAAATTTTTTAAACACCACCTTTCAGTTGGTTTTTAAGCAGCGCAATTGGTCCGTAACAAGGATCAGGTCCGCCAAAGCAAACAGAGCAATATAATGCATGCTGTGAAATGCTGGAAGGTTGCCATGAATTGTAAACTGGGGAAACCAGACAGTCACTGGCAAAGCTGAAGGCACACAGAAGAACTGCCTCGTCAAGCCTCTGTAGTCAACACCCACCTATAAGCTAGTGGCAATCTCTGTAAGGAGGAAACGACTATTTCTAAACCGATGAGGAGCCAATGATGTTGTGATTACTGTGATTTCAGTGTTTCCCTTTTCTGAAATCTAAACAATGTTTGAAGATTTTTTAATATTGGATCTGTAGAAGAAAAAAGTACCATGTAAAACTATCCAGGTAAAAATGAGGATTTTAACCACACCTGTAAAACACAAAAGTACCGTTTGTCTGTACTCATTTATACCTGTATATTGATTAATGTATTGAAATCTTGGGAAATCTTTACTTGGGTTCACACCAGTTAATAAACTTGTAAACTTGGAACATTTTCACCTTAATTAGTTTGTTTTCACATAGGAAAAAAACAAAGCGCGCCAAAATGCGTCACAACAAACCATGTGAGAACACATGGTCACATGGTCAGATCTGTCTGGGGCTGGAGCAAAAAAGTAAATACATTTCAATGAAGTTTAACATGAAGCAATGGCAGTGATGGTGCTTACCGTAGATATAATAATAACTTAGGCAAAATTCAACACTAAACAGAATGCCAAATCCACTTTGATGCCACATCTTAAAATGCTAGCTGGATCGGATGGAGGTCACATTCTCACCACAAATAAACTACTCCAGAGTTGGTTTAGGGTGGCAGTGTGCTTGTTTTTTTTAAAGTGAAAAGGAACTCTTTGCCTACTGTGCTTGCACACAGAGGAATGTGACCTCCACATTTAACTCATCCGTGCAGTGAAACACACACACACACACCAGTGAACACTAGAGGGTAGTGAACACACTTGCCTGGAGCAGGTGGGAAGCCCAAACCATGGTGCCCAGGGAGCAGGTGGAGTTATGTGCCTTGCTCACAGGCACCTCAGTCATGTCTTGCCTTGTGCAGGGATCGAACCAGGTCATGAGACCGTTCCCTAACCACTAGCCCATGGCTGCTGTAGGGTTTGTCCACAGCTGAGTGTCATTACTGTATTCACACCAGCCCAAACAAATCGGGTTTAACTAAGATTAAAATAAAAACAGCCTTAATCTGTATCCAAATTTCTATAATACTGCTTTGTGACCATGTCTACTGTTAACATCAAACGTTAATTGAAGCTGAAAAATGGCTTGCAAAAACTTCAACAACATATAATTTGAGAGGTTAGTGTACACTAAGTAATGAACATTCATGCGAACAAACAAAGCTAATAAGAACAATCAACTACAAATAATGATCAAGGGACTGACTAGCAAAGGCATAAAGAAAACAAGATATTTCTTAGAACCCGCAATAATACAAAACTATATAAAACCTATAGAGCTGTACTGTTAAAACCAGAGTCTTTCAACCATTGCAGAGGGATCTGCAAAACGCTTTTCTTAACAATCTAGGTCATTTCTAAAAAGTGTGATAATGACAGTTGTAAAAGTGCTGCACAAAAAAAATATGAACTAAATTTAGGAAACCTATCCTGGTGTAAAATCTTGCCTCTCAATACAGAATTCCCTGTTGCTGAACCTCCAACATTGCCAGAGATATTTTCCCTGGTGTGAGGACCAGGTGTAATGTGGTGATAATTAGACTCCAATATTTATTCCTACTGAGCTTTCTCATTCATGAACACCCATGGGAGTGTGGCAACACCTGCAGTAATATGCACACATACATGCACACACATGCTCTCTCTCTCTCTCTCTCTCTCTCTCTTCCACTAGATACAGCTTAATAGGAGAGCAATTAAAATTAGTATAACAGCACAAGAAATAGAGATAGAGCAGTCTGCCTCAACATCTGGCTGTATGACTGTAGGACTTTCCGCATGTATGATGCAAACAGACAAAAAAAAAAACATACCTACATACATACATACATTTTATCAATGTTAAGCCTCAGCCTCATTCACATCATGACATGCTCAACCAGTTCCATCTCTGGCTGCCTGGTACTTTATTTCCCGATCACACAGTCATGTGGATATTGAATTAGGGTTGGTGGCAGCAGCCCCAAACCACAGTTCCCGGTGAGCGCTTGGGGGAGTTAGTTGCCTTGCTCAAGGGCACCTCAGTCTTGTCCTGTGCAGAGATCACAGCGTTTTGTCTCTGTATAACGTGGCTTACAGTTTTAACTGTTTTGACTAGCTGTCGCCTGTGATATCCTGACTTTAACCTGCCTTAGACATGTTCACACCCTTGTGTTTTGGACTACTTTGTTACTGTTTTTCGTCTGAAAAAAAAACTCTGCCTGCCATTGGATCCTACTTATCCTGGTGAGTCTGTGTATGCATACACACACCGAAACATCTGTTTACTTAGACAACATGCTTAAAGTCTGCTGTCTCAACACCTGCATAAATTAGAGTTTGTATCTTGTAAATTATAGTAATGTGTATGCTTCTTGTATTTGATACGCAAATAAAATATAAGTGGTGTGATTTATACTTGTCAGTCTTGTAATGCAGCACTAATTATGGTTCTGTCTCCACGCTACTGCAAGCTCATATTCTGACAGTAACATTCATACCATCATTAACTGACACAACCTGTTTTTTATAGTTTATTCAGGATCACGAGACTTAAAATAAATAGCACATGAGTAAATGATCCAACGTGTATGAAGTACACGTTTTAATGGGATAGTTGTCTCCTCGTTGTAAAGACGTAATTTGTATCAAGTTTAGTTTGTGTTAGCTAGGTTTTATTACATTTCAATAAAAATGTGCTTCACGTCTAGCTTCTTTATTTTTTTTCCTGTTAGCTAGTTAGCGGATCTGGCACTACAATAATACAATGAAGTGACAGAAAAACTGGTACGAGCTTATGCAAAATACATAGGCTGCTGGTGGCTACATAATGTAGGATGAAAGAAAGTGAACTATTTGCCTACTGTGTTTGCACACAGAGGAATGTGACCTCCACATTTAACCCACACGCACACACCAGTGAACACTAGGGGGCAGTGAACACACTTGCCCGGAGTGGGGGGGGCAGCCTCAAACCACAGCGCCCGGGGAGTAGTTGGGGGAGTTAGGTGCCTTGCTCAAGGGCACCTCAGTCATGTCTTGCCTTGCGCGGGGATCGAACCCAAGAGACCGGTTCCCTAACCACTAGGCCACGGCTGCCCCCAATGTATGGGTGTTGTTTAGCTGGCATTCCACCCCTGGTACATCTACAAATGTGTGCCTCCATTGTGACGAATTACATCATTTCATATCCTACTTTCTTTCTGATGGGTTTGGCAGGACAATGCCAAATTATGGTTAGAGAAATACTCATCTGAGTTTGGGGGTTTTGTCATTCCCACCTATGTCACTAGAGCTTAACATTATCAAACACATCTGGGATGCCACGCAACATGCTGTGAAACACGGAAATCCTACACCTCAGAATTGTGTCCGTTGTGTCCATGGCGGACCTTTCAAATATCAGACTGGTGTACCAGATTTTATGGCACTTACATGTATTTACATTTACATTCACGGCATTTGGCAGACGCTTTTATCCAGAGCGACTTACAAGATTCCTGGTATTACAGGGGCCAATGTAGTGTTAAGGGTCTTGCCCAAGGACCGTTATTAGTGTAGCACAGGAATTGACATAGGAGTCAATGATGTTACTACTGTACCACACCTGCTCCTGTAGTAACTCTACTGCCTTAATGCCTTAGCACGTCTGATTCTTAATCTCTGAAACATTCAAATTTGTTTAGCACTGAAATGGCAAACCGAGAAAATAAAGTTTAATCCACTAAGTCTGTCAGAACCATGGACGTGTTCATTACTTCAGGGACTCCAGATGGATCTCTGAGTCTCAGAATGCACGACTGAGTCTAACAGTTAAACAAATGTAATGCTTGACACTCTCCACAGAGACCTTCGATGAGCTCCGGTTCTCACTTTATCGCAAGCTCTTCCATTAGTACATATTGCTTAAGAGCCTGTTACACAGGTGCTGCGTGTTCAGCAGCTTTGTATTGTATTAAATGGACGGTTTTAGCATCTAAACTCCAAGTGGGATGGCGCATTAATAATAAATGGTGACCCTCATTAAACCTGAAAGTGAACTGAACTGAGCATCCTCTAATTACAGCTGCTGCGGGTTCCACTGGGAGACTCTGGGTTACAGTAAGGTTAACGATAATGGTGCTTTCTTTCCTACACATGCTGTTCAAAAGCAGCTGTAGATTATTGCATAATTGGAACGATTGCCTGTGATTGTCCTCTGCACAAACAACATTTTATATCTACCTCATGCATTTATTGTATTGCAGTGGTTTTTTTTTTCTTATTCAGGTATATTATAAAAAAAAAAAAAAAAGACTTAACCCACTTCAGTTTCAAGGAAAAGCTGCAATAAAGGCATTCACTACACAGATTGAGAAGTGGATCTTAAGTGTCCGCATTCACCAGTTGTTTAGAGAGATTTCTATTCCGGTTATGAACGGACGGACGGGCGGACAGAAAGACAGACAGACAGGCAGACAGATAGATAGATAGATAGATAGATAGATAGATAGATAGATAGATAGATAGATAGATAGAAATATGAAAAAGCAATGTGCAATGTCAGAGTGCAAATATGAAAAAACTTGCAATTATAAACAGCATAGTGCATAATAAATAGATGAAATAAATAAATAAATAAATGTGGATAAAAATAGTAATAATAGATTTAAATGAATACAGAATAAATACGTACAGTGGTTAAATGCTATAATATTTACAATGTCCAGTAAACATTGAGTGTATTGTCTTAGTTCAGTTGGTGTGTGTAATGTGGGCACTATTTGTTCTGATGTAGTGTGGTGTAGTGGATAGTTATGTGTGTACTGGGGAGTTCTTTGTTATTTATTCATTATTTAGAGTTATTTTGAAGGATAATCAAAAGATCAGTGCTGAGCATGACCTGAATCTAAAATACTCTGAACTCACATAATAACTGGAGGTTTACAATTCTAACAAAAAATAATTTCATCTTCACTTAATAGAAATAAATTAGGTTATATTAATCCCAGATTCTTATCACGTATCTGTGCATTAAGCAACACGTTATGCAATTTATAAGCATACTATGGCCATGATGTTACAGAAAATATTGGTCGTGATCCAGCATAATTTAAAGTTTATTGTTTTGATTATTTTCCTATAACTGCATGCCTCAACGTGTGTGACTTTGTCAGTCACGTCTTTATTAACCGTGACATCATCGAGTAACATTACATTAACTTACAGTACATTACTGTTATACTTTTTTTATGAACAGCCTTCAAATTTTAATTTAGGTTCAATTTTC
>JAOVVF010000039.1:26711614-26725236 GCA_028565595.1 Duopalatinus emarginatus | reverse complement strand
CCCTGTGGCCTTAACCTCTCTACCGCCACCAACAGGTCACTTCACAATATGACATTCCCCTCATCCTAGCCTACTCGTGGTGTGATGGTGGTGATTATGGACATATTAAATTACAGAGCACAGAACAGATACTGCAGTCAGTGTGGAACTATGCACACCTGAGGAACCAGCCCGGAGCCGACATCCGAGCAAATTGACCACAACGAAGCTGAGGCTGTTTTTAATGTCCTCCACAATGACCATGAGAACAGCGACTTTTGATGAACTGCAATAACAAAAACTGTACACACTGAAAAAAAAACCAAAAAAAAAAACCAAATAACCACAGTGAGACACATAATGACTCAAAAGAATCACACCAGGAGAGACACAACTCTCACTCAGGACTCTGATGAGGACATTCCGGACATTGATGACTCTGGTGTAGAGCATTTATTTAAATGATTAGTTGCATCATGTTTACTAGTTTATTTATTTATTCGTTTGTTTAAGCTACAAGAAATCAACCTGAGTTTTAAAATAAGTGGGTTATACCTGATGCTCTTTTGATCTAATGATAAAATAAAGAGCTGTCAAAAGTCTCTCTTTCACACAAGAAGCCTCTTCAGTATGTGCAATTTACATTTTTTTTCCTTTTAAAACACACTTTGAAGCCATTGACGTGTCTGAGGTTGAGCAGGAGTTTTTTTATTCGCAGTGAACCGAGGCTTTGAAATGGGTTACAAATTGGCATCGTTCATAACAGTATGCAGTCAGAAACCACTTTAGCACCTTAGCCGAGCCTCACAGCTTGTCTGATTGCAGAGGGATGACAGTGTGCCGATGTTCGCTGTTGTCTGCGGTTGTGACAACCCGCTCTCTTCAGTCCCTTTTGTGTTTAGCGAGGCTGACTAACACCTGCTGCTTCCTCTGAGATTCAACATCTTAAATCTTTGTCTTGAGTCTGTTGTAGCCGGCAGTTCCACATCATCCCAGTCTGAATAAAGCACTCCACTTACTTTGAATTCTACAAACCTAACCTCAGAATGACAAGTAAAATCGATTTACCTGTTTACCTCACAGACCTCACGGCTAATGGCATCAACATGTCTGCTCCGCTTCTCTGATTTCCTAACTGGTGCATTTTAAGGAAGGAAAGCGCAGTGAGCTTTTCATTTCCCTCTCTTATACACATATTATGATCACGGTAGCAGCTCACAGATCTGCAGTGTGACTTAGGGATAGGGGATTCTCCAGTGATGCTAAAAGCTGAAGGATAGACCTGATAATACAAACAGCAGGTATGGATGACAGAATAGCTCACCTCAGGCCTGCCATCTGCCATCTGGCATCTGGCATCTGGGATCTGGGATCTGGCACTGAACTGACATCTGGCAATAAAATGCATTTATTTACTACTAGTTCACTGATCAACAATAACACCCATTTGTATATTCATTTGCATAGAAGAACTGTCACGTTAGTCATTGTGTACTGTATTTTGCTGTTACACTAATAATGATAATGTATTAGACTTATTTGCAGATTTGCAGCTACTAGAGCTGCTGTTATACAATACGACCCATTTTGACCTATAAGAATCGAGACCTTTATGGCATTTGGATGCTGATGCTCTTATACAGAGAGATTCCATTTCCATTTTCATTAATACAACTGCAGCTAAAGGTTAAGGTCCTTGCTCAAGGGCTCGACTGTGGCAGCATGGTGGTGGGATTTGAACTCACAACTTTCTATCCAGAGTCCAAAATCACTGAGTTATAATGAGGTATGACGCTTAGGAGGCGAATGCATGGTTGCTTTTCAAAGTCCCCTAGTGACTATTTTATAAGGCAGTGTAGAAAGTTTAAGTAGGTTCAGTATGAAATCATAAATAACCTGCTTTTAAAACACCTTTCAACATCATAAGCTCTTAAGGAAGGATGTTTCTCATAAATAATGTCAGACTATTTGTATTTCCCACTGATACACAAATTTGTCACACGGATCTCGAGGACTTCAGTCTGTCACTACGGAGACAAAACGGCGTGACGTTTAATTCAGCAGGGATTCGCATGGATCAGTGTGGTTTTCATGTGGATCAGTGTACCTTATTTGTTTATAGTGGCATGGGGTGTCTTGTGCTTTTCTCACAGAGATTGAAGGCAGCCTAGCTGATACAGTTTTATGTATAAAATATTTCACCAGGGTGGCACAGTGGTCATCTTGCAGGAAGAAGGGCCTGGGTTCAATGCCCTGGGTTTATTGCCCTGGCTGGGCAGTCAGTGTCCTGTCTGTTCGGAGGCTCTTGCAGGCTTTTGCTGTGTCTGTGTGAGTTTCCTCGCACAGTCCGACATGCACTCAGGCAAATTGGAGACAGTAAATTGCCAAAATTTATCACAGCCAATTTTGTGTAGCCAATCTGCCCCATAGTGTGAGGAAACTGTAGGTCCTACAGGAAAATTATATGATCCAAACTCATGGGAGGCAATCATTGCTGGCATGGAGTAAGGTGGTTAATCTTACCATATCAGACATTTGGTGCAGATATGCATCACTTTTGTAAGTCGTTCCTGATAAGAGCGTCTGCCTAATGCTGTAAATGTAACAATTGGTTTTCTCAGATTTGTTCATGAAATGCTTGCATCATGTTTCATTTTAACATGAACATTGTGTTTAACTCATCATGTTCATGGCTCAATTTATTTAGTGAGGCTCACTGACAGAAAATTAGACCTCTAATGCTGTTCTGCTGCCCTGTGATTGAGCCCTGAGCTTGCATTCTACTGGATTTTAATCGTTCTCCGACTGCAATAAACTGGCTAAAGGCTAATGAAAAACTTAATTACACCCAAGGTTCTCTTGTGAACTTAGACTGTAGGTTCTTTTAGGAAGTAATTTTTTTTTTGCCAGCTCATTCACATTATTATGATCCTGATCCACATGCACATAGTCTGTCAGTAATTACAATGAAACCACTGCCTTTAAATGTGAATGGTTGATAAACTTTGGTTGATGTTAAATGTATATGAAGGTTGGTGTGGTACAGTGGTAACATCATTGGCTTCCATGTTAGAGATCTGGGTTTGATTCCTGGACTGGGCAGCCAGACTACGCCACACAAATAAGGGTCTTTGGGCAAGACTCCTAACAATACAATGGCCTACTCTAATGCCAGTAACCTTGTAAGTCCCTCTGGATAAGAGCGTCTGCCAAATGCCGTAAATGTACCAGATATGGTGAATGAAGGAGACGCTAAATTGTAAAAAAAAAAATAAATAAATAAAAGAACTTTTCATTGTCACTGGTACAAGGAAAATAATTCATGAGATTCACCTGCCAACGATGCCAAATTAGTCTATTGCTTGGAGTGGAAGACTCCACTCCAACAATTGGTGTGATGTTGTTTCTGTGATTGGTGTGATGATGCTCCACTGTCAATCAGGTAATGCTAAACAATTATAAGCATCTTCAAACTCATTGCTGTATGTATGCAATATGTACAGTAATGTTTATTTTTTTCTTACACTGTTCACAAAATCCCCTGGTTACGGTGTCAAAATTTTTTATCAAAAACTTTAACGAAATTATGATGAATGTGTCGTAACTATGCAACTTTATTTATGTCCGGTCCACGATATTAACTCAGTTGTCAATCTAGAACTGTCCACACCTACCTTTTTCCTGCAAAGAACATCACCTGAACTCATCAGCCCTTTATGTGACCCATTGTCTAACATTAAGAGACCAGAGAGAAACTGCAGGCTCTGCAGTGGCTCTGAAACCTGCTGCCACCTTGCACTCATGAAATTATACTGGCTTATGTCTTAATGACGTATCAAAAATATCTAAAAGTTACTAACCAGCATGCAGTGTACAGAGCCTGGCGGTGATCCGTCTGGTGATCACTTTATCACAACTTTTCTTAACATGCATTTCTAAACATTCAATTTCTCATCTTAATGATTTGAAGGTAGAAAGAATGTGGATATAAAACAATAATATAACACCAATTAACCAATAAAAATAGTTAAATCCAATTTAGTATACTCAGAGAAACAAAAACGGAACAAAAATGTGGGCGGTAACTAAAAAAAGCTTCTTTCTGTGTCCTCATTAGCCCTCTATCACCACTGAACTCATTTTCTATTACAGAGGCTCACTGCTCCAACTCACTTCGCTTCGAGATGACCAGCATCTGGGATCCGGGAGCTTAAAATGCATCTCTTTAATCATTACAATGCACTTTATTGCTCTCTATTCTTCAGTCCTTGATTTCAAATCTCCTTTTAGCGCAAAGACAGCTGCTGTATGGAACACTCTGGGCCAATAACCAATTTAACTGTCTACTAAGATAGTTGAGCAGATTGTGCGGAGGGTTTTGGGAGCAGTGAACTCATTCACTTTTTCTATTTTGTGAAGTTTTGAACTTTTTTTATGGTCATATTTGCTTCCTTAATGATAATGTACTTTTTTTCACCTGTCATAAATCCTTCAAGTTTTGAGTGGAGTAAAACTTTTCAGTGTAATACACATACATATATAAAATATATACATATATAAAATATTTTTTTTTACTTTAATATTATTTAAAAGTGAACTATTTGCCTGCTGTGCTTGCACACAGAGGAATGTAACCTTCGCATTTAACCCACCAGGCAGTGAAACACACACACACACCAGTGAACAGTAGGAGGCAATGAACACACTTGCCCAGAGGTGGGGGGCAGCCCCAAACCATGCCCGGATGAGTTAGGTGCCTTGCTCAATGGTACCTCATTCGGGACTTGCGCTGTACAGGAATCGAACCCGTGATCTTCCGGTCATGATACCAGGTCCTTCACCACTAGGCCATGACTACCCCTACATACAATTAAGGGCATCATCTTCATGTACGGATATGTTATCGTGTTGTTATGTCATGAAATTCAGGTGGTCTGAAAACAGGCATAAACTGGAAAACAAGGCTAAGATTCAAAAACGTCAAAAACTAAATAGCAAAGCACATGGTGAAGGCTTGTTATGGCAGGTATGCAAACACGTAACGATGCTCTGCAAGGTGCCATGTCCATGTCCATGGAGGTGCTTTTTCTGTGCAGTGATGGCTGAACATGCTGTGATCAGTAGGTGACTGTAATTGGTGTAGTGGTTTGAAGTAGAGTTGGTGTTTTGGAAACTAGGTTGTCTGAGGATCGCAGGCTTTCCCTGATGTATTAGTTGCTTACTTGTTAATTTTAAAAACTTGTTAGGAAGGACTATAAGGAATTGTGCACAGAGCTGGCATTGCCATTCATCCATGGAATGCACTTCATGGAGCTAGTTGAACAACCTTAGATTGATATCAGGGGTGTTTTTTTTTTTTTCCTCAGGGATGCTGGACAGGCATATGCAAGAGCAGGTTTCACTTTTGATGAAATCAGCACAGTACAGAGGTAAAGGAACAATAGTTCTAAAATTTCCAAATTCACAATAAAAGCTTTAGGTGTGTTAGGGTAGGTTACATCCAACTGTGCAATCCATCAATTTATTAGCAGCTGAGTGTGCAGCTGTTTCAAGCCCCAGTAGTCTGGAATCTGCTTATTCCAGACCTCATCAGATATCAGATACTGATTTGTAACCTAGTCCTGTGTTTGCTCTGTCCTCCTGTGTGTTTGTATATTATTGAGAAATTTGTTATTTTCCATAGCAGCTTACTGTGTCCTATAAATTACAAACTACCTCAATTAATTAAAAAAAAAGTCTAACTCTTTTATCAGTTCATATCTACCATAGATTATTGACTGAGGCTTATCTAAAAAAATGGAATTAATCCAGTAATGACAAGCAACATGTTCCTACAATGATGCACAGGTTTCTATGACAACAGAATTTTTTTATATATTAATCTTAGATTGTAAAATGACATTTCAGGTTTTTACTTTGCTCATACCAGAGGTCATCTGAAAACAAGAGAAGACAGATTTAGACAGAAACTCTTTTGAGCTCTGTTTACATACACTGACTAAATGTCTCTTTAAATAATCGTATATCGATATAACAACTTATTGACATGATTGGGATTTATTTCAGAGTGTAACTGTGGCTGTATCCACAGGTCTGGTTCCCGAAAACTGAAGCAACTACCTGTATATTTATTAATCAATTAATAAATCAATTATTAAGTTAGTTAGTCGGGTAGTTAGTTCAGGAACTAACCCCCATCCCTATACTCAGTGTTAATGACTATTGTATTTAGTGTACTTTGTCTAGTGTATTTATTGTTAATCGTCTTGCGTCATTGCACATGCTTCAGCACTCGTGCACCTTACGTTGTATTGTGTAGTTATTGTTCTGTGTAGCACCTTGGTCCTGGAGGAATGTTGTTTCATTTTACTATGTATTGTATAACACTGTATATGGTTGAAATGACAATAAAAACTACTTGACTTGACTTGACTTGAAAGAGACACATATAAACTCCAAGGGACACGTCTTATTTAAAAAGCTTCAAATGGCCCCCAGGAATAAAAAAGCTAGACTGAACTTTGCAGATGATAACCAAATAAAACAGTAACTGAATTATTTGGCATATTATGTACTAGGTTGCTGTTGAACACATTGTGTCAGTTAATTTGTGACTGCAGTGGAAGAAAAATGTGTACCCCATTTGTAAATTTGTAAAAGACGATGGTGATTGGTGTGGTACAGTGGTAACATCATTGGCTCCTATGTGAATGACCTGGGTTCGATTCCTGATCTGGGCAGCCAGTCAGTGCTACACCAATAAGGGTCCTTGGGCAAAACTCCTAACACTATGTTGGCCTATCTGTAATACCAGTAACCTTGTAAGTCGCGCTGGATAAGAGTCTCTGCCAAATGCTGTAAATGTAAATGTATGACAGAAGAGCAGCGTGCAGTGAAAAAGGTTGATCAATCAACAGTGCTTAGTACTGTGAGATTCTCACTGAAGAGCTGAAGCCTAAAATTCCAACAAAACACACAGGACTGCCATCCAAGACTGTTGTGTTGTTGCATGGCAATGAATGTCTGCACAGTGCTGCCCATACAGTCCACACTCCCATACAGTCCAAAAACTTAGTGTTGAGGTGTCAAAGCATCCTCCCTCTAGTCCTGATACTGCCCTATCAGACTATGACCTGTTTGGTTCCCTGAAAGAAGCCCTAGGAGAACGAAGATGAAGCATGTCTGATGAAGAGGTGGAGACAGGAGAAGGGGTGCATTCATTTGTCACAGTTCAGCTTAAAACTTTTTCTTTTTTAATGAGGGAATGCAAAGGCTTGTTAACAGATGGACAAAATGAATTAAAAAGCAGGGAGACTATGTCTAAAAGTAACGTATTTGTCTTTTCTGAAAATTGATTAAAAGAAATTCAGCTACAGCCAGAGTGCGGATATTTTTGACTCACCCTTCATAAGGTAAAGCTTGTTTAGCATCTAGGACAATAATACATTCAAGCATACTATTAAAGTTGGACCACACTGGTTTGAAACATAGAGTGAGATGAAATGGCTACCATAAACCCTGACCTGAAAACCATATAAAATATGTGGACTGAACTAAAAATAATGTTAGAGCAAAAAGGCTAACAAACCTGACAGAGCAACTCCAGTTCTGTCAGGACCCACATTATAGGAGATACCCTAATTCATTTAGCATAGGAACTCCACAGTAGCATACAATACATGAGTTTAAAGGTCTTTAATGTAGGTATATAAAATCTTTTTGCCTTGACTGTATTGAACATTAGGAGGAAAAATAATAAATCAACAACAAAAGAGGGACATGTTAAAGATGATATTTAGGCTGCAGGCTAGCTCACTAAAAGCTGATCGATTGGGGTTTCAAAAATGTTAGTGAAAAATAACATTCTGACATTGTTGATGTAATCTATTCATTACTCTTAATCCCATGATCTACTCTGCAATGCAGACCCAACATTAGAAATCTAATGCCTGCCTTCACCAAATGTGTCATGAAATTATTTGATTTATTAAGTTTATCCTGTTAGACTGGGGAATGGCACCACGGAAATCAATGTAACCTTTTCAATGGTCCCAATTTGTAAAACAGGAAAGATAGCAGGCAAAAAGGTTTCCATGTGGCACATGGACTGTTGTAATGAAATGATTAATGCTGCAGAAAGAACACTGATAAAGATAGATCTAACTGAAGCAATCATTCCTTGAATCAGGCTATGAACAAATGTGTAATTCAGGATTGTTGAATATTGATTTCACATATGTTAAAAACATGTTAAAACTAATAAATATATAAATTAATCAATATGTTTTATGTACCAAACCCCACCATACCCCAATATACATAGGTAAGCTGTGTCCATGTAAACTTCCCTATCTTAAAAGATATTTTCTCTTAATATGTTTTCTTGATAAAAATCCTCCATAATATTTCTGAAAATGTTATTCACACCCACATGTTCACGGTCAGATTCAGTCCATGAATGACCCAGATATCCAGGGTGTGTTCAGGCATTAGACCATATAATAGCTTTCATAAAATCTTAAAATCAAATAAACATCATACTGTAAGACAGTAAAGAATGATGCATGCTAAAAAAAAGTTATTATTAGAATGAATTCAAAGCTGAATTCTGAGCTTAATCTGGGATACAGCCTGGATTGGGATGCCAGTCCATTGCAAGATATCAAACGCATGCAGCAGTGGCTTAGTGGTGGCTCGGTGGTGGCTCGGTGGTGGCTTGGTGGTTAGGGCTTTACATTACTTAATCATGTGTCTGATTCACAGTACTGCCAATCAGTCTTGCCTGACTGTAAGTTACTTTAGAAGAAAAGAAACGAAAGTACATGTAAACACATACATAAACACACACATTCAGAAACAAAAGCATTTGATGTACAGAATCAACCAACATGAACACAGAGAGGACATGTTAAACTTCTAACCCTGGAGCTGTGAGGCACCTTGGTGCAGAGGCTTTTACACTAATGAGCAATTCTTTTACAGGCTTATCAGACAAAAAATAAATCTCAAAACCTACATGAACAGTCCTAAACATAATGTAAGTGTACCCTGTACAGATTTAGGTTGCTGTGACCCACCTTAACAACTAGGCCTGAAAGTATGGAAGTATCTGATGACTGACTCATAGTGTTACCCAGGCTTATCTCAGAATGGTGACCAGCAAGGTGAAGTCTGGCAGTCAGTCAGTGCCAGACATGTAAATGTTAGTCTTAGATGAACCAGTTGTTTGCGTCAGGAACAGGCTAGATGACACATGGACACAGATATATGATTACCCATAGTCATGGCACCTGGAGAAGTAAAATAGAAATCCAGTTTAATGTAGTCCCTGGTAGCTCAATCTGCTTCTACAGTCTGTTAATTAAAATGTTAATTACTGTACGGTGTATACTACGTCAAATGCTACAGTGAATTCAAGTTTCAGATCTCCAATTCTCCGGCATCTCTAACGTCTATCATGACCAGTCTCTGTATTATGGCCTCATCCAGTACCATACTTCCCTCTCTTAAAAGATATTTTCTCTTAATATGTTTTCTTGATAAAAATCCTCCATAATATTTCTGAAAATGTTATTCACACCCACATGTTCATGGTCAGATTTCTTTAAAAGAGAGCATCACTATTGGCAGCTAGTCACAATTTTAAATAAGAGGGCTTAAACGATCAGCAACTTGGCACTGATAAATAATAAAATGAACTGAGAGGCCAGAAGAA
This sequence comes from Duopalatinus emarginatus, assembly GCA_028565595.1. Classification (NCBI taxonomy): domain Eukaryota; kingdom Metazoa; phylum Chordata; class Actinopteri; order Siluriformes; family Pimelodidae; genus Duopalatinus; species Duopalatinus emarginatus. The sequence goes on along the minus strand of JAOVVF010000039.1, from coordinate 26,715,542 downwards.
GTTGGAAAACAAAATCTGTTCCTTAATAATGTAAACATTGCCTCTGAAAACATTCTGCATGCTTTACTGAAATGCCTGAGTAAATTGCTGGGTTTTTACAGCAGCCTAAGAGGTTTAGCATAAAACATAAGGATTCCATGGGGAATAATTGGTTGCCTGGTGAACTGTACTTTATTGGCAAAACATGTGCTAAGGGAAGCTTTGTGCAATAATGTGTGTGGCTAAAGGGAAGGGCTTTATTTATTTTCTCATTTGCCTATTTGAACACAACTACATGCAGTTAATTAATGCGCTTCTTAATTAAATGATATTAAATGCTTGATGTTAAAATTATTAATTGTTTAATTTAGCAATAATAAATAAAAAATGGTAGCAATAAAAAAAGTCTGCTTGTTTGGTGGTTGTTGCATTGCTGAAAAAAAGTGTACCCTTTTAAACTCATTATGTCTGACTAGAAGAGAAATATGTGTTTGTGTTTAGAGGGGGAGGACTGGGCATGTTGGCTCAGTAGGATGTTCTTTATAACCAGCTTAGACACATACAAAGTAAACTGATTTAAGAGTCACCTCAGGTTCAAGGTTGGGGAGACATAGTGATTAGTCATTTTCTTCAAATAGAATTAGGATTCAATTTAATCAGCTGCATTTGGACTGAAAGGCATTAGCTTTATATAGAAACTCTGAGCTTTCTTTGATCGTTTCACACATACAGTATACTGCGATATCACATTAGACTCATGTTTGTAAATAAAATTTTTAACTCGATGATTGTTTTTGTCGAGGCCTTAACATTACAAATATATGGGACAGTCGACATATAATACCACAGTTACACATCATCTGCTCTCTGCACTCTGCCATCTTGGGTGTCATATAAAACGAGAGAATCTAGGCCAGACATGGGCAAACTACGGCCTGCGGGTCATATACGGCCTGTTGGGCTTTTTAGTCTGCCGAACTTGTTCAAGTTATATTATTAAACTAAATTTTATTATAATTAAACCTCCTTTTTTTTACCTTTCCCTGTAATGCCCGTATTTCCCCAGTAGATGGTGCACTCCAAAGACATTGACCTTTGTTTGAGTGTGACGTGTTACTCTCCACTTCACTTTCGCTTTGCCGTTTGAGCCCTTCAGTAAAAATGAGTGGACCGAAGAAAAGAAAAGTAGACTGCGAGTGCCGAGTGTTTAATAAAGAGTGGACAACAATTTTTTCGCTGAAGTCCGATCAATGGCTGTATGTCTGATATGCCAAGAAACTATAGCGGTTTTTTAAAGAATACAAAATGAGCCGTCATTCTGCCACAAAGCATGCTATCTACGCTAGCAAATGTTCTACACAAGAATGAGCGGCTACGGTTCAGAGATTGTTGGCTAATTTATAGACTCTGCAAAAAAAATAAAAAATTCAAGTACCTAGACAAGTTTTTTGCTAGCATTCAAATTAGCGAAGGCTAGTAAGCCTTTCTCCGAAGGTGAATTGGGAATGGGAGTTTATCTACTGTTTTATTAAATTAATGCATTTACATTACATTAGAATTTTAAAAGCCATTGTGGCCCGCGAGTCAAAAAGTTTGCCCACCCCTGATCTAGGCTGTATTCGAAATGGCATACTACATACTACTCACATACTAAATCTGCCTAAAGTAGTATGTAGTATGCAGAATGTGACCAAACTGGATCTCTGTAGTATACTACAGGTACCTGGATGTCATACTACTCTGGTCAGATTTTCCAGTACACAGCGGGAGCTATGTTCGTGGTGTACTGCATCCCAGTATGCACTGCGGCCTCACCGGCTCCTCCTACTACACTTCACATAATGCTATATTATTCCATCATTATTTAATATAAAAGTCATTTATTTAATGACAAATTCGGAGCTCACGTGACTATTAAATATTCTAACAGGTACTCCGACTTTTCTGACTGTACTACATACAACGCACGGTAGGCAGTATGAAGTATATACTACTGTAGATAGATAGATTAGATAGATTCAACTTTATTGTCATCAGTACAAGTACAAGACAATGAAATGCAGTTAGCATCTAGCAGAAGTGCAAATAGTAGCAACGTGCAGAGTGCAAAAGTGCAAATATAAAAACTGTGCAAATATGAAAAAAAACAATGTGCAATATCAGAGTGCAAATAGTGTAGTATGCAGTATGGAGTATAGTAGTATGCCATTTTAAATACAGCCCTACTCATAGCAGAGCCAGATAATGTAACCCCCCAAGCATAGTTACAACCATAGGCTCATTATAAAAATAACAGCCTTGTGATCAGAAGGTCACCCGATCGATTCTCATACCAACAAGACGCACCGGAAGTGCCCTTGAGCAAGGTACCTAATCCACAACTGCTCCCCACACAGAGGAACTTTGACCTCCTAATTTAACCCATGCACACACTAGAAATTAGTAAGCACATCTTCAGGGCGTTGGGCAACCCTATCCATGGTGCACAGAAGCAGACAGCATTTGACCATTCAGAAGCTTTTTGGTAAAAATTAAAGTGAAGTTATTGACCAGTAACACAAAGGAATTTAACCTCTGTATTTAACCCATCCATGCTGAAACACACCCACACATTACTGAATGGACACACTGATGGGCAGTGAACACATCCCAGAAGAGGAGCCAGCCCATATCCACAGTGCCCGACAAGCAGTTAAGGGGTTAGGTGCTTTGATCAAGAGCACTTTAGTCGTGTCGTGCCAATGCTGGGAATCGAACCAGCAACCAGTCAGTGTTTCTTTGCTTTCCTATTGTGTGTGTTCACTAGTGTGGGTGTTTCACTGCACAGGTGGGTTAAATGTGGAGGTCAAATTCCTTTGTGTGTGCAAGCACTGTTTATTGTGCTTTTACTGTTATTTATGCAGGATGTTCTTAATACAAGTCTCTAAGTGATAGTAATATATTAGAACAAGTGCATTCATATGAATCTGTAATTTTACAACCTCACAACCAAAACCACTGAAGAATTGACAATCAGGAATTCAACAGAACTGTGATTTAACATGAAACAGTTTCCACAAATTGGTCTCCTGACTCCACATTTATTTTAGTAAAAAACACCAGCTCTAATCTGTTGCCACTCGAAAAGACAGTGCTTAATTAAGGCAAGTGAACACTCCTGAGACTCCTAATTATATCAGATTTACTTTGTATTTCAGGATAATTGGGTTACAAAAATCCACAGAAAAAAAATGATTATACATAGACAGTGTAAATGAGCTCTGATGAGACATCAGAAGTCCTGTAGCACAATAGATTTTTTTTATGGACACAATAAAATGATTTTGCAGCTCTACAGAAGAGAGAAAGAGAGAGAGAGAGAGAGACACTTCTAAAACACAGACTTAATGAAGTCCCAGTGGACACGGACGCTCTTGGAGCAATATTCTAAGCCAAATATACACAGAACAAACACAACTCAGAAGTTTGTCCCGATTTTAACAATTTAATGTGAACTTCTTTTAATGAGAGAGTTATTTGGGTATGACAAACATTATATAGCTTGTCAATTTCTTTAAAGAGATGCCATTCAAAGCAGCAGTAGCAGTCCTTAAAACACTACTCAAATACTAAGAATACACTGAAGTACTAACCTGGATTGTGAAAAATCTGGTAGACTGGTGGTGGCTCAATAATGGTATGGGATTTGTTCAGCTGGCATTCCATAGGACCCCTGGTACATCTAGAAACTAGGTGAACACTGCGTGTGCCTTCTTTTTGACCAGTTACACCCGTTCATGTCCTGCATTCATTCTGATGCGTTTAGACCAGGGGTGCCCAATTTGGGGCCCGCGGGGCAAGTTTGGCCCGGGCTCCATTTTTTTTGGCCCGCACCATTTTTCCCATCTGTACCCTTCTATGCCAGCCACTGGGAATTTCTGTCCCAACGACTCCCAATGGCCTGCAATTC
>JAOVVF010000039.1:26684538-26697069 GCA_028565595.1 Duopalatinus emarginatus | reverse complement strand
TCACTGCACGGATGGGTTAAATGCGGAGGTCACATTCCTTCTGTGTGCAAAACACAGTAAGGCAAAATAGTTCACTACTTTTAAGTGGTGTGACATCATGGGACAAAGGGTGGATCAAGTGCGTCCGAGTTGGTGTGTATACTACATGCTCGCATACTAGACATGCATACTAGATTAGAGGTTAAATAGTATACACTCGCTCCAAGCTAGTAGGTAGTATTCAAGTACACGATTTCAGATGCAGCCACAGTGTTGTCGTTGCATGATAAAACTCCAGCCATTTTTTTTTTTAGGAATCTGCTCTTATTTATGAGATCTTTGTTTGGTAAGTAGTAATAAGTGGAATTATATTCCATCTCATTTCAGGCATTTCACCCTACATACTGTATGTTTAACAGAAAAAACGACATAAAAAATAAAGGTCAGAAGCCAACGGAATAAACTGCTTTCAGTAGCAGTGTATGTGATTAAATTGGATCTTCATTTCATTACAGCGAGATTGGATGGTACTGCAGCTTAACCTTGACCTTGAGAAAAAAAACAAAAAAACAATTTACAAGCAGTACATAAGTCTGTTATAGACACCAACTCAGGCAACATATTTCAGATATAATTGAATTCATATAATCAAACCTAAACTCCAGGACAGTTAAATAAGACAAGCTAAGCTGTTAAAGTGTTAAAGCTGAAAACGTGGCTGGACCTACAAAAAACCCACCTCTCTGGGTAGTTTATTCTCTTATTAACACTAGACAATTGTTCAGAGACTGAAAGAGCAGGAAGGTGACAACCTGTGTTTCAAATGTGAACAGGCATAGTCTTTCATCTAAAGTGAAAGAGAGAGAGAACGAGACAGACAGACAGACAGACAGACTGACTATTATCATATATAACACAGCTCACAATTCTAGCACAAGCTCTGTAGTGTTTAGCTTTAGTAACATCAGTAATGTTTGATACTAAATGAAGTGACTGTTGAATTCGTAAACAGATCAATCACGAGGACATTTATGCTGGACAGTCCATATTTACTGGAGATAAAAAGTCTCTAGTCTTTAGGCCTGTTTGTAAATGCATGGATTTAGAAATAAGAATTATATTTGACTTACACCCCCGAACACCGCACATCAGTGATCTTTTGGGTGACTGTGACCCTCCTGCTGGTTCACTGATGACTTCTTTGGAAACACTTTTGGTAGGTATTATGCTTTGATTATGCTCTGAGCCACAGTCATCAAGCTATTAGAATTTGGCTGTTGTCAGAGTCACTCAGATCCTTAAACCTTTTTACAGTTTCCAACATGTCAGCTTTAAGAACTGATTGTTCACCTGCTGCCTAATATATCCCAGTCCTTGTCTTCTGACAGGTCGATCTATCTGTGTATCTGTCTGTCTGTCTATCTACAGTGAAGTAACAGAAAAACAGGACATGGACAATGAACACCATGCTTCCTGCAGAACGGTCCATAATTCTGTCGTATTCCGAGTTGTACGATTTTGAGTGGCGTCCCAGATGTGTTCAATTACGCTGAAATCTGGTGACTGGCAAAACCTCAGTAAGTAACATAACTCTATCTATGTTATGCTTATAAATGTACACTGAAGTGCCAGACATTTGGAGCGAGTGTACACTATTTAACCACTAATCTAGTATGCATGTCTAGTATGCAAGCATGTAGTATGCACACCACCTCGGACGCACTTGATCCACCTTCTTACCAACAACCTTTGACCCATGATGTCACACCACTTAAAAAAAAAAAACATACAGTTTATACTGTACTGGTACACTGCAGCGTAATATTGGGACTGCAGAAATATGATGACTTCACAAGCTTGTATTCTGTAGACAATGAACACCATACTTCCTGCAGAACGGTCCACAATACTGAGGTCTGGTGACTTAGGTGGAAATGGCAAAAAAAAAATTAAATAAATAAATGGCATCTCTAGATGTGTGGTGTAAGTGGTCAGAAACACATAGCATTCACCTGTCAGAGACGTTTGTACCATGGGGGCCATAGAATGCCAGCTATACAAACCCTATACTACTATTATTATTTTAAATAGTTTAATATTTAATATTATTAATAAATTAATTAATTAATTAATGTATTTATTTTTTACAGTCTGTACAAGTTTTTCTGGCACTTCATTGTACACACACACGCGCACACACACACACACACACACACACACACACACACATAGCTTACATGCACAGTGGCCTGGATAAGAATTGACCCCCACCATGATCTAGGACTGCAGGTCATGAATTTATACAAAACCGAAATTTAATGTAATTTTGCTAAATTATCTAGAAACACTCATTTTAAAAGTTGTGATTGCAGAAGTATTTACCCCCTGGTAGTGTGAAACTACTTAATTGCTTCTTGGTTGCAGTGCCACATTTTCAGCTTTCGTCTGGCATGCAGTTTGTTACCCTGTTTTGCCCCCTAGTGGAATAACAGAATAGCTTTTTTGTTGTCTTCATGGTCAAAAGTTTTTCATTCTGGGTTCCAGATTCAACCTATGATGAAATCGGTGAAATGTGAGAATCTGTATTTTTTTTTTTTTTTTCATTTATTTATTTATTTATTTATTTATTTTTGTTGCTCGAATAGGTGTTGATGCTTCCCATCTTTATTATAGTTAATAATTACGCAACCTATTCAGACAGCTGAAGTCAAAATTATTATTTACTATGTCCTGGTTGGAGCTAATCATCCCACAGAGGATGTGCGTTTAAGGACATCTGCAGTACATCCTCAGTATTAACCACCACATACACAGTGGTTTTGCCTTGCTATTCTTGTGAGGACCTTTTATCAACATAATCATTAACGCAGCTAATTAATGCTTTGTGTAAACTTAATCTCAGTGAAGAAAAAGCATTTTTTTTATTTATTGTTATTCATTTTTAAAAGTCCCCATAAGTTCAAAATGAACAGAAGATCAGAGGATTAACTGTGTGTGTGTGTGTGTGTGTGTGTGTGTGTGTGTGTGTGTGTTATAATATAAATCCGCTGATACATTTTCTCCTTATCTTATGCTGCTATTGCTGTCAGGCAACCGGAGCTGCCGCTCAAACAGTCAAAACACTCCAAAATCCACCCTGCCGTGAATATTTATGAGCAGAGAGACAGACGCAAATCTCAAATGTGTATCTGCACGTATCTGACGTGCAAATGTTTTAATCTGAAGATGTCATTTTGAATGGATCATATCCATACAGCTTTGATGGAAATAAATAAAACGAAGACACATTGACATGCAGACGATGGGTGGGTGAAATTAATTACACAGAGCCCATATGTCATGCACGGTCTGCGACACTTCGAGTCACTGCTTCATTTCCTCTCTGTTACACAGCGGACTGGCTAAAGTGATTCAGCTCAGTGAGCATGAAACACAGCTGGCTGGACCAAGTTCAGTTCAGGTAGCTTGAAGTAAAGTTTTGCAACACTTTCCAGTTTCTGCCTTATTGTTTTGCTTCATTATCTTTACAGAATAGAGTAACAGAATCATCAGGGGCAACAGAACTGCCCTATCATCTGGAATTTGAATCCCAATGATGCCACAGCCATCCATGACTGAAAGTTGGCAAGCAGGTGAAATTCTCTTTCATCATATCAATACCAGTGGCAATAGCCAATCATGGGAATCTATAAGCTCATGCATACAGAAGTGGGTGGCAGTACATCTATCCATCTATCCGTCACTATCCATTGTTGGCAGCTAAGTGGACTGTAGTTGCTGCAACGTATGTGATTTGAAGGCTGGTCTGCAATTTTAAAATGTGACGATAAATGGATAATGAATAACATTTGACAAATTGTTGTGGCATATGAGGATTAAACCACTTCAGGACTTTATCGACAAATAAACACACTGGTAACATTTCCACCACTTTCCGACGTAATGCTCTACAAACTGAAGAAATCAAGGACACCAACACAGATAGCATTAGGTCTTCTTCCGTCTCAAAACCTAGTGAGTTCTCTACATAGACAGCATTTTATACTAGGCTACTTGCGCTCCTGAGAAGAAGCCTGTCTCAATTTGGGGATACCTTATTCTGACCGAATATTGATAGAGCACAATGTCTCTTACAATTTTTAAAATATGATGTACAGAGGCAGAACAGTAAGCAGCATACCTAGCAAAATTATTTTCAAATGTAAATTTTAAGGTGTTTTTAATTATTTGCAGTTTTGGGGTTAATGGCCCGAGGCTAACTGTTAGCTTACTAAGCGATTCTTTGTCTAACTAGAATGTCTCCTTAATCTGCCATTTAAAGTTTGATGTCAGCTGCCTAGCAGGGCTGTGCAAATTTTCACAATTTCAGAATTTAAGTCAATTTAGTGAATGAATTGGAATTTGAATTGAATCCACCCTACAGGATGTTATAATGAATTTGAATTAAAATTACAGAAAGTGGAATTGAATCAATAGCAATTCAGAGAATTTTTTTTTTATCACATACCAGTGAAAAGGTGATAGTTTTAACATAGATTTCTCTTCCAAATAGAAATACAGACATTAACATTAAGCAAACATTCACTTAAAGTTGAATAATTTGCAGTATTTTAATTTCAGAGACTTGGATAAACCGAGGTTTTTCCTGGGAAATGAAGTGCTGTCTAATCATTTTACACAATTTGAAACTTATTACAATTTTAATGCTTTATTTTAGAGAGTATGATTTTATTGTTAATTTGTTGTAAAATAATAATAATTATTATTATTATTATTATTATTATTATAATTATAATAATAACAATGATAAAGTTCAGATACAATAATATCTGTAAGAAATTCATCTTGCAATCATATGTAATATATACTGTAAAGCTTATACTTGTTAAATACACCTTAATTATGTATCATGAATTTCTTTGAATTGCAATTCCACTTCCTGTTTTCAATGTCAATTTAAATCCAAATTCAAGAATTTAATTGGAATTTAGGGGTCATTCTCAATTCAGTTCTGAATTTTGTTCAACCCTGTTTTTGAGATAAACCCACTCTGTGATTGTTGAATCTGTAGAAATCAGTGTAAGCTTCTGAAATATATAAAGTGGAGTCCAAAATTATGAGACCACACTAAAAATCTGTGATTTCTTTTTTAATAAAAAATTACTTATTTTAGAATTTATATTTGGAATATTTTGCATGAAAATGTGTGATGTTAGCCATAACTGCTTTGCACAAAAGGTCAGATTTTCCTCACATCTTGACACTCAGATGTTGGATTTGATCTAAAATCGGCCATAAGGTTAGGCACAAACTTGTGGAGTCTTTCCCAGCTCGAGTTTACACTGTCATTAAAATAAAAAGTAATAAAAGTAGGGTGAACCAAATACTAAGAAATTTATATTAAAAAAAAATGTTTTCACAGGTTGTTTTTGGTGGGATCATTTGTACAGAAATAAAATAAGGCCAACTACATGCATTTACCTAGACCTTTGGACCTGTGTGTATTGATCTGAAGCTTCTTCGATGGCTGTAACATCACCCAGAATTTGAACTCGCAACATCCAGGTCACAGTGTGTGACTTTTTAAATTTGTAATGCAAAAGAGCTGTTGTTGAAGTCGCTAACATTTTACACCGACTTTTAAAAATGGCAGTTTCAGTCAACATATGCATTTGAGTCTTGACCTTATTGTCCTATAAGGGTACCTACCCTGAATTGGGAGCTAGAAAAGTCTTATAAAATTGCTTTCTAAGAGCTTTTATCCACCATTCCCAATGTGATCACACAACAAATGGAGCCATATCCTCCAACCATTCTAAAAACTATGAAAAAGCTTCTATTATTACTGAATGCCAGGCCCAACTCAGCTCCTATTCTGCACAACAAAAGCTTCAACAAAGCAACTTTTAAAGACTCATCCACCAGACTACCATTCCATCCTTGGTTTAGTACTAGCATTAACACATACTTACTTTCAATAAGAAGTGTAGAGTTGTGAATGGTGTCTTCATTCTGTGAAGGAAATATTGTTCACCTTTGTGATTTCAAGCCATAACCCAAGGTGTTGAGCTGGTTGTGTCTTTTGTTAGACACTGAGAGAAAGTTCAGCTAAAGAATATTCATTTCTACTGAATATGTCACTTATGGATGATTCACGTACCCTGGGTGACTCCTTTGTGGAAATATTCATCTGAATGAAACCACAGAGCGTCTGCTTTGTCCAGTATGAGAGCATTAACTTTTCAGCTCAGGATAATGATACAAGGACACCAGAGATGGTCTGAAAGCAGGTGTACAGAATGTGTTGTGGTAATGAATGGAGCTGGAGAGAGAGAGAAGACCTTCAGCGGGTCACAAGAACAACCTCCTGAGTGAAGCTAAAGTCAGCTTCCCTGTTAGCAGAGATAAAGATTAGAGCCTTTGGAACTTGATGGAGATTTCAGATGATATCACGACTGTATTATCTCAATGAGAAAATCCTCCAATGGACTTAGAGCAGAGGAAAATCAATAGACCATCAGTGCAGAGGCAGAGAACAGATTCTCATAACTCCAGCCTTGGGGAGACTGAAAAGCAGTTCAAAGGTTCAGGTATTTATATGTATTACGTTTTCTTCTCATTAAAACCACTGACAGGTGAAGTGAATCACATCTCACTACAATGGCACCTGTCAAGGGTTGGGATATATTAAACTATTTCAGTTCTGAAAGTTGATTTGTTGGAAGCAGGAAAAATGGGCAAGTGTTATTGGTGACTTTGACCCAAGGCCCAATTGTGATGTATAGATGACTGGATCAGGCCATCTCTTAAATGACAAGTCTTGTTGGGTGTTCCTGGTATGCAGTGGTTACCTGGTAGCTACCAAAATTGTACAAATGAAGAGAAACAGCTACAGGGTCATTAGCGACCTAGTCACACTTATATGGGGGAGGGGGGACTAGCCTGTCTGGTCCGTTCCCACAGAACATCCACAAAAGGTTTTGTTGGCCCCAGTTACAGCTACATAAATATATAAATATAATATATACAGATACATACATATATAAATGTATCTATGTTTTAACAACATTAGCTTTATTGCTAATAATCTAGAAAAGAAAGTGAGGCAAAAAAGTAAAGATTTTATTCATTTCATTATTTTGATACGGCTGAATTTCACATTTCACTGCAGCTCCGTCATTCTTCTTCTACCTGTTCTCTATAATATGCTGTATTCAGCTGAGGCAGGACATGTCTGAGCCACAAAGCACAAAGCTTGGCCTCACTCGCCCTTACACGCTAAAGGAAGGAAATACATTCATTTTAGCGTGTTCTCTAAAAACGTTACATCAGAAACTTTCTCCGGTGCTGAAACATCAATTTAGCTCCTATTAGCACCAAAAAAGCTAACTGAAAAGCCTTTTACTCATACAGATTAACCAACATGACAGGAGGCATTAAAGGCAATTACTCAAAGCCTGTGACTTATATATTAATGAGAGTCGTCTATCAAGTCAGTGTTTACCTCAGAGGAACCCCTATACTGTGTGCGCAGATTTATGGCTCCTATAGAGAAACGCATTTTAAACCTACAAATCTTTTATCATATCAGATATAGATATAGATATTGACAAAAACAGTTTTCACTTTGGGCACGAAATGAATGGTTTAAATGGAAAAGCTGGGAAATAATAAACATTTTTAACATATTGTGGCAATGGTCACAGAAAGTGAGCAGCGACTTCTGGGTTTGGACTGGTTTGTCCACCATACAGCACTGTGCTGGGGCCATATTTGTATTGCACAAAGCTCCCATCATGCAGCACAAGGTGGACACTTGGGGGGTGGGGGCTTGTGTGCATGTTGTTAAAATCTCTTCGGGTCCGATGTTGTTGTTTTTGTGCTTGAGCTGTTTTAGTAAAACGGTTGCATTGCTGTGTGAGATGGCTTTCAGCACCCAACCCTTAGACTCCAATGCCACAGTGGTGTCAGAAGTGGGATTTGGAGGCGGAGCTTGGAGAAATCAACGAAGCATCCAATGCACAGTGTTGACAGTTTACTCTCTTGCAGCTATCAATATATAGTTAACACTATATACAAAGGTGAGTAAAAAAAAATTATCCACACTCCAGTTATACTAAAAGGTCTGTTACCTGCATTGTCTTATCAGCGTTGCTGTCTCCAAGTCACTTTTGTGCAGGTTTGAATGTGTTACATCTGTTCATTTATAACTGGCAGAAAGAAATGGCTGCCCGACTTGTGATTTGTACAGCATTACACAGCAGCGTGCAGTGAAAAAAAGGTTCAACGATCAACGGCGCTCATTACAGTGTGATGCTAATTAAAATTCAACACAGAGGACTGCTATCAAAGGTTGTTGTGCTGTTGCATACACCATGGGCCATACAGTCGACACTCTCCGAAAACTTCTTTCTAGGTGTTAAAGCATCCTCCCTGTAGTCTTGGTCTTTGCCTTACCAGGCTATCACCTGTTTGGTCCCCTGAAAACCTAAAACATTTTGAATGAGGGAATGAGAAGGCTTTTTGATAGATGGACAAAGTGTATTGAAAAGCAGGGAGATGATGTTGAAAATAATGTGTTTTTCTGAAAGTTGATTAAAAGAAATTCTACAGCCAGTGTGCGGCTAATTAGTGATTCAGTGTAGAACAGCACCTTTAGTCATAGTGTAGCAGTGATTAGGAGGCATCTACATAACAGACTTTGTAGCCGTCTTCTCTTTGATAAATGAATGACTGATGTGCATTACATTCATCTAAGTAATGCTTTAATTTTAAAGGCATCATTTACACTCAGCATGAGTCAGAGATTTCTCTCAGAGCCCCGACCTCATTTTCCACTGCGCCATGCATATATTTTATAAATAGACCCATTTGATTGAAGGGTTTTCATGTTTGCTATAAATTCCATGAATTTATACAAGGCGCATCAGCCATTTAATACATCAGGTTGCCCTGCAGCATGGTCCCCTGTCCTGCTAGACACCATCTGGCTTCATGCTACATTAGCGCTGCCACATTACACCAGGTATGACATGAATATTTGAGTCCTCCAGGTGGCAAATCTGCTGCTGATTCAGTGAACTATTATCGGTGATGTCCACTGGGGAATATCTGTTTTTCAGAGATCATCCTTATTATCTTCCTTTATTTCTCCAGCTTTGGCAGATAAAGAGAAGTCAAATATTTCATAAGGCATGGTGACAAGTGAGGAATAACAAAGCAGACTGTGCAGATACACAAACATAGTGCATACTGCAGGGGTGTGATGTGAGACGAGGCAGAAACCAAGTGCAACTACCTTGCTGAGTTGTATTATTTCTGTATAACAGCAGTGTGTTATTAAGCCTATGTACCATAACATTTTGCCAACAATTGCATTATTTGATTTATTACAGAACAGATTTTTATGGTTTATGGGTAATGTTGTGGAATGTCAGAGAGACAAGTTCCTGATCTGTAATATAAATCTACGAACAATTGTTCTTCACCTCTAAAGGAACTTCCAGTAGCTTTTGGACAACTTTTTTTTCTTCTGTAAAAATAAGACTTGGGTTCGATCCCTGTACTGGGCAAAATACGACTGAGGTGCCCTTGAGCAAGGCACCTAACTCCCCCAACTGCTCCCTGGGCGCCATAGTTTGGGTCTGCCCCCCGTCTCGGGCAAATGTGTTCACCGCCCCTTAGTGTTCACTGGTGTGTGTGTGTGTGTGTTTTACTGCACAGATGGGTTAAATGTGGAGGTCACATTTCTCTGTGTGCAAGCACAGTAGGCAAAAAATTCACTTTCACGTGATGTCAGCATTTCAGCCCTAATTCCAACTCGCAGATTCTCTATTTATCATATCATATGTCATAAATACACTATGCTACCACTTGCACTCTGTTCATAATTGCACATTTCTCTCTACTATTTGCACTCAGTTCATAATTGCATAATTGTGTTTTTCATATTTGCACTCTAACTTTGCACATTGCTAATATTTGCACTTCTGATAGATGCTAACTGCATTTCGTTGCCTTGTACTTGTACTGAGCAATGAAGTAAAGTTTAATCTATCTATCTATCTGTCTGTCTGTCTGTCTGTCTGTCTGTCTAAGCTGCATAGTCTTGTATTATTTAGTCTTTGACTGTTTTGACCTCAAATTTCTGACTCATCCCAGTTGAGCCTGCTTACATGTTGCCCGACCCTTGTTCGTTCTAGACCATCGTATTTTGGATTTGTCTATTTAAACTACGGATTAAAACCCTGTCCAAACTCTGCCTCACCAAGAGTCTACAGTCATGCGAGATCACGTGTCAGTCATGCGTGAACAGAATTTCAGACCAATTCTGACGTAATATTTAAAAACGTATTATTTATTTCATTGTCGGATGTCTGACTAACACACCAAAATGTTAATTGAGGGAAGTGATACACTCTGTTAAATCACCGGACGTGACAGTCACTGATCGGTGACATGTACATATAAAACATCCATGCTGCCATCCATGATTTGAAAGAGCTTCTTTCTTTGGGAAATACAGCCAATACCCCCAACACACACACACACACACACTGATTCCCTATATCCTTAGCTATACAATTGTTTTGTCCTATTTCACCCTACCTTTGTACCAGCTACACATGTACACATGACAAATACAATTCTTGAATCTTAAAGGCAACAAAACAGATGACAATAAAAGTTTTTTTTCCCCTTTGTTTTTTATCTCTGAAAGACACAGCACTAGCACATTTACACCAGCTGCCCCTGCACTAGGATTCTTCTGGGGAGAAAAAAATGCCTTTGGCCTTTTAAGAAAGCAGCTGTGTCTGTAAAGCTGCTGTCAGGAGAGTGAAGTCACTGTGAGACAGCAGCACATCAGTCGGATCTCCGCAGACTCTTGCGGAGAAGCCAACAAAGTGGTAAACCTAATGCGACTGTGCAGCTGCTCCTTTTCCATTAAGAGCTGCTCCCTTTTGTCAGGTTTCACGACTAGCTGTATCACAAAAAGACATGGTGTCATTAAAGCACAGAAGCACTGCTGTGAATTACTGGCAGCACAAAGCGTCTGGATGAATGGCCTGTGTAACTCATCTGAAAATACACTATATAGTAACACAGACATTTTTTACTATGAATTATTTGCAATGCATGTAAGCTATGCTAATTTTTTTATCAACGCTGGGTATGTTATGTTCGGTTTGTGTGAAAGACAAAACTGGAATTCCAGTATTGTTTTAAGTGATATGTGAAGTTAGAGGAACTGATACTTGTACGTATTGTGAGATATTTGTTCACCAATTGTACTTATTCCACCGAGTTCCTATCCACTTAAATGGGGCTTTTTATAACTTCTGTAACCACAAAAATTGGCATGCTTGGAACTGGGTACACAACAACCCATCGCCTCAAATTACAAACAGAATGCACTCATGCTTTTCCAACTATCACACTTCTCATTTTCACACTGAAATACCAAAAAACTGGTACAGACTGTAAAAAAAAAAAAAAACTTGGTACAGATTGGTGGTGGCTCAATAATTAAGAGAACTGAGGACACGAGAAGCTGACTTCGGAGAGTGTGACTCAGTAATTGCTTTTATTTTATTTGTTTCACTCTATGCATGGGATAAATGTGGAGGCCAAAGAGCAGAAATTCAATCACTTCACTTTTACTTTCATATCTAATCGCTAATAAAAACCGCTCAAGTACCTTTAAAGTTTAATAGCACAGATACTATTGTACCTGATATCATGTTTGGTATTCATGAACCTTGTTTATGATTGTGACAGCAGCTACAAAATTATATTTTAACCTGTATTACTTTTAGACAGATATAAATTGATTATGCAGGTGTTCAGTGAATCCTTCCTCATAACAAATAAACAGAATTGAAAAGGCAATTAAATGAGATGTGACGAACACGAGAGGTGATTTGAGGCAGGTGGTTATATACATGTTCATCACATACTCATTCAACCTGAGTAATCATTTATCCCAGGGTTTGCTTAGAAGCCATATCTAATTACCAGACGTGGTTAATAACACTAAGTGACACTGCTGCTTTTATTGTTATTTTCCATCTGGGAGATTAATTAAAATTCCAATTAATAAGACTAAATATTTCAGGCAGTCCACAGCACAACACTGCTATAAAAAAAGCTTGGCAAAAAAAGCTGGAAAGGGTTCAGTGCAATTAGTAACTGACTTGTCACACACTTGTTATTTTCACATCACATCAGGGAATGTTTGTTTAATAAAAACTGCTGGCAGAATCATAGAGAGGCAGCAAAGGTGGATAGCAAATAACGTATAAAAGTATAAAATGTTAAAATATCAGGAATACAATTTTGGGATGTACACTATTTGGAAATAATGCATAAAACATAATATAAGAACATTTCATGTAAGAAAGGATGCATGATAAACTCAGAGGCCAATGGGTTGAAACACCACTGAGAAAACTCAACCCCTTCCATAGCAAAGGTTCTTATGTATTGAAATTACGGCTGTCAACTGATTAAAATTTTTAATCGTGATTAATCTCAGAATTTCATATAGTTAAT
>JAOVVF010000039.1:26636132-26647667 GCA_028565595.1 Duopalatinus emarginatus | reverse complement strand
GGGAGGTTGAAAACAAGTCGAGCTGCTGCATTCTGGATCAGTTGCAGGGGCCTGATGGCACGCATGGAGAGACCAGCTAAATGAGAGTTGTAGTAGTCCATTCTTAAGATGACAAGAGACTGGACTAGTACCTGGGCAGCTTCCCTCGAGAGAAATGGTCGAATTCTCCAAATGTCGTGAAGGAGAAACCTGCATGACCGATATATATATATACATACACAAAAGTGTTCACTTATTCTACCTTTTCAAGTTAGAAAAAAATCCATGATAAACGTTTGGTCATTTGGTAGATTCAGGTACTCTACTGACTTTTTTTTTATTGCCAAATTACGTCACTGACTAATTGACATGACCAGTTAAAGTAACCCCAGATCACAACACTGGCTCCTGAGCCTGTACTCTGCATTCAGTGACACTGAACAGAATTATTGTGTAGGTTTTATAGCAGATGTTGCACATACTAGTGGGTACAAATAAGCTTTATGTTACATCTTCAGGGTATATTGAAATTGAAATTATGCTACTTCTTTATGTAGCCATTCATTTTACTATAATTCTGGAGCATAATTCTGTAAGCTCCAATGTAGTGGATATTTGCTTAAACTGTACTACGAAAGGCAAATATTTTACAGGTGAAATCAGCTGCAGTGATAAATATAACCACAACATACAAACCATCTTCGCTTGTTTAGCAAAATAATACAGGGAAATACGGCACATTTTGCATAAACGCCACTAAAAATAAATAACTGTAGTACATCATTTGATACCTGACATGATCACTATTGACTATGATTGCATGTTTACCTCATTAAGATATCTGATAAATCAAATACCCTTATGTACAGTATGTTTCTATAACAGCAGAATCAGATTCAGATGATGAACCATTCCTATTCACAGTGTTTGCATATTATTTGCCCCTAATCTCGACTCACACTGATCTTTCAGTCTGTTTCTTTGTTTCCACTGCAGTTTGCGGTTTTTAGGCTATTTCCGACAGTGAAAACTAAAATGTGTGAAAAGGGGTCAAACACTTTTTGCATCCAATCAGGGCTGTGAAAAAGAAACCACATGCTTAGAGACTATTATAATTAGTTGGAAATAGATAGAGAGGGAATTTGTATCATTCAGAAGCTCCAGATGGAATACAGATAATTAGATTGCACCTCATAAACATGTGACCTTTCACATGAATTTGTTTATGTATTAGCGAAAACCTCTAAATCTGTAAAAAGCAGACGCAGTGAAACAGCAGGTTACACAAGCAGACTAGAGACCTTGTAATAGACCTTAGAGTACATTTCTATGATGCATGACATCCTGAGTAGAAAACATCCCTAACGTTGCATTGCATTGACTGTAGAAAGCCAAAAACATCCTGCGAATGAACTGAGTGTCATCCAGTTCAGTTATCCAGTGAATAACTGATTTTTTTATAGAATTACGAACAGCGTGAGCTCCAAAGAAATAATTTATTATTGCAAACAAGACATAACAATATTTAACTAATGTCTGTTTTTATAAGGATGAGGTGTCTTTGGTATATGTTCAAGTCTTGTTCCTACCCATGTCCCACCATTGGTGAAAGTAGTGAACTATTTGCATAAAAGTACAAGGCCACATCTTACAATACCTCCAAGGCCACAGCCGCCTTGCTGCCTGATTGTGTTCACCTGTTCTATGCTAGACCTTGAGTTGTTTGCCACTTTGTATAAATCTTGAAGATGACTTATAATAATAATAATAATAATATTTTCTATCAACATAACATAACATAACATATCAATTCAGCTTGTTCATTGCTTGTTCATCGCCCTGTCGATGATTATATTAACCGTTCGTAAATTTTGCTTCCCAAAGTTGCTTCCGAACTGGATGATCCTTTGGCCTGAGCCTGACACTCGTTCTCTGATATAACCATATATGTAAGCTATATGTAAGCAATCGGTGCGTTGTAGCTGCCATAGCTGACTTATAATATTACGTTTCCTTATGTGTCTACTGTTCCTGGTTTTGAATGTTTTCTATGCCTATATAAGCTCTGCCTTTTCTCTGATTCAACATTGATGGCAGCTGTAGGCTTGTGGTTAAGTAACAAGCCTTGGGACCAGAGGTTACCAGGTTGAGGCCCCTGCAACTGATAAGACTGATAAGAACCCACCTGACCCCCAACTGCCCTTACTATAACTAGTGTGTGTTCACTAAAGTGAATAAGTGTGTTTCAATGCATGGATGGGTCAAACACAGAAGCTTCTATTGCACAATGATAAAAAAAAAAAGTAGTTAACTTTTACTTTCACTTGACACTGTGTCAGTGTCTTTCTTTGATTCCCTGGATCCAGTGCATGTCGGAGGACAGAAGACATTCGATCCAAGATCAATCTAATCAATATATCTAACAAGCCACAAATTTATTATTAATTATTATCCCATCCAATGTTTATTTACTTGTGTCCTGTTTCTGACCATATGGAATTGAGCCACTCTGAAATTAATCAACATATTATAAGTAATGAAATTATAAAATAATAAGAAAGACTCTAGAATGTATCACCTAATATCACTAATGTAGTTATGTTTTGCTTTATTAGATTTTTACACCTTCATTGCCAAAAGCATTCTTTTTTTAATTATTATTTAATTTAACTTCAGTATTAAATTAGATGTTATGACTGCAACTTGACCAGAGTTACACATTCAATCTGCTCCTGTAGTTCGGAAAATGCCTGATCCTTACTATTTGCAACATCAATATTTTTAAATTAATTTCATTTATATTTTATATATAGGTTTTATTCTTTCTTAACTTTCTTATAAATCTTTAGATCTTCATCTTTCTCAATTTCTCACTAGCCAATTCTAATATAATTTACACACATTTCACAGAATTATTAAATATATATTATATGAAATTAAATATATATTATATGGGTATGGACTCCACAAGACCTTTAAAGTTCTATGGTATCTGGCACCAAGACCCTTTTTTAGATCTTCTGTGGAATTGGACCAGACAGCCTAGCCTTCGCACCCTACACACATAAGAGAGCCTTGGGCATCTATGACCCTGTCACTGGTTCACCAGTTGGTTGGTAGGTAGTAACCTCTGCATACCTGTAGCACATCTCAAGAGCACCTTTGAACATCACAATTTGGTTCTTGACCAAGTAACGCAGATCCTTACATTTGCCCATTTTTCCAGCTTCCGGCACATCGACCTGAGGATAGCTGCTGCTATTCACTTTCTGCTAAATATTTTGTGATAAATAAAATTGTGATGGCTAGGTGTTAAACCGACAACAGGGTCTGCATCACCGTAGGGAGTAAATGTTAGCCCATCTGGTCTGATACCACAGAAGATCCACAAAAGGATCTGCTGCTAATGTCTTCACACCAGATACCACAGCACACCTTTCAGAGGTCTTATGGAGTCCATACGTTGATGACTCAGAGCTGTTGTGGCAGGTGGTTTCAATGTTATGGCTGAACGACGTATACACATGTACATTTACATTTACGGCATTTAGCAGACGCTCTTATCCAGAGCGACTTACAAGGTTATTGGTATTACAGGTAGGTCAACATAGTGTTAGCAGTCTTGCCCAAGGACCCTTATTGGTGTAGCACAGACTGGCTGCCCAGATCGGGAATCGAACCCAGGTCTCCTACATGGAAACCCAATGATGTTACCACTGTATCACACCATTATGTATACGCATAATTACACCCATGCAAATCTATACTTAAGCTTTAAAACCATCCAGTTTCAAAGGACATAACTGACACACAATTCTTGCTCAAGTGACCCACAATCACAGATTCAATTTATTAAAGTGCACACGCTAATTAATATTTAAATTAAATTAGCCGTGTACAGTGTATATATACCGACTGGCAATGCACAAAAGAGCTCTTAGGAGCACGCACACAGGACACATAATAAATAGAACGCTTGTTTACAAGACCAATAATACACAACGTTTAATAATCCTGTGCTGGGAAAGTTGTATGGATCACTTGTGTAAAGCCTGGGACACAAACAAGGGGTATAAAAATGAAGCAGGAGACACGGAAAACGAACAAAACCCAAGCGAAGAGTTGGCAGATCACTCAGCGCTCATAACTGCCTGAGCAAGAAGGAAGATAAGCATAAATTAGCTAAACATCCATAAATTACACCAAAAGGGTGTCTTCTCATTAAACTCAGAAGAGCAACAGTGCCATCTAGTGTCTTGAAGAAACTCAAAGCCTGAGTCTGTAGAGCAATACTGCAATCTGCTGTGCATATCACAAAACAGTTTCCTCCTACCCATGAATCCAGTCTACTAATCACACACACACACACACAAGGGAGAAATAGAAATTTGATATGTTACAAGCATACTCCAGCTTCCTGACAAGGCAGGTTTAGTCTGACATGTTTAAAAATGCACTGAAGTGACTTCGTTAATCAGCACACAGACGTGTAACATAGATAAGAAGAAGACACAGGACAAAACTGCGCATAAAATATCCTACATTGGGATAAAATAACCTACATATTTATAGGATAATCTGGAAAACCTGGCAAAAGATACACCACATCCAACCTGCTTCTGTCCCTAAAGCTTCTCCACACCACCGGTTTCTACTTCATTTTAATCAAATCAGTTTAAAATCCTGCAGCCTGATTGTTAACTGGGATGAAGAAAAGACAGCGCATTAATCCAAGTTTAGCCTGATCATATTAGCTCAATCTTTAAGGTCTGTTGGTGTGGTACAGTGGTAACATCACTGGGTTCCCATGTGAGAGACCTGGGTTCGATTCCTGATCTGGGCAGCCAGGCTGTGCTACACCAATAAGGGTCCGTGGGCAAGACTCCTAACACGATGTTGGCCTACCTGTAATACCAATAACCTTAACCGTAAGTCGCTCTGGATGAGAGCATCTGCCAAATGCTGTAACTGTAATGTAAATGTAAACCAGTTTACAGATCATGTGCTTCAACAGATCATGTGTTTGTTATCGCCACACCAGAACCTTAGAATAGGGTACTAAAGTTTTTACATTCGAGCCTGAAATGCTTTCTGTGTTTAACATTTGGTAGTTGTTTGTGCTCAACTATGAATTGTGGACTGAATTTTGGTGAACGACAGGGGAATTTATTTATTTATTTATTTTAATTTATTTACTTACTTGCATACCTGTCCTTATATGGGCATAATTTCCTGTGCTTGTTAACCTGTATTTTTTTTCTAGCAGTTACCAAATGTAATAATCATGCAGCTGTTATCTGTACCTGTTTTTTTTACATTATTGTTGTTCTGTTTGTTTGTTTGTTTGTTTTTTACATTTTAGAAAAGAATAGAATGCCTTTATTGTCACTATACACATCTACAATAAGATTAAATGCCACTACTTTCACAGTGCCTTATGTTGTACCTTAACCTATAACATAAAATAAATGGTGCAAAATGGTGCATAGGTTGAAAAAAATAGATATAGTGTTATATACAGTTGTTACTGCACTTTATTAGATATCGCACACTAGTGGATATTGGACAGTGAGAGTAATAGTATTTCACAGTATGCAGATATTGCACAGTAATGGAATTGTTAATAATATTAAATATTGCACAGTAGGTGGGTAAGAAGTCCAGGGGGGGGTTGGGAGGTTAGACTATAAAAACAAGTTTTGGGGGGAAAAAAACTGTTCTGGAGTCTGTTCGTTTTTGTTCTGGTGCACCTGTAGCACTTCCCTGAGGGCAGTGAGACAGTACAAAGTCAGGATGGGAGCTGTGCTCGATGTGGTTTTTGCTCTGCTGAGGCAGCTGTTTGAAAGAAAAAACTATTTTGCTTTACTGTGTTTTGCACACGGAAGGAATGTGACCTCCGCATTTAACCCATCCGTGCAGTGAAACACACACACACCAGTGAACACTAGGGGGCAGTGAACACACTAAACCGCGGCGCCCGGAGCGCAGTTAGGGGAGTTAGGTGACCTCAGTCATGTCTTGCCCTGGGTGGGGATCGAACCCGCGACTGTCTACCGGTTCCCTAACCACTAGGCTACGGCTGCCCCTAGTAGCTGTTGGTAGTTGTTAAACTGTTGAACTGTGAATTGAGGAATGAACATTGTTGTCTTCATGTATATATAATGTAATGATTAATGTCATGTCTAAAATGTCAGATATTCCTACCTTAGTGAAGACGTAGTCCTCACAACTATAGTTACGTACTTACGTACTGTACTTATCTCTCCTTATATGATTGTTGTTTCCTGTGCTTGTTAATCCAATTTCCAGATCATTTTTCCTAGGGGTTCTGACGTTTGAAACAATACAGTAATGTCAAAATAATAATATAATAACAATGTGCTTTACAATCTGCTTATACTCAGGATCCTGTAAACGCAGATGATAACTATTTCAGGATGTATTTTTTTTTTTTTACTGTCGTCTCTGGAGTGCTCATTAGGGATCAGAATCTACATCCGGATTTCTGTAATGTTGTTTATTTTATGATTGGGGATTCAGTGCAGTGGTTTGAGACCTCAGTTATTGCTGTATAAATTAAAATTTAATTATAAAAGAGCAAACCTGCAGGAGAAGGTTTAATTTTATTGTAGTGTGGCTTTATTTAAACTGACACAGAAAGCAGACAAAAGAAAGATAATGGCAAAGAAACTCTAGGTCAAAATCTAAGGTGATGAAAATGATTATGAATTTGAAAAGAAAGGTTTATTGTATTGATAATATACACATTAGCTGACAGTTCAGAAAGATCGATCATGTTTGAACATGTTTCACATTATGGAATGATTTTGTTACAGAATATGCTCAGTTTACAAATATGTAAAAGTGCTATATATATAGTTATATATATATTTAGTGAAGTTATTGTTGGTAAGTGGAATATTGCCATAAGGTTTATCAGTGGTTTCTTTTATTGCAGTGGTTAGTTGAATGCTAATACATCCAAACTGAAACATTCTCCAAAGGGTTTTCCAAAAGTTCCTATATTGAAAACTTTTCATAACCAAAAACATGCAACCAAAAACGAACCTTTTATTTATTTAAAAAATATATCTCTGTCTAACCAAAGGAAAATCATCAAGGAATGTTCCTGTAACTAAGAAATATCATTTCCAGAATGTTTTGTAAACCAAGAATGTTTAGCTGGGGAACAGATTACTACACAGTGTTAAACTGTAAACTTTTCCATCACTGGGAATCCATATAAAACACCTTAATATATTAAAATAGAAAAGAAAAAGTTACTGTTTTAGAGCAACTACTGTACATTCTCGACTGGTTTCATCACACAGGCAGAGACAAAACATACTTGTCCTTCCACTAAAGATAAGAGACGCAAGCCAGAGTGTTCACATTTTAACTCTTTTGGTTGCTTCCAGAGAAGTTTGCTTTCTCTTCTATGAAGAAAATTCTGCTAGCTGTATCCGTCTGATGCCAACAAACCTTGTTCATTCAGAACAGCAGATTGGTGTCCATGTCCTCTGTTGATGTAGAATCATAGAGAAAGAAATAAAGAACGGATATTAAGACAGTAAAGATTAGTATTTAGCTATTGTGCTGCATGTTTTGTGAGCAGTTAGTGAGAATAACTATAAAGTGAACACAATCAACACTCAAGGAAAGCAGGGTCTTTTTTTTTTATAATTCATATTTCACTTACCGTCCTTGATGCCGAAACACTGGCACCACTCCCTAAAAGACAGCAGTTTGTCCTTGTCTTCATCACACTCATGGAAAAAGACTGAAGTGCAGTGCTCCATGGGAACCAGAGGAGCCCGGAGAGGAGCGAGCTCAGAGTGAGACAGGAACCTAAACATATAAAATATTAAACAGGTGATAACAGCAAATCTAAGACAAACTACTGATAAATGCATTTCTAAAGACTTTTTATGCTTTTACAAATGATTTTGGTTCTACATGGGAGGAAAAAAGCACACACACACACACACACACACACACACACACCTGTCTGATGGATGCTGGTCCATTTGTGCAAACTGCCAGTGGACTGGATATATGTACATGTTGTAATTCTTCTCAAAGTCCCGAGCCAAGAGCTCAACAGGGTGATCGCCTGGATGGAGACGCCTTTCGTTCTCGTAAATCTTCTGAACCTGACCAAAGACACAGAGAAGAAAAACACAGTGCATAAAACAACAGCAACTTTCTAATGATTACAATTCATGACTTTTTATCCCTTTATAGTTACATGTAAGTTTGTAGATCCAAAACAAGTCAGTTCCTGTTATATTGCATTCTAGCAGCTAGCTTTTTATCTGTCTAAATTAATCTTAAATGATGTTAAACTCCTGCCATACAAGTGCCTATGTAAGATGTTCCTTTTTAGAAATGTATTAATATAGACCAATCAGGATCATGTATTCAACAGTGTTGAGGAAGAATTTATATTAACAACACCCATGTGTGAAATACATCAACAAATGAATATTTTAAAATACTAGTACCTGATTTAATTGGATTCTGGTGTTAGTAGTACTGTATTTAAGCATTAGAACATGAGAGGTGGTGTTATTGCGAATAACATTACAGCTGTGATTTGGTCGCAGGCACGAGTCGAAGGCGAGTACTGTAGATCATCACAGCCTTGATGTTATTCGCAATAACACTCGACCTCGAGTGTTCTATTGCTTTTATAAAACATTTTTTACAAAAAGAAAGGAATAATACAAATCAAAGAAGCCTAGACTAATACTGACAAAATCTTCCGCCAGAAATTGGTTCCACAACGAATGACTTGTTGCTATGCAACCGTAAAAATTCCAGAGCCTGCTGTAACACTACAAACTAATATTAGTTTAGAATTTAAAAAATGCAAATAAGTGAAAATGAAAATCATCTAAAATCATAAAAAAATTTAAGATTGTTGTTTATTTATTTACATACTTATTTATTTGGATAATCGCGTTATTTGTGTACGTTAATCTGCACATGTCCGTTCTTTGTGCAGTTCTAATTAAAAGGATATGCATTGGTATCAAACAGCCCAGCTGACTTCAGACTGACCAAACGGTCCAATGTTATCTGCAACTCATCCATTTTATTCATTTCTCATTTTGTATAAACACAAACACGAAACAACTAGCAGTTTGTGTGCATAAACCTCATCGTTACTGGCAACGCGGCACTGGTTACTTAGCAACACGTCATTCGTTACTTGGCAGCGTGTCAGCAGAGTAATACGAGCTGGTGTGAAAAAGCTAGAGCGCTTCTCAACCAATCAGATTGCATGGTCGGAATTAACTGTTGTATAAAATAAGTTTAATGACAGATTTCATACAAGTACTGGTTTAGCTTTAATCAGTAGTGCTTTCATTGTGACATACTCTGGATCTCTGCTTGGCTGTGAGGAAGTCTTGTTCGTAGAGCTGCAGCAGCACATTCTTCAGCCAGTCTCTCATGCGCAGTGCAAAATGTATCAGCTCTGTCTCCAGACATGGTGGAATAACTGGCAAACAACAATAATTAAATAATTCATAGCGGTCTTAATTCAAATTTCAGGTTTCAAATTCAACAAAGGCTATGTAACCTTCCTTCAAACTTAACAGCTACTTGTTAAAATAGATAGATTTAACTTTATTGTCATTGCTTAGTACAAGTACAAGGCAACGAAATGCAGTGAGCTTCTACTAGAAGTGCAAATAGTAGCAATGTGCAAAAGTGCAAAAGTGCAAATGTAAAAACTGTGCAAATGAAAACTGTGCAAATATGAAAAAGCAATATGCAATATCAGAGTGCAAATATGAAAAGTTGTGCAATTGAAATTAAGCACAGTGCAATTAACACAGAGTGATAAATAAATGCAATAAATAATGATTAATAAATGCAATAAAAAAAACCTTAGACTTTGGGTAATGTCTGTTCAAGCGATCAACTAGTTCTTGAAATTCAACATCACAGGTTTCCAATGCTTTCATAGTTATACACCATAGATACGATGACCTACATTTGCAGGAGCCGGTGTAATCCAGATGTAGTCTGTGACCTTTCTTGCTGCCCTCAAGGCTGCACTTGGTGGCAAAAAACTGGCAGGATGAGTCATAGGTCTGGTTATCTGTTCCACATACCTACAAAGAAAGGTCATTTAAAACAAGGTTAGGCATGTCAGGCTGTATGGGCACATACTGTAACTAGCCAAGGTCAGGTTTTTGTTAATAAACCAATGCTCTGGGTTTGTCTCGGGTCTGAACAGGTTGCATTTGAAATTGCCAAATGAAGGCTTTTCACAAAATAATGTGAGGCCTTAAGAACATGTTACTAACTATATAATACAAAATGATGTACACGATGGCACTCACATGGTCAAATTCACTAAGACTTGGAGGACAGTTTGCAGGTTGCTGGCACACACAGCTGGGCTTCTTCATGTTGTTCAGCTTGCACGTTTTCCCTCGCTTACAGTGGAAGGTCGCACATAAGTCTGGATATGGCAGGAACATATTTATATAAAAATTTGCTTAATTATTAACAACAACAACAACAATAATAATAATAATAATAATAATAATAATAATAATAATAATAATAATAATAATATGATGATGATGATGATGATGATGAAGAAGAAGAAGAATTTACAGAGCACAAATCATTTTCAGTTGACATGTGTTTATTATTATTATTATTATTATTATTATTATTATTATTATTACTATCTATTTAATATAAGTCTCTGTCTGCTCTCATCTCAAATTCAAACTTAATTCATATCCTGTGTAAGCCACGTCAACTACAATTTTTCCATATCCCAGTGTCAGCCCATACACCACCAAGCCATGTCACCTGACCCCCTATGTCCATTCACAGTTCCCTTATTACTAATCACAAATATATATGTTTCCAAACACAAACATGACTCTCTGAGATAACTCCATCTTTCACACAGACACTCTGTGACGTAATCTCCCCTGATTGTTTTCAAGGGTGTTATCTTTGTTATAGAATGTTCCTGGTTATCATGTATTTCTCAGACTAGTCGACTCTGTATGAAGTTTACCTGACTCTTTATCCAGTTTTGCATACAAGTTTAGGTTTGCCCTCGTCTGCTTGACTGCTTCATGATTTTCAGTAAACATGCTTCTCTGTCTTATACTTAACAAAAAACAAAAAACTGGAAATATGAATCAAAGTATGCTTTTAATCTGGATCACACCTAGCGTCCGTGCATTCTCAATTCCCAGAATGCATCGCGTGCACTTTTCTTTGAATAAGCTCCAGATCTACCAAAACCATGACCGGAATATAGCAGTAAATAAATATGAATGAATTTCAAAGAGCTGGATATAAAGAGAAACATAATTCTGGGTCTAAATCCGAACCTTGCGGAACACCATAGTGCACTTTTTAGGCTTTGGATCATGTCAGTTTGTGCTAACAAAGTAAACCAAAAAATGTTTCGTTTAAAATGACCATGCTTTCAAGCAGGCTGAGGAAATTTGGCATGTCACCCAGAATCCTCAGCAACTTCTACAGCTGCATTATTGAGTCAATCCTGACCAG
>JAOVVF010000039.1:26577316-26594916 GCA_028565595.1 Duopalatinus emarginatus | reverse complement strand
TATATGTGTGTGTGTGTGTGTGTGTGTGTGTGTATATTTATGAGCAAGTGTGTGTGCGTGTGTGTGTGTGAGTGTAAAAGGCCAAAGTGTGTTGGGATGAAGACCAAAACGAGCCTACAGGGAAAAAAGAAAAGTTCCTCGGGTCTTTTTTGTCTCGTAGGAGGCTGCAACTCCAGCACAAAGTGAAAGTGTTTTGGCAGGAAGTGAAGTGGGGGAAAAGGCCCAGCTTCAAAGGTCGCGCTCTGAAGGTGGTTAGTATAAAAAAAAAAATTAAAAAAAGGTGGCCTAAAATTTTGCAAGCAGCTCTGAGGAAGTGAAGTAACTCACTCAGCAGCTCCAGGAGCCCTCATGTCACCTCCCTGCCTCAGGTTGTGAAATGATATTAAACCCATCCAGATGGCAGAAGGATTTCGGTAAGGCGTTTGACTTGATGGGTTTCAGAATGTCACAGCGGGGTCGCCATGCCCATCACCTCTCGGTTCGCGTCCCCTTTTCCGATAATAAAGAGGAACTCTGTGACTAAAATGAAGTAGCAGAAAGAGCAAAGCTAACTCATTTCTCTTCACTTAAGCCTCCTGTGTTTAGTCAAGAGCTGCCTCGGGGTTCAGTAGGGTTTTCATTCCTAAACACTCCACCTGATTCATTTCTGCTTTTATTACACACTAATGAAGAGAATCTGATTTCCAAATGACCAACAGTAGTGTTTATGATGCCGATTCCCACACGGCAGGCATTTACGGATATAAAGGGAAGGGGTTTGTTTAGTCGGGACCCCTGGGACATCTACAAACATTTAAAATGTGTTTATGTCCTGCATTCGTTCTGATAGGTTTGTCCTCTTCTAACAGGACAATGCACCACCACACAGGTCTAGAGACGCCAAATTATGATCAGAGGAACACTCGTGTGAGTTCGGGGTTTCGCCGTTCACACCTAAATCATCAGATCTTAAAGTTATCAAACACATCCGGAATGTTATGCAACGTGCTGTGGAACGCAGAAATCCGACACCTCGGAATACAACAGAATTGTGGACCTGCTGGAAATCTGGTGTTTATTACCTAGCTCAAGTATTAAACTGGTATACCAGTGTTTCTGCGTTTATTAAAGCCTTACATTCAGATGAATGCACTGGTTATATAATACGTTACCATGATAACTTTCCGTAGTTGCTTCCTCTAAGGACGTTTGCGTAACATTTCTGGAAGGAGTCTCCAGTGTCAGCACTTTCCCACCACGTGCTCGTAAAACGTACAAGTTGTAACAGGAACCTACAAGGTCCACAGACATTCCCAGAAGAACTACTGTAATCATAAAGAGCAAAAAATACACAAAAAGCACAAGATGGTGCACAACGAGCCGTCGAAACACAACGCGTTAAAAAGTAGGGGGAAAACGTGGAACACCGCCGGTCTAATACTTAGTTGGTCTCCCACAAGAGTGTGGAACTGCAGACATACACCAGGGCATGGACTCTACAAGCTTGTGGAAATATTCCATAGACAACGAACACCACATGTCCTCCATTCTGACGTCTGGTGACTTAGGTGTGAAGGTCAAAACCCCAGACTCACATGAGTGTTCCTCTAACCATAATTTGGTGTCTCTAGACGTATGTAGTGGTGCATTGTCCTGTTAGACGAGACCTTTGTAGAGATGTACCAGGGGTCCTATGAAATACCAGCTAAACAAACCCTATAACGTTACGAAGCCTTCATAGATGCGTGTCACTTTATACAGACGACGTCGGTCACAACCAGCGGAGCAGCCGTGGCGTAGTGGTTAGGGAACCGGTCTTGTGACTGGAAGGTCCTGGGTTTGATCCCCACACAGGAAAAAATACACGACTGAGGTGCCCTTGAGCAAGGCACCTAACTGCCCCAAATGCTCCTCAGGTGCCGTGGCTTGGGGCTGCCCCCCACTTCAGACAAGTGTGTTCACTGGTGTGTGTGAGATTCACTGATGGGTTAAATGCAGAGGTCACACTACGCTGTGTGCAAACACAGTAGGCAAATAGTTCACTTTCACTTGTATAAGTGGCTCATCTGGCACTTGAGTGTATGTTAATAAAATTGCCTAAAAGCTTTTTAAAATATATTTGATAACAAGGCAAAATGAAAAGGTAATCTGTTCAATCCAGTGCTCGAAGCTCCGCCCACCATTTCTTTATTTTACTTTGGACCAATGAAAAATGGCCGCTCTGGTCATTTCGCTAGTAACCGCAGTAATAGCGGTAGCTAGTTCGCCTGTGTGGCTCGTTGGGGATTGAAATCACTATCCAGATTTCTATCAAGCTGCATTATCTCTATATGTAAGAAGTCTAGAAATGAAACTGACCTGGTATTAAAGGGTACTACCATCAACTCTAATTTAAAGCCCCACAGTGACATCATGGCTGATTTCATATCTTTATCTTACACTTACCAGGCATGCATGGGTAAAAAAAAAAACAAAAAAAAAAAACTGGGTACTTTATTTAGGGAAAGCTTTTTGCTTACTCATTTAATTCTAGTTATTGATAAAGAAAAAACTCCCCGAGACGCCATGAGGAAGAAACCCCGAGCGTAACCGGAGTCAAAAGGGAACTCTACTGGGTGACGAGGCTGGGATTACTCTCACTGCATTTCTTTGTATACGACCGAACAAAATCCACCCATTACCCCCCCCACACACACACACACATCAGAACAAAAAAATTAATAAAATCACCTTCGGTTTCATGTGTCGTACAGGAAGGACATGTTACAACCCTTACACCAGAACTGGGAGAACAATGACACAATGATGCACAAGAACTACATTTTCTTGGGTAAAGAAATGTTGCTTAGCAACCAAGAAACCTTTTGACCTGTTCAAACACATTGTTTCTTGACAATCCTGGAATTGTAATGTGATCATTACCTAAACACTGCTTGGAAATTACATAACCAGCCCAGGGCTGGTCTTTAAAAAAAAAAACAAAAAAAAAAAACCCAGACCCGCCCGGTTTAACAAAACCAGCCTTACAGAATAATAAAAAAAAATAATAATTATCATAGAAAGGGAACTGCCCAAGGCTGAAGCAGAATGTAGATAGACTTGTTTAGTGTTTTCCCTTTATGTCAGGTGATTATATAATAATAATAATAAAAAAACACCCGTCTCTGTTTTTGGAAATCTGTCCCTGTGGAATGTTTTTCAGGGTGGATTCAGGCGCCCCAAGGTGACGTGACGATGTGGAAGTTTTACAATCAGCCATTCAATTCCCCCCCCCCCCATTCCCCCCACCAAACACACACACACACCACATGTCATTGTTTAGATTCGAGGAAATGTTCACCGTTTATTTCCCCCACAACCTGTTTCTACAGTAAGAAGAGATGAGGTTAGGGTTTCTTTCTTTTCTTTTTTACATTACTAGATTCTCATAAGGGAAATGAACAGGGCCGGGATTAGTCTTACGTAACACACTTCCATCCAGCTACCACCCTGAACCACAGGAGTGAAATGCTTACTCATCAAATGATAACAGAGAACGGGAATTTGTCTTTTTTTTTTTTTTTTAACATGCTTTATTTACCAGCACGGGTTCATTCGAGGTTATATATGAATCTCTGTCTGATAGGTTATGTGTCACGTAAACACTAATCACTATAACGTTAAAAGCACCTGTCTGAACAGCTCCGACTCCACAAGACCACTGAAGGTATTCTGGCACCATGACAGTAGCAGCAAATCGTTCTGTTGATCTTCTGTGGGATCAGACCAGGTTTAGCTTTCTTCTGCCACACACTTCCGTGTGTTCACTGGTCGTCCTTCTTTGAACCGCAGGTACTAACCTGCAGACACACCGCACAAGACTTGCTGTTTTGGAGAGTCATCCAACCATCACAACTTATCCTTTGTCAAAGCCACCCAGACCGTTAGACTTGCCCGTGTTTCCTGGTTCCAACACATCACCTACTAGAACTGACTGTCCACCGGCTGAACCCCTCGACAGGTCCCATAATGACAAGACAATTAATGTTGTACGTCTGACATGTCAGCCGATTTTGTGTTTTTAATTTTACGAATGATCAGTGTACAGACAGCCATCTTTTTTTTTTTTTTTTTTAATATTTCAGAAAATTCCAGCTTGTTGTTACAAAAAGGAAACACAAAACACATTGCACCTATGTTACAAATCTGGCACTAGAGACTCTTTCCGCAATTAAATAAATGCTTCCTAATGGGAAAACTTCGCAGGACCCAATCTAACCCGACGCACTGCAGCGACTTGACGTCGCATCGATTCCACAAAGCAAAGCGAAGACATCTGGAAAGGATGTTGATCCGTCCCGTCTGCATATCCAACCACAGCTCTGTGGGATTTGTATTTGTAGGTGCAGGATGTTTGGGGCGAACGGATCTCTGAACCACATCCCAGAAATGCTCGATCAGCATAAAAAACGCTTTTTGAACCAATCCTGTTCATATCCATCACTCCAGGCGTACGTGAAGTCCAGGAAGAGCTCCACCAGAGCGGTCACCAGTGGAATATCGTGAGGACCACGAGAACATCCGAGATCATCAACGGGGGTCCATAACCTGGTACCGTGACTCATCAGACAACACGTCGCCGGTGCTTTAGGTTCCTCCTGCATTATTAAATGTGCATTAAAAGACGCCGACCAGTCACGATCGTTAGACACACCCGTGGGTGGCCACAGTGCCGTCCTCTGTGGGTGCTAATGCCTGTGGCGTATTCCCGGCGAATGGAGGAAGGACGTAAGGAACATCCCATCCATCTGGTACTCAACATCACGCCTCGTCCGGACACCGATAAATCACGTCATCTTGCCATGAGCGCTCTGGCCAGTGTTCAACCTCTCTCACAAGATAATGCCTCACATTTTATACAGCTTAGGCGTTCCTAAGCCGTCCCGTTGAGGTAAAAATCAATTTACACATTACAATAGCATGACGTCAGGGTATAAAACGTTTTAGAATCGATGGAGGATCAGAATCAGTGCACCTGTAAACGGACTCGTTAATAAAGACTTGTACCAGACAGAACAGAGAACTGCACAGCAACCTGGGATAACAGGCACCACTATTTTTTAATAAATAAATAAATACCACTCTATTATTACTTTCTATAGGAGCACTCGGGCGGTGCTGGGGTTTAAGCTCTCCCACTTCTGGTTTGAAGACGAGGCGTAAGAGGAAATAAGCACACAGACACGTAGCCCTGCCATTCCACTGTATTCCATCTTTCAAAAAAGAAAGACAAGATTTTTAATATTACTTAACAATATGTTAAAAAGTAGCCAGTCAGGCTTCAGTGTTAATACAATATACACTCTATAACAGATCGATAGTGTGAGTATTGTTCTTTTCTTTCAAATCGATTCTGAAAGTAGTCTGATACAAGCTGGCTACAGGATGAACAAAAAAAAAAAAAAAAAAAAGAGAACTGGGAGGAAAAAAAAAAAAAAACCCTAACACTTTACGGAAGAGTTGTTTAATGGAACTGAATAACCCAACAAGAACAATCGGTCAAGTATTAGCCATCTTCATGGTGTGGACCAAGTGGCCAAGGGGAGGGAGCTGAAGTGCCCTAGTCCCGTTCCCTTCTCAGCTAACTGCAATGAAGTGCAAAAACTGTTTGCGTTCCACAAATACTGGGAATCAAAGTTTTTTTTCCCCACTTCTTAACTTTTTTTTTTCACTTCATTTTTTCGTGGTTGAAGGATTGACATGGCCTTCACCCAAACACACATTGAGCATTTTAATAGGAGGAGTAACGGCCAACTCGGAGATATTCAGATAAACAGAAAAAAAAACCAGAACGGTAGAGTGGCATTTTGTGGTTGTTTTTTTTCTTATCCGTCCTCCCCCCCCCTCCTCCTCCCTAAGTACTGCAAAAGCTGAGTGTCTGGACTTTTTTTTTGACGAACCATACAGCGACAAGGACAAGGCAAGGCGTTGTGGGTAATGTAGGTCGGAGGAGCGGTTGTTTGGCGCGTAGCAGCACTGGGATCAGCAGTCAGCCTGGTGAGAGGAGAGAGAGGGACAGGAGAGTGTGGATAGAGACATGGAGAGAAAGGATCACTGATCGGATCCTGACACTCCCTGAAGAAGGATCCCGTCTCGTCCTCTCGTTAGTGAGCCGCGAACGTGGCCTTTTTCAAGCTGAAGTTGGACCAGTTGATGGACAGCCTCTGTCTTGTCTGTCGAGCAGAGTCCAAGCAGAACCTGAGAGGAGATGAGCACAACACAGTAAAAACCAGGTCGAACCTGATCAGTGGTCTGAACGGTGAATTCCATAAGCAGGAAACACAAACAGGTACCTTTTAAAGCATTCCACCTCACGCTCGGTCTCGTCCATATCAACGCTGTCCAGGTCAATGTCCTTGGGCAGGAACACGTCGTCTGAAAATGGCGAAAACACACCAGTTAATACCAACACCTACTCTTTACCTAATACATTTATTTTTATCTATACGGTTTACTGCACTGTTTACTTTTATTCGTTTTTTCAAATAAAAAGTAAATGAAAAAAAGTAATATAATTTGTACATAATGCAAAAAAGGAGAAACAGAAGTAACAAATACATTTGCAAAATCAACTAATGAAATGCACAAAATAAAAAAAAATAAAAATTCAATGCTACAAAATTAAGTAGATTTATAGGAAAAATAGGAATTCACCAAGAAATATTTGTCCAAATACTTAATAAGTCTAATACTGCAGAGGGACAGAGAGGGACAGAGAGACAGAAAGGGAGAGAGAAAGACAGAGAGAGTACAGGCCTTTTACACTCAAATATTGTTCACAAATTTGTCTAAATCTGTGTTAGTGAGCACTTCTCCTTTGCAGAGAAAATCCATCCACCTCACAGGTGATGTATATCGAGATGCTGATTAGACAGCAGGATTATTGCACAGGTGAGCCTCACAATTAAAGGCCACTCTAAAATGCGCAGTTTCATCACAGCACAATGTCACAGATGGCGCAGGTTTCGAGAGTGTGTGCAATTGGCATGCTGACTGCAGGAATGTCCACTAGAGGGCCTCGTTGTGAATCGAGTGCCCCGTGGTGGTGGTGGGGTTATGGTATAGGCAGGCATAACGGACAACGAACACAGGTGCATTTTATTGATGGCATTTTGAATGCACAGAGATACAGTGACGAGATCCACTGCCACCACGAGCCACTCGGTTCCCAACCAGGCCCTCTGGTGGACATTCCTGCAGTCAGCATGCCGATTGCACTGTGTGATAAAACTGCACCTTTTAGAGGCCTGCGAGGTGGACGGATTTTCTCGGTAAAGGAGAAGTGCTCACTAACACAGATTTAGACAAATTTGTGAACAATATTTGAGTGAAAAAGGTTTTTTGGGTACATAGAAAAAAATCTTAGATCTTTGAGTTCATCTTATGGAAAACGGGAGCGAAAACAAAAGTGTTGCGTTTATATTTTTGGACTTGAAGCCAATCGACCAGGTTAGTGTGTCTGGCCTGGAGGTCCTGCTGTATCTTCTATTGTATAGAAGTGTGTTGACCTTACCTATGGAGTTATTCATCCTGTCTGCCTTTTTCTTCTTGTTCTTCTTGGCTTTGCTTTTGGGTTGGGGAGACTCTGCCGGCGCTGCTTTCCCGTTCTGCTCGACGACTGGAGGCTCAATCACGGGCGAGTTCCTCTCCTCCTTCAGTCCATTCTGCTGCTTCCTCCCGTTCGTCCTCTCCTCCTTCTTGGTTTCAGTGTGCTGCTCCTCGGCCGGCCTGGCCTTGACTTTACTCTCCGTGTGCGATGGGGCTGATCTGGTGGCGGGTTCAGTTACTCGAGGAGCGTCGAGCGGCCGTTTTGCCGGCTCGCCGTTGGTCCTGGAGCTGCTGTTGGGATGCTGTTTAGATTTGGGCCTGGCGGGGGTGGGTTCCGAGTGCGGCACGGTGCCGTTGGCTAGACAGGGTGGGACTTCAGTAGGTTTTTCTTTGCCGCGTCTAGGGCTCGATGGGCTGATTTTGGCTTGTGGTGGTATAGGTATGACCTCTTTAAGCAGCTCCTTAACTGGCTCTTTAACTGGGTCTTTGAGGCGGGCGAGGCCGTGTAGCAGCTGTGTTTTGCCGTTCTGCATGTTTTCCAGAACGTTCTGTGCACTCTGGCGTAGTGGCTGTGGGTTGTTAGTGGGAGCGGGTGACGGAGACGGCGTTTCAGGCTTGACTGTCGCTGTCGAGGCTTCTTTGGCCTTGTTTTCCCTCTTCTTCTTTTTGGAGGTGGATGTGTTGGTAGCTGTGGCAGAGGCGTGGATCTCTTTTAGGCGGAGCAGCTCCTGCTTTAGAGCTTCCTCCTCCTCCTCCTGACGCCTCCGCTGGGCCTCCAGAAGCTGCTGCTGCTGCACCTCCCTCTCTCGCGCCTCCGCCTCCAGACGGGCTTTTTCCTCTAGCTGAAAAGCACAAGAACGCAACGCAAACCATCTCGGTGAGGACAAAGTTTATTCTGAGCAATGCGTTTCGAGGATGTCCTCATCAGCCATACAGGTGGAAACTTACACCCAGAAGGCCAGGTGAGGACATGAGCTCAGAATAACTGAGTAGAAATCACGAGTCAGCACTTTGGGAGAATGCCTCCACCTAGCCTTTACTTTGTATGTATATAATTAACTGACTGGCTCATCAGTTACTATTCCTAAATGACCAACATGGTGCCACTAATGTAGATATGCAGACCCT
Source organism: Duopalatinus emarginatus (assembly GCA_028565595.1). Taxonomy (NCBI): domain Eukaryota; kingdom Metazoa; phylum Chordata; class Actinopteri; order Siluriformes; family Pimelodidae; genus Duopalatinus; species Duopalatinus emarginatus. Next base: position 26,586,222 of record JAOVVF010000039.1, on the reverse strand, counting down.
TCACTGGTCACCAGATTATTACAGGACTTAGTTTTCCACTTTATAATTTAAAATCCATAATTGAAAATCTAGCCAGATTTTGTTGCTGTGGCAAAATCCTGAAAAAATGCCAAAATTTCATTTTAAGGTTTCAAATTTACAACAATACCTTAAAAAACGGAACAGATTACCTTTTTTTTTTTAGAAGGATTTCTGGCATTTCTCCTAATGCTCTTCCTAATTAGGGCATGTCCAATTAGGGACGTCTCTCCCATACCATGTGACCAGCAATCAGGGAGGGCAAACACTTATCACATGATTCCTCCCTCACGTATAGTGAAAGTGAACAATCAGCCCCAAAACATAATGTCTAGGGAGCAGTTGGGGGGGGAGTTAGCTGCCTTGCTCAAGGGCACCTCAGTCATGTCTTGCCCTGCATGGGGATCAAACCCGGGACCTTCAGGTAACGAGACCGGTTCACCTAACCACTAGGCCACGGCTGTCCAGTAGTCATAGGCTTGTGGGTAAGGAACCCACCTGAAGGTCTAAGCTGCAACCAACAAGGCACTTAACCCCTAACTGCTCCCCAGGCCCTGCAGATAAAAAGGCATGCGCATATGTTCTAGCTGCTCCCCAGGGCGTGTTATCATTAATGCATGAGCTCACGAACACTTATGATCGACTAGCTTCTCTATAATGGACATGGGACACACAGTCCCAACCTCCCTGAGAGCTTGGCCAATTCCGATCTCTAGACTTCCTGTTACAGATGGCTGTAGCATTGCCCTTTTTTTATAAAAACCTCGAAAAAAAAAAATCAAGTCGGGCTTGATGCATTAGTGTATACGTTACCTTCTTCTGTTTGTGGCGAGCACGTTTGGCTGCTTTGGAGCTAGAGGCAGGTTTGTTGCCACCGCTGTTGATAAACTGCAATAGATCCTCCACTTTGCGGTGGTCCTCCATCCCGTCCCGCTCCAGCTCTTCCTTCTTGGGCTGTTCCTCTTTACGCTTGGTGAGACGCAGCCGGAGCTTCTCTCGCATCTCGGCATAGTTTCTACTAGTGGGGGCTGCGGGGGGCTAAGTGCCAAAAAAAATTAAATAAATAAACAATCCTAATTTCAACGTACGCAGAATTTTAAATCGACATAATTACCATCTGAATTACAGCTCAAGGTGTAGTAAAAGTACGGTCGCTCACCCCTCCATGGCCGAAGAATTCACAGTAGCAACAGTCGCAGTATTTCCCTTCCTTCTGATTGGTGGAGGTGGAGGTGGAGGAGCTGTGTTCGGAACTGCTGTCCTCATCCTGACTCTCTTCGTAGGCCTGGTGCTCGTAGGCTCCGCCTCCCTCGCACCGGTGACCCTCGCAGTCTGGATCGCTGCCGCACAAACACCACAGCGTTGTCATATGTTTATTCCGTGTTAACTTACGATCCTGTCTCACGGTCACGCGACCACGCTTGCGTTATGTACGTAACAGATTAGACACAAAACCCGGGTGGGAACACTGACCTACACACACTGCTGGGTCCGCTGATCGGCCCCTCGACCGGGACGGGCGGCTGATCGCCACCGGGCACGCACAGCGTCTGGTGGGCTTCTAGGAAACCTGGGGCTGGAGCTGCAGTCTTTGTTAAGGGCTGGGGGGCCATGCTGGGGAGGTGTGCGCTAGGGACAGGGTGGTGGGCGGCGCTGCTGAAGGGGGGTAGAGACGCCAAACCTGTGGGGCTGTTTCTAGGAGCGATTGGGCCGGACTGTATATGGTCGTCTTTAACTATACTGTGAAATACTTCACCTGAGGAAAAAAAAACAAAAACACAGGGTTTTGTGAATGTAAGAACATCATCGAGGTAAACCTGCGGTAAAGCGGAGATGTTTGTACCTAGTGCAGCGGCTCTTTTAGCTGAAGCGTGGATGTGATTGTTACTGGACTGGACAGTGGTGGCGGTGCTGGAGACCGAGGAGATGGCCGACGACGTAGCCATCACCACCTCGCCCGCCTCCATGAAGGCATCTTGGTAGTTGAACAGACACTTCTTCTTCTGAGGGACGCTCTTCTTCTCCTTGCCCTCGGGAGCCGGCAGGGACGAGGAGCTAGACGCAGGGGAGGCGGAGTCTAATCCTAAGGGAAAGAAGGGGTGCGTCAGGAAGACATGGCAAACTCGAGCGTGAGCGATTAGTAAATATAACATAGAATCAGACTTTAGAATCTGAAGCATTCGGTGTAAAGCAAATGCTGTCTAAATACGTCTGCGTTCATGTACTGTAACTGTAACTGAAACGAGATGACGTGAGGAGGGAAAAGGCGGCAATCACCGGGAAGAGGCTCCTGCAGCAGTACACTCGGGTTCCAGTTCTTCATCATGTGCGTGTCCCACAGGTTCTCGAATTTGAGCGAAGGACAGGACAGAGAAGCGCTCCAGTCGCCGGCGCCACCGCTGAAGCAGCTTTGGTAGACGTGTTCAGGCAAAGCCGGGGTGAAGACTTGCTGCTGCTGCTGCTTCACTCCTGTGTGATTGGATACCGGTGCAGGCGGGAGAGTCTACAACACAACATATAAACACACAGACACAAACAAGCAACAAATTAATAATGAAATACTATTTTATAGGGCTGTGCGATACGACCAAAATTTCATATCCCGATATATATGTTATAATATATAAAGTCAAACAATTAACAATATTTTCTGCCGTATGGTGTATGTCTGGTCTGCAGCTAAAAAAAGTTTTACGCACTTCCAGTTGCCTTGACAACAGCCTTATGAGTGTAAACTTCCGGTTTCAGAAAATGTTTTTGTTTCATTGTTTTGTGAAGAAAATCAAATAACTGTTTCTTTTTTATTTTTAAATTTTCGCTTCTACATGTTTGTGTGGGCGCCGCCTTAACGTGTCGTCCAAACAACAAAACGACTGTAGTAAAGTGTGGATTTTGCTACACGATGAAACAGACGGTAGAACGAAATATTAAAAGGTAGACGTTTTTCTATTGTCACACCATATATATCGTCATATTACACAGCCCAATATTTTATATAGTGTATTTATAATAAGAAAATACATAAATAAACCATGGTGAGAACAAATAAATAAATTTAAAAAAATACCCCTGAAAAAGATTTATAAACAAAATAACAATAAATCTGTGTTCTCAGTTACTTTGTACTTTTTAATGAAAATTATTATATTTATTACACTTTCAGTATATTGTCCATAAACCGTTCACTCTTTCTCTATCTGCTTACATCTGTCTGTCTTTCCATAGCAGTCTGACGCTCCTCAACGGCTTTTCTTCCATCAGTTCATTTGACACCTGAACATTTCTTTTTCACTGCAGCTGAAATACTGAACAACCTCCAGTACAGTGCTTCAAAGAGCAGAAACAGATAAATGGCACCACCTGCTGGTGAGGACATACCAATGCAGTACTACACATGTACACTGAAGTGCCACAAAACTGGTACAGACTGTAGTGGCTCTATAATGGTACAGGGTTCAAGTAGCTGGCATTCCATAGGACCCCTGTCACGGGGCACCTTCAAGTCTGTGTGATCTTCTGGTTCTCCATTCTAGTTATGCTGTCATATCCAGAACATACCCACAAATCTGTGTTCCTTTCCACTTTACCTTATCACCTCCCAACCGCTCAAGTCACACGATTCCTGACTTCTCCTGCTCTCTGACTTTCCGAATCCACCTGCTTGAACCTCACTTGGACTAGACTGAATACTGAAAAATCTTTTTCTCTCAAATACTGTTTACAAATTTGTCTGCATCTGTCTCATCTCGGACGATCTTGGAATTGAAGATGCTAGATATGGAGGTTCTGGGCTGGTGTGGTTACACATGGTCTGCAGTTGTAAGGCCGCTTGGATGTACTGCCAAATTCTCTAAAACGCCTTTGGATTTACGGGCAACAGCTCTGGTGGACATTCCTGCAGTCGGGATGCCCGACCAGGCTCCCTCAAAACGTGTGACATCTGTGGCATTGTGCTGTGATGAAACCGCACATTTTAGAGTGGCCTTGTGAGGCTCACCTGTGCAATAATCCTGCTGTCTAATCAGCATGTTGATCTGCCACACCTGTGAGGCGGATGGATTTTCTTGGCAAAGGAGAAGTGCTCACTAACACAGATTTAGACAAATTTGTGAACAATATTTGAGAGAAAAAGGCCTTTTGTTTACATAAAAAAGTCTTAGATCTTTGAGTTCATCTCATGAAAAATGGGGGCAAAAACAAAAGGGTTGTGTTAATGTATAATTGTATAATTTTGTTCAGTACAGCTATAATTTTTAGTTTCATTGAATTTTGTGTTGTATGATTTGCGTAAATTATGTTTTATTTAAACCATTCTCCAAGCTAGAGAAATGCGTGGAACTGTATCCTTTATCTCACTCCCGCTGAATTTCTAACCGTTACCGGCTGTGTGCAACGTGTCCGCCCATTCCCGCGATGTGCAAGTCCACTCCCGCCCACAACCCGCAAAGCTATTCGAATTATTCCCGCACACTGATAAAGATGCATTGATTTTGCCTCTTCTCCATCCTGTAGGAGTAAACGTAACATATTAACCAAAAGAGATTCTTGGGGTTTGTTTCGTATTCCTGGCCAGCAGCTTTTGACGCACTTGTCGAGAATTGTGCTCCTATTTCGTTGTGTATAGTTTTTAAATTAAATAAAGGCAGTTTTATATTCTACTGTGTTTTATTTATGTGGAATTATCTTTAGGCTATAGTCTATAATCCCACAGTGTTTTTTTTTTTTTAGCCGCCCATTACCACCCGCAGCTAAGTGCAAACTGCCCGTTCCCGCGAGATTTGTGTCGTGTCCCGCGGTACCCAGCGGCACCAGATCCAGTGCAGACCTCTACTCCGGGCCACTCATAGAGAATGGATTCCTGCTGAGTCTGGGTCCTGTCAAGGTTTCTTCCTGTAATTTAAGCGAGTTTTTCAGTGCCACCGTCTTGCTCAGGTTTTTTTTTGGTCTTTTTCTTTTTTTGTTTTTTTTGCTTTAAGACGATCCCCATTATAAAAAGTGCTGTATGAATAAATTTGACATGACAAGCTTGACATCTACAATCGTCTCTAACACAATGCGAACGCTATGTGTGTGTCTTTTCTGACGTTCTGACGTGTGCGTTTTCTGACAGAAATGCTTGTGCTTACCACCCTTAAAAACCGGAAACGTCACCTTATGCAACTTGCTGATACTGTTTGTATCTAGATATTAGTGGACGTACTTGAAGACAACTGGCCTTATTTAGGCTTGACATGCAAATACAAAACAGAAATAACGATCAAAGGTTGGAAAATTACTGGCGAGCGTCTGACCTTGCTGTGTGTGAGGGGAGGGCTGGAATACAGCGTGGGCAGCAGCGGCCGGGGCAGATGGGGCAGGTTGTGCATGGGCAAGTGGCCATGGATGTGGGGGTAGAGGTGGAGCGCGGGGTGAGCCGGACTCTTGTCCGTGAAGAACTGATGGGGTGCCATGTGCAGGTGCCGAGGAGGCAGAGCGGCGGTGCCCAGTCCTGCTGTACCGCCGTCCGCGCTGCCCTGGTTACACACGTGGCACTCGCACGGGTGCTGCACCTGCTCCACCTTAACGTGGAAACACAAAACACACACAAACGTTAATATATATTCATGCTATGCCTTTCTCGAGCTGTTTATAACTATATGCACCACAAAGACGTGTACATAACGCACAGCCAAATAATAAACCGATTTTTATTGATGATGAAAATAAAGATTTATAGAAGGAGTCTCCAGTATCGGAAAAAGCTGCAGCTTCAGGACAGAGACTTTTACGTTATTTGGGTTCTCTGTATGCGACAAGCTGTAGATTTTGTCTTTGTGAGAGGAAAAATAAAGAGCTCAAGTCATCTACACTCCTTTAATCAGTTTAAACTCTTGAAACTGTCCGTCAGACACTGATGAGGACACTGTATTAACAAGGAGGGTAGTAACGCGCTACACTTGCTCTGTTACATTTACTTAAGTAACTTTTTTGATAAATTGCTCTTATAAAAGTTTTAGTTTTAATGCAGCATAGTTTTTACTTTTACTTGAGTATATTTGTAAAGAAGTCGTCGTATTTTTACTCTGTTAAACTGAGCTACATTCTGCTCTCTACTTATTTTTACAGATCCGTCCAATCTCTTTGTTTTTTGTTTTGTTTTATCGAGAATTCTGACAGAGGCTCTGTCACATGACTGCGTATCACTGATCAAATGTAGCCACTAGCGACGTTTGACTCCGTTTCACCAATCGAACAGAGCCAAGCCGTCACATGACCACACAAAAAAATCTGGCAAACACAGGCGGAACAGAGCACAGAAGCACAGTACAATGGCAGAGACGACGGTGTGTTTCACAACAACCTGAAGAGAATTTAATTGATGTAACTTTGTAAAGATTCTTTGTAAAGAATTTATTATAGTTTTAGTTGTTTAAGAGATATTCTCCACCTCTGAATTTGTTCATTCCTGTTTTATATTTTTCTGTATTCAGGTGTATTATTTGACGTCCTGATAATTACACAAAGAGGGACTCAGCAGTTACTCAGTACTTGAGTAGTTTTTTCAGTTAGTACTTTTCACTATTACTCAAGAAATTAATTAAGTGACGACTTTTTACTTTTACTTGAGTCTGATTGTCTAAGTAACAATACTCGTACTTGAGTACAATCTTGGGCTACTCTACCCACCTCCTGTGTATTATATGCCCTACCTGTGTATGTGTGTAGGAAGGAGGAGGACTGTCTCTCTTCCCACAGGAGAGCTCCCCCTGCTGGCCTGAAGGCTGAGTGCTGCTCTCACCCTCCACTTCCTCCTCATCTCCCTCAGAGGAACTGCTGCTGCTCCCTCGTGGGGACTACAAAAGAGGAGGGGGAAACTGAACTGAGTTACATTGTTCTGGGACACTAGGAATGGGCAGGCTCTCGTTTCACAATCGGATATGATGGAAAGAAAGATCCTGATCGTTTCCCTTTTATAAAAAATGGTAGAAATGTTTTCACACCTGTCTGAACCAACAAACTGTATATATCTGATGCGTTAAGGTTTGGTTCCACCATGGCCCGAGGCATGGTCTGCTGATATTAAAGTTTGGACCAAACTGAAAAGTCTGGACCAAACAAAGCTGGTGTGAAAGCAGCCTAAGTGTGAACGGCTCAGTGCAAAAAGTAACAGAAAATGCAGCAAATGTGCAGCACCTTGTTCTTCTTTCTCAATATTTCCTGTCTTGCATTCATTCTGATGGGTCTGGACTCTTTTAGTCCTCCCGTAGGGAACCTACCAAGCATTAGACTGGTGTACCAGTATTCATGATCCAATGAGGTGTTCAGCAGGAGACCCACCTCATGTTTGAGAACCGTGTTCTCTCCTCCTCCGTTGAGCTGAGCGTGCAGGCCGTTCATGCTCGCCACCATGCTGGCGTCCTCGTACCTGCTCAGGGGGTAGATGGATGGCAGCGCAGGCACTTCGTCGTCGTCGTTGTCATCGCTGCCGCTAAAGAGTATAAAGGAAGTCATGATGAAAACTGACTAGCTTCAAGGACAACAAGCTAACTACTCTGCCTGAGATCTAAGGATGGGGCGACGCGACTCACAACGTGGGGGCTCCGTCTTGGGGCAGGAGGAGGCGCGGGTGCTGCTGGACGGTGATCGGGGAACTGGAGGCGGAGCCGGATCCAGAGCCGGAGCCGGAGCTTCCTGAAGACATGCTCGGAGGGTGAACCTCGGACAGGTAGTCTCGAGGAGGCTCCGTCGGCAGTGGCAGCTTCAGGTGAAGCTCCTCCCCCACCGGGGCGTCCATTATGCCGCATGTGAGGATGTGAGAGAGGCTGCAGTCGTCGCACGTGCACCTGGTGAACAGATGGACAGATGAAAAGGCGATGAGAAGATCTGGGGAATACCAGTCATCAAATATAACAATACTACGGCTACTACTACCTCTACTACGAATAAAACTGCTACTACCACTACTACTAATAATAACAACAACGACAATAATAATGATACTGCTACTAGTAATAATACCTAATAAAAATAATGATTCTGTTACTATTACTACTAAAAATAATACTGCTACTACTAAAAATATTCTGCTACTGCTACTACTACTAGAAATAATACTGCTGCTACTATTACTACTACTACTAAAAATAATAACACTGCTACTAGTAAAAAACGTTCTACTACTACTACTAAAAATAATAACACTGCTACTAATAAAAAACGCTCTGCTACTACTACTAAAAATAATAATACTGCTACTAGTATTACTACTAAAAATGTATTATGTTACTACTACTACTAAAAATATTCTGCTAATACTACTACTAGAATTTATAATACTGCTACTACTAGAAATAATACTGCTACTAGTATAACTACTAAAAATGTATTATGTTACTACTAGTACTAAAAATAATAATAATGCTACTACTAAAATTATTCTGCTAATACTAGTACTAAAATTAATAAAAATACTACTACTGAAAAAATACTGCTAATGCTAAAAATATTCTGCTATTACTAAAAATAATAATACTGCTGCTAGTAAAAAATATTCTGCTATTACTAAAAATAATAATACTGCTACTAGTAATAAATATTCTGCTACTACTAAAAATAATAATACTGCTACTAGTAATAAATATTCTGCTACTACTACTACTAAAAATAATAATACTGCTACTAGAAAACAATATTCTGCTGCTACTACTACTACTAAAAATAATAATACTGCTACTAGTAAACAATATTCTGCTACTAATAAAAATAATACTGCTACTAGTAAAAAAATATTCTGGTACTACTACTACTAAAAATAATAATAATGCTACTAGCAAAAATATTCTGGTACTACTACTACTAAAAATAATAATAATGCTACTAGTAAAAATATTCTGGTACTACTAAAACTA
>JAOVVF010000039.1:26548967-26561346 GCA_028565595.1 Duopalatinus emarginatus | reverse complement strand
TGTATTTATTTAAAGTTAGGACTAGTTTAAAGTTATCTTCATTGAAAAGTACAGTGCTTTTCCTTCAAAAATAAGGAAATTTCAATGTGACCCCAAACTTTTGAACGGTAGTGTATATATATATACATATATATATATATATGTGTGTGTGTGTGTGTGTGTGTGTGTGTGTGTGTATGAAATCTGTGAAGTCTACTTACTTGACCGCGAGGTTGCGGTGTAAAAACATATCAGTTGCGTATTGAACAATAAAACCTCGGACAGTTGTTTGCTTTATACTTTTAAATATGTTTTTAAATCACAAATTATCTCACATGCAACATTTTGAAAAAATAACATCATACCGCTATAAACTTATACGAAAAGTAAAAAGCGAAAGTAAAATGCGTCATGATTTTTGCACATGCGCGTCCAAGGGTAAGCAGGGGGAACTGAATTCTCTGAAACACCCGGTAACCAAGGTAAGAAGGCTTATTTTTGCATTCGTATCACTTCAGAAATGAGTATTTGCGTTTTAGAATATTTTTAATTAAAAAGATAAAATGTCTGTATGTAAAGATGTAAAATCTCGATTACACCATTTTCAAAATCGCGTTTAAACTGTAATTCGAATAAACCGAATTAATCGTAAAAATCGCCCAGCACTAGTGTGGCACCTAAATTTAAAGATTATATACCTCCTATATAAATAATGTGATTTTAACCCTAAGATTTTGTGGGTCTTCATTTGGGCAGATTTTCATCAAAAACGGAGACGGTCACCTGAGAACTTTTTCTGAAAAATTGTTGATTTGGCACAGAATGACCCGGAAAATCAGTGGCTATTCACGATGCCTCTGTACTGATCTACGTACGTGATGTAAACCAGGTAAGCATCGCCGCGCTGATGAGCAGGCGACACAAGAATAGTCATCTGGACTTATTTCAAAATCAAACACGACAATCAGAGCAAAGCAGATCACGAACCGTGGCGGTTCCTCCACGGTGGAGGAACTACAGCGGGATACACAAAACCTAATAAAACATAAACACTTGGGAGATCATCTCTAGGAGCACACAGAGCTTGTGCTGCCGAGGTGAGATGAAATGCTCCGAGCAACGCTAGGTGACTGATAAGAACAACTCTAATCTAATATTGTTGTTCTTTACAATCAGACACTTTAAGACTTACATGACAAGGAGTCATTACAACACAATGTATAAATAAATCATGCTTTACCACTTCCTATTCTATACACTACAACCCTAACCGAGCCAGGACAACTAGCGTAGCTGGCTAATGCACTTGTTCGAAATCACCTAGCCTAGTGCACACTTCACGGTCGCTGTTTAAAAAGTGAAAACGGATGTAGGTTACATTGGTATCGGGATCGACGAGTATCAAAGAAAGTGAAAGTGAACTGTTTGCACGCAGAGGAACGTGACCTTAACCCATCTGTGCAGTGAAACACACACACACACCAGTGAACACTAGGGGCAGGGTACACACTTGCCCAGAACAGGGGGCAGCCCCAAACCATGGCACCTGGGGGGGGGGGGGGGAGACAAACATAGGGGAGTTATGAGCGTTGCTCAAGGGCACCTCAGTCGTGACGTCTGCCCCCATCAATGATTATGAACAGACGTTCGACCGAATGCGTACGGAAGTTTTGAGGGCAGGGCTTTGTGTAGGTGGGTGGAAAAGGGGGTTGGCATATAGTGCGTTAACTGCCCCATAGAGCCCTTTAGTGTGTGTGTGTGTGTGTGTTTATTTTACTGCATAGATAGATTAAAATGCAGAGGTTGAATTCCTGTGTGTGCAAGCACAGCAGGTCAGTCACTTCGCTTTCACTTTCACTTATAGGGATGTGAAGGGGTTGGACTATTAACCGACCACAAACATACATTCTGGAGCTGACGGTTTGAAACTTTGTTTTCGACACCGACTGCACCTTCATGAAGATGTATTTACACACTGAAACCGTATCCAAAAGGAGGGAATTAAAAAAACTATTTAAAGTGACAGAAGGTGCAGAAGGAGCTGCTGATGCCGAGCGATAAAGTAGTCCACAGCTGTGTTTATCTCACACACACACTGACGCGTCTTATTCTGAGCAGACATACGGCCCATGGCAACAGAACTGTGGTGGCATCAGATGCAAAACAGAGTGTAAGGAGAAAATAACAGCGCTCCGAGCACTGTCTGTGTGCCAAGCGTAAAACACGTCTGTGAGCCTCGGTCTAAACACAGAGATGTGCCAGAGATTACCTGAAGGACTCCGGAAAAGTCCGAGTTCACAGGGCCTTCGGAAAACTGGGGAGTACCGTTCCCGGGAACCTGGAAAAGACGATGGGTCAGACAAACAGGAAGTACACACAGAAATATATACTTATTATTATTGTGTGTGTGTGCGAGTACACACACAGGAAGTTTTATTCAAATGTACACACTACTACTCCGGCTATTGTCCACCCCCCAGCATGCCTCTGTGTAACATCTAGAGAGGAAGCTACATTCTCACACACATCCACCTAGTCACATGTCTCTACTGACCAATCACGGAGGAGACACCGAGTGCTGAGCTTGGAGAAAACAGGTTATATAAGCAACATGCATCATTTTCACACTCGGGCCTCTGAACAGGAAGCGAAGCGGAGGTGACGGCGTGTCTGTAAAATGTTTAACGAATACTTAAGTTAATAACGGATTGGTCACGAGGTGCCCTCTGGTGGACAAACTGGGCAACGGCAACACTGCTGACTCGGCTCAAGGATCCGTTTGCTTTTGTCAGCTGCTTCGGTTTATCCACGATTAGCTGACGATATCGGGAGGCTGATTTACAATTCGGGTTCCATTATAAACCAATAACATACGGAACATGTCGTTCGTTAATAAATTAAAGACTGTGTAGAATGTAAGTGTCGCTACGTGATTTTAGTATGTTTTGAATGCTTTACTCATTACGAATCAGACCAGAGACGACTGATAAACTGTCCCCTTATTCCCGTTTCACTCAGATAAATAAGCCACACTTCATGTATTAAAGGCTCAGCACTGCTAATACGAAAATGTCAAACACATAAATACGGACTTTGAGAGTAAAAAAATGAACAGTTGTTAAGCCCCGCCCACGCTGTTCAGAAACTGTCGTAGGTGTGGCGTGTGTGACGTACGTGGTGGTGGTGACACTAGTAGATGCAAAAATGACAAAAAGGTGTTTAATTTCCTTATGATTTCCAGTTAACCACACTGTCACCGCAGATTAGTCCTCTTCATCCCATTCAGAAATATCATCAGAAGCTGAAGATCCAGCACTGAAAAATTCCCAGTCCAAGACTTTCTGTTTTGCCGCGGCGTTGTTCACTGTTGTCCGCCAGTGACGTCACGCGGCAGCGTTCGCAGTTTCCGTAGCGAGCTCAGGGTTTTTTTTTTTATTTAATTAAAATCTTCAATTTTAAAGCAAATTAAGCAGCTGTTTCCATTTTAATTCATTTCAGTATTTAAAACAATATGAAATCGTTGGAGGGGGTCCATTAGGTGGTGCTTAGCCTTTAACTCAGAAGCTGATGAACTATGGCCATTTCTGGTTACTTGTTTAATGCAGTAATTCTTCCTCTATACTAACAGCTAAAATACTGTGGGGTTCATGTCTTGATTGAAGTCCACTAGTTTGTTATTCCAGACCTTAATTAACCGGAGGAACAGAAGAATCTAGAAATTTTTCCATTCGGTATGTCGGCGTTGTCGTTGGGAAAGACACAGGACAGGATTAACATTTTAAAACTGATTTTAAACTGAGTACAGATGAAAGATTAATAATAAATTGATTTGGGTAACAGGTCTCAAACAGGTCTCTTAACATTCTATACACCAGGTAAACAGGCAGGTTTAGGTATCGGGTATAAAGTCGAGAGACTAACGTTCCCAATCAGCAGAATAGGATTCCTGCAGATATCCCGTAAATGAACGTGTGGTTGTCCCTGAGGACGAAAATCCAGTTGACGTTAAGTGGCTGCTGAAACTCATCATGTTCGAGAACGCGTCCCTCAGAGCAGAATAAAGTAAGTGCCCCACATATCATTTTAATCACTACAGAAAAAAAAAACCTGCATATGTTTAAAACATACATTTACCAGTGTGTGTGTAAGGTAGAGGTGCAGATGCACAACAATGAATGGGTTGTGCGCAGTTGTCACATGACGACAGTAAATGATCAACTTGTGATTATCATGTAGAACATAGTGACAGAGCCGGACTATTTCTCTCCTGTTCCTGTTGCTTAAAAGGAAGTACAGTTTGATTTGATATGATTTAATATTTAAAGCCAGATTTATTTTGTTCAAACACAAGATGTACAGCTTTTTCTTATTTATTTTTCTACTTTGTTACATTAGTAACCATAAAATTAATATTTTATATAACTGAATGAATGTTCATTTTGTTATATATTTGACAATATTTTAGTAATATTTAAAAACATTTCTGTTATTTGATTAATGTAATTATTATTTAATAAAGAATAAAAGAAATTTAACAACAATATTAATTGTATTCATGATTAAAGTTAAATACAGCGTGTCCAAAAAAAAATTGCTTGTTACCAATAATAATAATAACAACAACAATAGAGCTAAATGCTGTTATATTAGTAGTAAATAAACACTATTTTAAATTATTTTTAATATCAATTTAATTCAATATTTTAGTAATAATTAAAAACATTTAAAACAATTAAAAGTTATTTAATAAATAATTAAAAATAATACTCATTTAGTAATAATAGTAATTGTACTTATAATTGAACTAAAAGTGTGTTCAACCATAAAAAACTTTCTGCAAGGGTTACTGTAACCGCTAACAATAATAATAACATTAAATATAATAATACTGTAAATTTCTGAGACGGTTTTTATACCATTTCAACCCTATTTCAATGTTATTATATTACATTAACTACCGCTAGTCAGCTTTTAGGCAACCAAAACATGGAAGCGGACAAAAACCCGGAGCTTTTACTTGACTGGCTAATAAATGTGTATGATTTACCCAGGGTTAGGGTTAAAACGGCGCTTTGATAATGAGTCATATCTGCACACGAGCCGAGGTCTACAGCGGCTCTTACGTCGCTCGTCCTGAGCTAACTCAATCAGTGCGTCATTCGACAGGGATTTCAGAGGATCGCACAAACAATAACATTAACACACACACACACACACACACTGTGTACGACTGTCCGGAAATGAAGTGAATTTCATGCCTGTGCCTAGTAACTGATTTGTTGACGAAATTAAAAACACGACGATCAAGGTTACATCCAGCTCCGCCTTTTCTAAAGTCATCAGAATCTCGGCTACAGATGCTGCCTCCATGGCAACAGGAGAACATCCGAGACGGGCCCAGTACACCAGTGGACAGTGGAGGTGTGGCATTCCGTGACATACACGCATATAATGCTTTCGAATAAATGTGCTTTTCACAAAAGGAAGAATGTTATGATATTTCTGGAGGTTCTACCCAGGTTCTAGCACAGGTAAAGCCTACACACACTGTGGATCTGTCTCAAAACCAAGTGTGCTGCCCTGCTGCCTACAGCCTAGTGAGAGAGGATTCCAGCTGACATTGACTGGCTATAGAAGGAAGATAAATGAGACGCTTTAGTTAAGACTCTCTAGCTTACAAAGCTAACAGAGTTCGCCTCAATGAGCTAAGGTGATAACCTGCTGAAATTACAACTGAAAACCTGTTCAACTGTCGCTGATGAACCCAGAATTGCAAACAAATTACACTCGTACACCGGTTTAAAAATTTTACGAGATTTACATTTTGAGGCATCTAAGAAGGGAGACATCCTTCTTCTCGGGACAGCGTGTAGGATGACATATGCAGACAGGTCGCTATGTTTTGAGACAGACCATGTACAGCCATAAGAAATGCATATGCTCAACCACACCCACTGTGACAAACGCTTAGGCCAGAAACACACTCAACTCAACAGAAGTACGCGAGCACAGAAACCAACACCCAGCCCACGCAGGGCCATTTTGTACAAACCCAACGTGTGTTCTGACCTTCTGCGGAGGTTAAACACACTACATATGCACAGACGAATCATAGTGTAAAGAGGACAAAGCTAAACAGTGTCAACAACGGAGGAGTGTATGATGCTTTGCCTGCTGCATAGATTTAAAACAAAAAACCCGGAATGTGTCATGTGCATGTTTGTATGAACAAACCAGTTTATATGCGAGATTCCTAAAACTGTTCCATCTTGACAGTTGACCGGAAAAACACACTAGCGGCACAAGAAAACCCGTCTCTCACTGTAGGGCCCCGTGCGTTGACGCTCAATATCCAATTAGCATTCACTCTGCATTAGAAAATGCTTTGTGACACATTTTTGAACGCAACTATGCGTGAAACCTAGCTCACGTAGCTCGAAGCGTCTGCGTCCTTGCGTGAGGAATGTTTCGGGCCTTACAGTAAAGTGAAAGTGAACAACTTTGCTTATAGACAAAGGAATCTGACCTAAACACACACATACTCTAGTGAACATACACACTAGGGGGCAGTGAGCAACCCTATTGCGGTTGGGGGTTACGTGTCTTGCACTTAATTCATGCATTGAACCAGAGACTTTCCGGTCACAAGGCTGGTTCTTTTAACCCAAACCCACAGCTGCCCCATGGGCCAAAATAAAGCCTGAAACAGTTTATCGTATGGATAAGTATGGATGGAACGCTTGGTGTCATTTCTGCAGAGATTGCGTATCCTGATGTGTGAACTGATCAGAAGCTCTTAAGACGTCTGGCGTGAAAATGACTAAACAGACGTCTGCAATACTCATCCTGCGAGATCATTATTTTCTACCGTAGTTTGTAAAGCAGCGTCATGTTCATGTCCTGACAAAAGAGTCAGCGAGTCATTTCGGCGTTCGTCACGGCGCTCTGTACTGACATCGCAAACAGGTAAAAGACGGACAAGTCTGGATAGCGAAAACAATTAATGAGTTCGATGACCACTTTTTGAGCTGGAAGACAGTATGATCCTGATTAAGAAAAAAAATTAAATTTAAATTACCCATCGTAGTTCATACTAATGAATATGCAACCAGGTCACCAGGTTAAACCCATGTGTGTAGTGCAGCAGGTCATCAGATTGGGAAACAGTTGCGAGTTGTGTTTCTTCTGATCATTAAAAATATACTAGTTTGAAAAAACACTGACGATATCCTAGACATTAAAGCTGCTCATTCAGGGCAGCCCTTCGACAGCCTTCAACAGAGGGCGTATTGGCAGGCAACCTGATGTACAAAGCTGCATCAGCAATAGTAGGCATTACAGACAGAAGATAAGTATGCCGGCTATGGTGATAAGACAAAATGCAGATCCTCAGCATACCACTAGAGACATACAACCTTCCCTTTCATTTTCAATTATACAAAAATACAACAAACAAAAAAAACAAGCCTATAAAAAGCTGCATCCAAGCCTTATACACGACATTATGACCGACTTGTGAGTGTTGTGCTGCTGTGTTGATATCCTGAAAGTGCCACCAGAAAAAAGCGTAATAACTAAAAAGTGTTGTATCTGCAGAAACTGTAAGTGTGTTACAGTCACTGTGTGCCGGGATCCAAGCTCAAAGATGCAGAGTGTAGCAGAAGAAGGGACAAACATTTCCACAAACAGTATACAAGCACACTTCTCCCTAACACGCCTGACGTTTCAGCATTTGACCTACGTCCGTATCTCGATAGCTATAGGAGGGGATACGTGTGGAATATCAGGTGGAACAAGAAATCTCAAAAAATATCTATAATGTAAACTCCTGCAGAAACTGCAAGTGTATTGTGGAGTGTGTTTGAGAGAGAGACACCGTCTCCTGAACTTCGTTTGTGTTGTGTGTAATCTGACATGACGACTCAATCCGGCATATCCGAGCGTACCGATATTTGTGGCTGCAGCTTAAAAATTGACAGAGGAAGAGCAGAAACTGATTCAATCCCCCATGGGAAAAACGTCTTTACAAATTTTAGCATGGGACGCATGTCTGAAAAGCTGTAGAAGATATGTAGAAGGTCAGCGCATACGAGAAAGACACGCTGGTTACTTGCTTTGTTAGTATTCACCTCCAAGTAGAAAATCCTTAAGGAATGAATTCAGACGATTCTCTCACACAGCTAAAGCAGAGCGTGATATCATCCACTTTTACTGCTCCCAATAGAAATGGAGTGAAATTCCAAGAGTGACAGAAAGAGAATGATAAGTGTGCAGTCTGTCCATAATTCGATGTGACGAGAAAAATAGATAAATAAAAGATAAATAAAATAGTCTAGCAAATGAACAGACAAACGTTTCCACAAACGGTATACAAGCACACTTGTGTGCAACATACCGGACCAAGCTGTAACCTCCACCGTAAAGAAGCGCTTGCCCTGGTGCTCAGTCCTTGCAGAAGACAACTGCTCACAGGTGAATACTCTATATACGCATATTATATCCGTGGGGAGTGCGTCGTTCACGACACCTCGGACGCGTTTTTAAAATGACGATGCTCGACGACACCACGATACCGGTGGCTGAAGATGCCGTGCGAGGTCACGTGCGGTGTAGGAAGATGCTCTGGTTCCGCGTGGTGCGTTCTGTTGCGGATGAAGTCTGACGATTTCCTTCATCGCCGATTTGCCCATCACGCAACACGCGATCAGATGTTCGTATCGGGGCATTTGTAATACACACGGGTTAAGACCGATACCTTGATATCCGTATAGTATCGAATCGATTCACCCTTAACAACGAGTACACCTTTACACACACACACACACACACACACACACAGAGAGAGAGAGAGAGAGAGAGAGCTCTAAAAGCCACTGAATGTCATGAGTCCTTGCTGCAAAAACTTCCTGTCTCTACACAATAACAATGACACACACAGGGCAGTCATGCAGCCATCGCCCACATCTGGCCTTTAATTACCTAAGGCACATGGGGTCATGTTGGTTATGTCATGCTATGTTATGTTGTTATATTGTTGACAAAGGTGTGTGCAAGACAAAAGACTAAGAGGAAGAAGAAGAGGAGGAGGAGGAGGAGGAAGAGGCTGTTTTCTGGGATCTGCAGTGAACTCTGCAGACACACACACACACACACCTTGTAAACAGTGTGTGTGTGTGTGTGTGTGTGTGTGTAAAAGACAGACTGTATTGAAATCATTGTGTATGTGTGTGTACTGAGAGCTGCCTGATCACCTCTGCTGTTCAATCAGCTGAAATAAAGCAGGAATGTCAACAGCTAATCCTAGCCCTCTTTTTCATGCTAGCTAGTTAGCTAACCAGCCAGCTAGCTAGCTAGCTATCCATCCCCAAGCCAGATTCCCAAACATGCTCCAATGTCCTCCTGTTTTAAAAACACCGTCCTGCACATCATGTGTCTGCTTATCACATAAACACGACTGGATTAATGTCACTGAATAACCAGCTGGAGGAAACGAGGGTTCTTAGCTAGCTGGCTAGCTAGCTAGCATAGCATAGCATAATAGCTAACTAGCTAGCGTAGCATAGCATAGCATAGCATACAAGCTAGGCCGCGTATCGCAGTGAAGCCGGCTGGGAAGCCTCCAGCATGTTAAACACAACCTCTGAACGGGTGTCTTTTACCTCTCCATTCAGTCCCGAGTCTCCGTTTGGGGTTAGGAAGCTCCTGGAGGCGGGGGCTGATGCGGCAGACTGAGCCGCCCGGGCCGCGGCTGAAGCCTCGGACTTTCCTGCCGCGCTGCTGCCGCCGCCGCGCTTGTTCTTCCTGCGCTTCGCTCCCCGCTTCGCGTCGGTAGGACTCATTATTATTTAGCCACACAATAACACACAGTGAGAGAAGGAGAGATTAAGAGAGAGCGTTTTCCGTCCACAACTGGCTGCGTGTTTCCGGGGACGTCAGGCTTTTAATCCTGTGATACGATATATATTTAGGTATATATATATTTATATATTTTTACTAGAAGAAATAAGAAAAGCCTAACCCGATCTACACAGAGTTGCTAGCAAGACTTCAAGTTCCAATATGGCCAACTAGGCAGGACTCGGCCAATTGGGTGTACGCCCTTACGCACAAGGCGGAAGTCTTGCTGTGTGGCCTTATGGGAAATGTAGTTTTTCCAGGCACGTGGGCCTGGAAACTACATAGACACTCAAGTGCCAGAAAAACTGGCACAGGAGAGCTGATGGAGGCGTTTGTTTAGATGACCTTCTACAAATGTCACCTGTCTCCTTCCTGACACCCACAGAACACAGAAATCCTGCACATCTCGGAATACAGCAGCACTGTGGATCGTTCTGCAGGAAGTGGTTGTCTGGTTGTCTATAGAATATTTTCATAAGCTTGTGTGTCCATGTCCCGTTGGAGACCTACCAAGTATTAGACTGTTATACCTGTTTTTCTGCACCTTCAATGTACATATGTATAATTGACGTGACTCATTGACCACTGGGCTTGCACACAGAGGAACTTAACCTCCACATTTAAACCATTACGGGTTCAATGTCCGCAACAGACAGAACACTCCTGAAGCGTGCTCAACCAAGGCACTTAACCCCCCAACTCATTCCTGGGTGCTGCGGTTCCGGGTGCCTGTTTTCAGACAAGTTTAGCCCGTTCATCAGTTCCGGTCAGTTTGGCTTCATCCAACAGATGTATGAGATGTAGGATTTCTGTCTTTCACAGCGCGTTGCATGGCATCCCTGATGTGTTTGATAACGTCTGGTGGAGATCTGGTGATTTCAGGTGGTAATAGAAAAACCAATGTTTTCAAAAATGTTCCTCTAACCGTAGTTTGCCATCTCTAGACATGTTTTGTCCTGTTGAAATAGGTCATCAGAACGAACGCATGACATGAAGCGGTCACCGGTAACTCGTCAGAAAGGAGACACACATGGCGCTCACCGGTTTGTAGACGTACCAGGGGTCCCACGGAATGCCAGCTAAACAAACCCCACACCTGTTCATGTCCTGCATTCATTCTGGTAGGTTCGGCGTCTTCCAACAGGACAACGTTATGATAGACGTCTGTGAAAATGCACTGCGGAACACAGAAATCCTGCACCTCGGAATACAACAGAATTGTGGTCTGTTCTGCAGGAAGTGTTTACTGTCTATAGAATATTTTTACAAGCTTGTGCAGTCCATGCCCCATTGGATACCTACCAAGTATTAGACTGTTGCACCAGTTTTTTTGGCACTTCAGTGTATACTTCTGTAAATGACTACTTGGATGCTGAGGAATTTGACCTCCACATTTAACCCGTCCATGCAGTGAAACCACATCTGTGGGCTTATGGTTAGGGAACCGGTCCAATAACTGAAAGTTTACTGGTTTGATAGGTACTAAATTCAGTCCAGTGTGCAGCGCCCAACCGGTATAGCAGTAGGGTCTTTGTGTACGTACTACATTCTCTAATTTGCGAACGTCATGCGATGCAAATTACATTGGAAACCATTGTAAACTCAGACAAAATGGGTTTGTTGTTCTTCACAAAGTTACTTTTAACATTACTTGTGGTTGTGCATAATCATCATTTTTTGCCTTCGCAGCTCCATGTGAGTTATAGTATAGATTATCGGACCACAGTGTGGCGTATTCATATACTTCAAAATGTCTCCAGGTACGTATTTGGACACGCTACCTGTTCTTGCATACTGCTTTCGCATATGCTTTCGTATGGAAGTATGCGATTACGGACATAGCCACAGTCAATGTACAGGATTGCCGCAGACTCAAGACACACAACCTGGGCAGTGGTAACATATTTACAGACAAAAAACTTGCTATTCCACTTTGACATGGGGCAGCTGTGGGCTTGTGGTTAAGGAACAAGCACTGTGAGAAACCTGCCAGTTCAATCCCTGCAACCGACAGGATACGACTGAAGTACCCTTGAGTACGGTTTCCCACCGCTCCGGGCACATGTGCACACTGCCCCCTAGTGTGTGTTCACTAGTGGATCCAGAAAAGTGGAGGTTATTATAAGAAGAATAGGGGAATAAATCTGGTTCAACAAGGACATATGGGTGGATATGGTCAGGTTTAGTAGTATTTTCTCTCTGCTTTGTCTCAGAAGTTACAGTGTAGTAAATCATTACAGTGTAGGACATGTAGTTATGAACTTCAGTTATATAGTTACTCTGTTTGCATTTTTATCGACTGAATGCCCTTTTTAAAAAGTATTAACTGCAGTCCACGAAAATTAGCTAACATATATACAGTATACTAAATAACGGAGCTGGGATATAAGCCTTGTCCTGTACTCGGAGGTACACTTTTCATAAATGTACCCAAAAAAAGGCCTAATATCGAACTTTACTTAACAATGGAAAGTTGCTGTATTGTACCTTACACACGCACACA
>JAOVVF010000039.1:26477935-26493614 GCA_028565595.1 Duopalatinus emarginatus | reverse complement strand
ACACACACATAGTTAGCTAGGTAGCCTTTTTAGTAAACACCTAGAAAAAATTTGCTAGCTAGCGTTAGCAAGCCTTTACAAGCTTTTGTTGTTTAGTCTTGAAAAATTTTGACAAATGTGACAATTTCCTAAACATGTAAATAAAGGTTAATTGTTTGATCCTATTCATGCTGGTCTGTCTGTCCATATACAATAAAATACTAGAAAAAAACTAGTATACCAGTCTAATCCTTGGCTGGACCCTCATGGGGCATAGACTCCATGAGTTTGCATATATATTCTGTAGGCAGTGAGCACCATACTTTCTGCAGAACAGTCCACAATTTGTGCGTATGTGTGTGTTTTACTGCACGGATGGATCGAATGCGGAAGTCAATTCCACTGCGCAGTGGTCAAAAAGAGCAGTTTGCTTTCACTCTCACTTTCACACAATTCTGTTGTATTCCAAGGGGTAGGATTTCTGTCTTCCACAAGACGGTCCATGTCATCCCAGATGTGTTTGATAACTTTGAGATCTGGTGACTTGGGTGGTCATGGCAACACCCCAAACTCAGACGAGTGGTACTCTAACCATAATTCGGCATTTCCAGACGTGTGTGGTGGTGCATTTTCCCGCCGGAAGAGGTGAAACCCATCAGAATGAATGCAGGACATGAACGGGTGTAACTTATCAGAAATGAGGGACACATAGTGTTCACCTATCAGGGACGTTTGTAGATGTACCAGGGGTCCTATGGAATGCCGACTGAACAAACTCCAGTCCATACCATTGTGGAGCCACCACCAGCCTGTACCTATTTTTCTGCTTTTTCTATAATCACATCCTTGGTCATGTTTAGTGAAACATTTACTATTTTTTTGCTTTTTCATTATTAAGTACGAAAGAATAATGAACCGTAATAACCACACTATGTAGCTGAGGTGAACCAGAACATCTTTGCATTGCAATTGGTAGAGGATCGAAATCAAGGCATCATGTTGAACAGTTTTACTTAATCAACCAGTTCCTGTATTCTGGAAAGACATTTTCTTTAAGAGCCTTAAATGAGCACAGGACAGATCTTTATGACATTTACATGTATGCCATTTGGCAGGTGCCCTTGCCCAAAGCGACTTACATTTATTTCATTTATACAACCAAACAGCTGAGGGTTAAGGGCCTTGCTCAAGGCTTCAACAGTGGTAGCCTAGTCGTGCTTGGATTTGAACTCACAACCTTTTGATCTTAACCACTGACCTACCACTACTCTTATGATTACAGCAGCAGCTGCTAGTTCCACTTCTACAGTATCCAGGTCAGATGTTGTACTAAAGCCAGGCTGAGCCTTAGTGAGCTTCTGGGAAGTGTCCCCCATTTGTACGATGTCTATTTTGGGGACCATGGACACTGACGGAAAAGGATAGTACAGACGACTAATACAGAAGAAAAGGCATCTGGGTGAATGATGGAGGTCTGGAGGGTGAGGGGAGTCACAGTAGTAGAAGAGGAACCAGGAGTCGCTTCTTATCACTCATGTGCTTTGTTGTGAGCCCTGAGTTTGCTTTATTAAAGCTTCTGAACTCTTTTACTTCACTCCTCTGGAATGCCCTTGAAACATATCATTACTTTATCAAGACCGACCGACGCCAGTGAAAATGCTGAGCGTGCAGTAGAAGTTTGGACTGGTTTCAGCTACCGAATGAGGTTGTGACTGTTTTGGGTTTAGGAAATGATAAAGAGGTTTAAGAATGTAGCTGATAGGAGCTCAGGAGCTGTGCTGAGTAGGACAATGGAGGAGGACAATGAAAATCACACAAGAGTGTGGAACTTATCGTGGTTACACTGTATGTTGTGGATATTTAGGGTTAGGATTAGGGTCAGGGATAAAATTGTAGCTACATATATGCTAACTCTGGACAGATTTCATCCAACGCCTGGTGCATTGTACACAGACCTTCTTGGGTATCTACAGCCCAGAATGGTGGTCACTTTAATTTACAAATACGCTTAAAATCCTAACCCAATGTAGCACCTGGGAACAGCTGTAGCCTTGTTGTTAGGGAACCCGTCCTCTGACCGGAAAGATCCTAGGTTTAAGCCCCCTACTGGACAAGACATCACTGATCAAGACACCGAACCCAGCAAACACCTAACCCCCAACTGCCCCCCAGGAGCTAAGATTTAGAGCTGCCCCCTGCTCGCTCTGGGCAAGTGTGTTTACTGCCCCCTAGTGCTCACTAGTGAGTGTGTTTTACTGCATGGATGGGTTGAATGCAGGGGTCTTAATCCTATGTGTGCAAACACAATAGGCAAGCGGTTCACTGTCACTTTCACTTTCACGTTATAAACAGGGCAACGGTGTGGAACTTCTAAACAGGAACCAATGGGACCATGGCAAGTATACAGTGAAGTTCCAGAACAACTGGTACAAACAAATAAAAACTGGTACAGATTGGTGGCGGCTTTATAATAGTGTGGGGTTTGTTTAGCTGGCATTCCATGGGACCCCTGGGACATCCACAAACGTCTCTGAGACATGAACACTGTGTGTTTCCTTTCTGACGAGTTACACCCGTTCATGTCCTGCATGTTCATGTCTGATAGGTTCGAACCCTTATAACAGGACAATGCACCACCACGCGTGTCTAGAGACACCAAATTATTGGTGTTTGGGGTATTGCCGTTCACACCTAAGTCAACTTATCTCATCTGAGACGTCATGAGACGCACAGTGATTAGCGCATCTTTCTTCATTTTCACAGCTTCAAACCATTAAACTATAAATATGATTTAATACCTTCATGTGTCACCTGATAACACAAAAAGTCCCAATTCCTTTTCCACATAACAAGAGATCTCCCATGACACCAGGCTTTATTAAGTCGACGAATTAACAGAAGGCTAATTTAGCCGCTCTGCTCCAGATGGGGTCACGGTGACTGATGAGAAGAGTGACACAAATGAGCGGTTTAACACATAAGGAAGGGGTGGAAACCAACCGGTTAGGGTCATGCTGGGGATTGTGGGGTACAAAGGCAACCTTGACACGGGACTCAGGTGTGAAATTCCCACAGCGATTAGCCACCCTGATCCACGTTTGACTGAACTAGTGTTCTTCTGGTGTCCAGCTGAGACTTTCATTTACTCGTGTTTAAACAACATCAGCTGCGACTCTTTGTTGGTTGACATGATGTATGATATGTGGCCTCTGTGGACAATCGGCTGCTGTCTGTGCTTCAGTATGGACCAAAGTCTTTGGAAAATAACAGATATGACGGTGAAATAACCTTCTATAGTAGAAACGCTAGGTTTGTATGTATGATTAATACATATGATTAATTCTATAGTGACTACATTTACATTTACAGCATTTGGCAGACGCTCTTATCCAGAGCGACTTACAAGGTTATTGGTATTACACGAGGCCAACGTCGTTTTAGGGGTCTTGCCCAAGGACCCTTATTGGTGTAGCACAGACCGGGAATCGAACCCAGGTCTCTCATATGGGAGCCGATGATGTTACCGCTCTACCACACCAATGTAAATGTAAATAGTGATTAGTAACTACACTGAAGTGCCGGAAAAAAAACAGTCCACACTCTAATACCTGGTAGGTCCCACACGGGGCATGGACTCGAGCTTGCAATGCTTGCAACCCCAGACTTCCTGCAGAACGCTTCACAATTCTGTTGTATTCCAAGGTGTAGGATTTCTGTGTTCCACAGCACGTTGCATGACATCTCAGATGTGTTCAGTAATGTTGAGATCTGGTGACTTGTGTGGGAATCGCAAAACCCCAAATTTACAAGTGTTCCTCTAACCACTGGCATCATGGAATATTTCTACCATAGTCTACAACAATGTTAAGGCAGGTGGTATGTGTCAAAGTAACGTCCATATTAACCCCAGGACCTGAGGTTTTCCAGCAGAACATTACCCAGAGCATCACATTACCTTTGCGGGCTTCCTGATGTCATCTCTTCCCCCTAGTAATGACCACTGCCTGTCCACATGATGTGAAAACAAATGCGATCCATCAGACCAGCCCAACTTCTTCTTCCGTTGCTCCATGATGCGCCCATTATAGGTGCTTTCAGCGGTGGACACTGGGTACCCCACTCCACCTTAAATCTGTCTCCTACCTATATTATTATGCAAACTGATCATAATTTGTTGGAGACATGCCCCAAAATAACTTCTCATTTATAACTTCTTTCTCTGATTCGAACCCTGTTAAAGGGTTTATTTTTAGTGCACTACTTTGGGCATGATGAATAAAGTGGATTGCAGGGAGAGAGATCAGGGCCGAGTTTCCCCCAAAAGCATCCCAGCACAAAGATCAGTGTTTAATGGTAGAGTGAGCATCACATTGAACTCTCTCTCTCTTTCTCTCTCTCTCTCCCTCCCGGTTGAGATGATGCTTTTGGGTAATGTGAAGATAAATATATGACTATGACAGAAGCCACATGCTGGCAAAGGGAAAAAGAAGCCGAAGCCAGGATGCCCACACACACACACACACACACACACTTTTCAGATGCTGTAGTTTGGGTCTGTGCTCGGTTTTAGCTTTGAGATGGAGTAATCTCATCCCTGCTGCATGACTCATGTCACATTTACACACAAACACCCCACTTTTTAACACTCGCGATCAGTCACATCACAGCACCCATAGAGTCGCTTTATATTACTGCGTCCTGGAGGCGGAAATCGATCTCGACTTGCTGTATGGATTTGGCAGTCGTGGGTCTGAAAAGGACCTACTTTGAACAGCGTGTTTGTTAAAAACTCACCAGCACGGCAACTTACAGCTGCTCCCTGGACACGAATCAATTCTATTGACTCGGCTGGACATTAATAGAGTCAATACGAGTCAAGGGCTCTACGTTCTAGTGTCATTTTAGAGGCCTGCGTTGCCACCTACAAAGTCGACTTTAATAAATATATTTTTTTTCATCCAAACTAGGGATGATTCTCTACATGCATGTTAGTACTCTAAATTACTTTTTGTTGTTTTTTTTGTTTTGTTTATTTATTTTTTGTTAAAAAAAAAATTCCAGCTGTGTGTGACCACAAATTTTGGTGGAGTAGAAGGACATTAATAATAACTATCACACTTGCATAAAGTTCCATAATAAGAAGCCTGTTTTTGTTGCACATACTGTACTTTACAGCTCGTTAGGGGTTTGGGGTCAGAGACGGCTAAATGCATTGCTTAAGGGCCCAACAGTGGCAGCTTGGTGGTGCTAAACCTGAAACCCCCAACCAGATAATCAGTACCCCACAGCCTTAACCATTGATTTAGAGTAGGCAGCTGTGGCCTAGTGGTTAGGGACCCGGTCTCATGAACAGAAGGTCTTGGGTTTAATCCCCACACAGGGCAAGATGCGACTGAGGTGCCCTTGAGCAAGGCACCTAGGCTCCCCAGGTGCTGTGGCTCGGGCTACACTAGCCTGAAACATTCAGCCATTCGGGAAAAGGGAAGCTTCAGTGTCAAAAACAAGCTCGCTGCAGTGCACGTCTCATACAGGACATGATCTGCTTCATAGACCCAGTCTTTGGGGCAGCCGTAGGCTTGTCCTTGACGAGCCAGCCTTGGGGCCCGATGGTCCCGGGTACGAGCCCTGCAATCGTTCAGAATCCACTTCAGTGCCCTTGAGCAAAGAACAGCTTCCCGTGTGCTGTGTAAAGGAGTTGTGCACCACTAGGGGCATGTGTGCTCAATACCCCCTAGTGTGCGTTCACTAGTGTTGAGTAGTTTACTTTCACAGACGTGAACCTGGCATCCTGTAATTAACTGCTGAGTGCATGGGGTAGTGTTTGTCCTGTCCCAGTGGGTCTCTGTTAGTTGCAGTTCCCACTTTGACCACTAGGAGTGACAATATACAGCAAAATAAGGCATTTATGCACTCCACTATCGCAGAGCATATAGAAAGACATCGGCGTTGTTGGTCTGTTAATCGTGAGTCACTCAAAAGATGGCCATCTGTTATACATTGGATATACAGTCTGGTGACAAATTAAAGAAAAATTGTGGCTCATATGGGCGTGATCTATTTCTACGATGACTCCGCCCACATCCACAGGGCACATGACCTCAATGATGAAATGACGAAAATACAAATGTAAATCATATGCTATGGTTCTCACACTCTTTAGATCTCAACCTAGTTGAACACCTATGAGAGATTTTAGAGGTATGTGTAAGACAACATCTCCACCACCACCACCACTACCACCACCATCATCATCATCATCATCAAAACACCACCTGATCGTCTGAAAACAGAACAATCTTCATAATTACTCCAGTGTTGCATGTTTGCTAATACACACTCATGTTCTGGTGGACTGTACCAGGCTGATACCATACTAACACACTTTACATTGGTTTTTCCTTTAATTTGTCTGCCGTGTGTGTATGGTATATGAAGCTCTGCTCCACTTGTCCATGCAGACGAGCCACCATCTGACCAACCTTTACCGAAGTGCCAGGAAAACTGCTCCAGACTGTAAAAAAAAAGCTGTACAGATTGATGTTGGCTCCATAACGGTATGGGGTTTGTTTAGCTGGCATTCCATGGCATCCCTGGTACATCTACAAATGTCCAAAACCCATGCCCAGTGGGGGACCTACCAAGCATTAGACTGGTGTACTAGTTTCACTTCAGTGCAGTTTTAACAATAAAAAAAGAACAATTTGATCTCTTTGACATTAACTAACCCCGAAGAAGCACAACCCTCTACAACCCTGCACCCCACCCCAATGTGTTACCTTTGGTTCACTCGTCTAGACGCAATCTTTCTGCTCGAACTGGCACAGCACAATCCATTACTGTGAACGGATGTGATAACTGATTGATTAAACCTGTCACTGTAAATAACTATATAGTCAACGATGAATAACTGTTCTGTTTATTCTGTTTTTCCATCTGTGTTGTGCATAAGCACCATATGGCTTTATAACGAACAGGGACACCCATGTATGCTAAAACATCCTCTGTACTGGAGGTTATCAAGCTATAAAGAAATCTTTCAGAACGCATAAGAGCCGCATGAAGCATTAGTAAAGTTTATAAAACACTTACAGTGAGTCATTACCAGCTTACAGATAAGAAACATAAGAACAGTCGTTCAGTCATTCACTTATCCGCTTAGTCCGTCAGGGTCGGGCTTTGTCTGGAGACCACCAGGAATCGCTGGGCGACAGGCAGGAATACCCCCCTGGACAGGGCATCAAGCCATCTCAGGGTACCACATACACACACCCATTCACTCACACCTCGCACATCCAATTTAGCACATCCTACCATGTGTGTTTTTCGGTAGGTGGGAGGAAACCCTGAGAAAACCGACACGGACACACCGAGAACAAACCAAACTCCTCACAGTCGGAGACCAGAGCAAGGCTCGAACCCACAACCTCAGATCCCTGGAGCTGTGTAGCAACCAGGCCAGCGTGCGTCCCCCACAGTTATAATGATTTATAAATATTCACAGCTTTTTGTATGAAAACACTTAAGGTGATGATTCTGGGTGACTAGACTGCCATGACTTGTAGGAGAGAGGATGCAGGACTCAATGAGGTCCCTGGATTGAGTCTGTGCATCGTTATTGTGTGTGTGTGTGTGTATGTGTGTGTGTGTGTGTGTGTGAGAGAGAGAGAGAGAGAGAGAGAGAGAAGGGACTCATTGACCACTGTGCTTGCACACAGAGGAAATGGCTCTCTATATGTAACCTACCCGTGCAGTAAAACACACACTAGGGAAAGTACACACTACGGGTAGGAAACACACTTGCCCAGAACCGTGGGCAACCCCATCCATGGCATCCAGGGAGCAGTTAGGGGTTGGGCACTTTAGTCGAGTCTTGTTGGTGTGGGAATCAAACCAGACTTTCTGATCTGATCACAAGATTGGTTGTTAACCACAAGCCTACAGCTGCTGGTGTGTGTGTGTGTGTGTGTGTGTGTGTTAAATGGGGTAGGAGGTGGAGGAAGAGTAGAATGCAACTTGGGGCAAACCTGAAGAAGTAAACACACACACACACACACAAACACAAACACACACACACACACACACACACACACACACACACACACACACACACACATACCTTCTACAAGCTCGTCCAGGCTGGTGACCTTCCTCGCGCCATCTATAGTATAAATGCACCGGACTCCTTGCGGTAGGCTCGCGCCGTCCGACAGAGAGCGCGTGAGCTCCACGAGCAGCGCGTCCAGAGAGCGGAAGCGGTCCCCGGACACGGCGTACGCCAAGCCTTCAAAGTGGCGGTCTCCGTTGCGGTAGAAGCGCACTTTCCGCGCTTTCTTCTCGGCAGCCAGTGAGCGCAGCGTGCGCGACCGGTAGAAGCTGCAGTGCGCGCTGTGCGCGGGACTCGCCACGGAGCCGTAGCCGTTGCCGTTTCCACGGGACGCGCATCGGGAGCTGGCTGCGCTTCCGCGACCTGAACGCGGCACTTTCTCCCTTTCCTCAAAGTGCTCCCATTCAATGCTTCTGCTTAAGGACATGACAGCGAGGATGTGGACGTGGGCACGGGTGGGAATACGCGTAGCCGGTGCGTCTCGGGTGGATGAAAGCGGCCCGGTTTTGCGTCTCCGAACCGCCTTGTGAAGCTCATCAATTCAGGAGGAATGATGTGACTAGTCTCAACTCGGCTACAAGTTACGCATCCGATCACCAAACACTCCTGATGTAGGGTAAATGTTACAAATATCCAAAAATAACCCGTAAAAAACGCTCAGAAGAATCCCAAAGTCAACTCCTAGAATTCCCAAATTCCTAAATTCCCAAACAGCTTTCCAAAACTACCCAGGAATCCCACCGAACAGCATCCATACAGTCCCGAAGCCGGTGATCAGGAGTGTAAAAACCTCCACAAGTCCAAGCTGCCGCTCCGTTATTCCAGCTTCATCCCGCTCACACACACACACACGTACGCACACACGCACACACACACCCACGCACGAAACCCAATACTGTACACTAAACACGCCCTCTCTGAATCTGGCCTCCTCCGATTGGTCAGAGCTGCGATGAGTCGTGACGAGTCAAATGTAAGAATCGGTTCTTTCGGAGCAGTAGAATTGATTCAGTGATTCACAGCTCAGTGAAGGTGAAGAAGAAAGAAAGAAAATGAACTGTTTGTCTGGTGTGCTGGCAAACAGAGAAAAACACACACACAAACACGCACACTAGAAAACACTAGGGGCAGTGAACACTCTTGGGCAGCCCCAAACCCTGGCACCCAGGGAGCAGTCGAGGGGTTCATTGCCCTGCTGGAGGGCACTGCAGTTGTGTCTTGTCTGTTGCAGGGCTCGGACCAGGGACACAAGGCCATGGCTATAAATTCCTAAGGAGCCAGAAGTCTTCAGACCAGTTCACTCTTTTCACATTTAATGTTGTGGCCTTGTGCTAGAATGTTTGGTACAGTGGTAACATTATTGGTTCCCCTGTGAGAGACCTGTGTTTGATTCCTGGTCTTGGCAACCAGTCTGTGCTACACCAATAAGGGCCCTTTGGCAAGACTCCTAACACCTGTCTGTAATACCAGTAATCCTAATAAGTAACCTTGTAAGTTGCTCTGGATAAGAGTGTCTGCCAAATGTGAAATATGTATATATACCATATCCCATCATGAGAAAGTGAAAACGCAGGGCCAGCCCAAGCCTTTATGGGGCACTAAGCAGATTTACATTTGGGGCCCCCATACCACCATCTCAGCACAAGATGCTTCATCATTTCATAGGCTACACTATGAGTGTAACATACACACTGCTATTAACGTTATTTGTAATTAGCTCACATTACAAATTTATATATTTTTTTTTAAGAAAGCGAAAGACCTAAGACGGGAGTTGACATTTTTTTTAATTATTATTTTCTTAGAGCGATTTGCAGAGAGAGAGAGAGAGAGATAATGTGCAATACACTGAGGCATCAGTGGGCCTTTATCAACCACCCAAGCGGTACATATCTGCATTTTCCCAACAGTGGCAGCAGCCAACATCAGAAATTGATTAACCTAGTATTGTGCGCCAACTATATAAATAAATTAATATAAAAATTGCTTTTACCTTTGTAATACCATTTTGTTTTATTGTTCAATTTTATTTTTAAATATATGTTTCTTAATCATGATATCTTGGTGCTCCTGGGGGCCCCCTGCTGGTGTTGGGTCCCTAAGCGACCGCGTAATTCGAGTATGCCTTGGGCTGGCTCTGTTTCTACACCTCGATTGGAGTCCACCTGTGGTAAGTCCAGTTGATTGCACACGACTAATAAAGACACACACAATCGTCTATATAAGGGCTCACAGCTAACGATGAATATCAGAGCAAAACCCAAACCATGTGGAGGAAAGAACTGCCTGTAGAGCTCAGAGACATGACTGTGTGGAGACACAGATCTGGTGAAGGTTACAAAAACCATTCTGCTGCACTGAAAGTTCCTAAGAGCACAGTGGCCTCGGTAAATCATGAATGGAATAAGTTTGAAACAACTAAGACTCTTTGAAAGTCCTTGAGTTGTCACACAGCACAATGCCACAGATGTCGCAAGTCTTGAGGGAACCGAGCGGCACGCGGTGGCGGTGGATCTCATCACTGTATCTCTGTTCGTTCAAAATGGCATCGATAAAACGCACCTGTGTTCACTGTCCATTATGCCTGCCTATACCGTAACCCCACCACCACCACGGGGCACTCGATTCACAGCACTGACATTCACAACTAGGCCCTCTGGTGGACATTTCTGCAGTCAGCGTGCCAACTGCACCCTGTCTCAAAACTTGCGACATCTGTGACATTGTGCTGTGATGAAACTGCACATTTTACTGTGAGGCTCACCTGTGCAATAATCCTGCTGTCTAATCAGCATCTCGATATTCCACCCCTGTGAGGTGGACGGATTTTCTTAGCAAAGGAGAAGTGCTCACTAACACAGATTTAGACAAATTTGTGAACAATATTTGAGTGTAAAAGGCCTTTTGTGTACATTGAAAAAGTCTTAGATCTTTGAAATCAGCTCCTGAAACATAAAGTTTAAAACTTAGAGGAGTAAAGAAGAGAGTCTGTCTTATCTGTAAACACTGGTTATATGCTTGTGAGCAAAAGGTCCCAGGTTTGATTCCTGCAACAGACAAAAAACATGACTAAAGTGCCCTTGAGTAAGGCACTTAATCCCCTTACTGCTCCCCAGGCACTGTGGGGCTGTCCCCTGCTCCGGGCAAGTGTGTTCACTGCCCCCTAGTGTTCACTGGTGTGTGTGTGTGTGTGTGTGTGTGTATGTTACAATTGGAAACATACAAAATTCAAAACGTGATGAAGTAGAACATGAGCCAAAGGGAAATGAACGTGTTGTGACATCATTTGCATCAGGGAGGAATTCCCAGTTGAATGACTGCTCTGTTGCACTTTTCCATGTGGGAGGCCTGGCTTCTCCGAGTTCTGAGTACAGCAGATTGCAGCATAATTTCACTCTTGTCCAAACGACAGCTTTTCCGATTGGAGCATCCTGTCGCACTAAAGAAAGCAGGAATGTGGGTAGCCTTCACACAGTGCTTCATTATAGTATTCGACATGCCTATTTGTCAGCCCGGCCTCGGAAGTGACTATCACCCACGTTACCTTACATAACTGGAGGCATGATCAACAAGCTCGACACTGTCATTACAGAACAATGCGACTGAAACGTGAGCTGCACGGATATGATGACCGGACGTCAGCGCAGGAAAGACATCACTGGAACAAAGACAGAGTCTTTAAGGGTCGAAGCTGTGCCCTTTAGAATGCCATAGTGATGATGATGATTTCAGTATGGACTTCAGCGTAGCTTCGGGGGGCAGCCGTGGGCCACAGGTGGACTTCAATCAGTCTGGTGACTGATGAGAAGGGCAAAACCCCAAAGTCAGATGAGTGTTCGTCTCTAGAGGCCGAACCCATCAGAATGAATAAATGTGAAAATTAAAGTGAAAGTCAACTACTATTCTGACCACTGTGCAGTTGAACTGACCTCTGCATTCGACCCATCCATGCAATGAAACACACATATACACTAGTAAACACTAGGGGGCAGTGAGCACATGTGCCCAGAGCAGTTGGGGTAAAGGTATCTTGCCCAAGGGCACTTCAGGGGAATCTTGTCAGTTGTGAGGGATTTACGCAGGGTCCCTAAAGCTGGCCCCTAAACCACCAGCCTGGAGAACGGGTATAACTTGTCAAAAAGGAGACACACATTGTGTCCATCTGTCAGAGATGTTTGTAGGTGTACCAGGGGTCACGTGAAAGGCCAGCTAAACAAACCCCATACTATTATGGAGTAATCACCAACTGCAAGTTTTATTTATTTATTTATTTTATAGTCTGTCTGGCACTTCAGTGTATACAGGCCATTCTTGCTAACACTGAATTTCCGCTTGTGTAATAATAACAGGAGGTTGTCTATTGTTTTTAATATTCAGAACTCTACAATGGAAACAGCCTGAAAACTGCTCAAAAACCTTCAATTTGTTTGTTCCTGCTGATCTAGTTATCTCTGATTATATCTGATCAGACGTCCATGTGTACTTTAGTCCGTTTTGTTGGAGTTGGGAGACGTGGAGGCTCTTTAATGAATGAAAATGCACACAGCTGGGACTGAGCTGAGGGGAAGGAAGTGTCCCAGCAAAGAGGAAATCCAGTACACAATCACAAACACTCACAAATCCAACACAGCCTACAATCCCACCCTCTGAAAGGGGAAGAGGACATAAAGACATAAATCAGTGCTGAGAGACGCTCTCAAGGCCAGAGCTTACATCATCTCTCAAGCTAGTCTGTGATTCATTTAGTATTAAAGACACACAAAACGTGCTAATTATTATTATTATTATTATTATTATTATTATTATTATTAGTAGTAGTAGTAGTAGTAGTAGTACTAGTGTTGTTTTTGTTGCTGTTGTTTTTACTTTGATCTTAATAAACCGTCACAGCTGTGGTTTGATGTGGTTAAATTAGCAGTTTTCGTTTTGAACATGTGACATGTAGGTATTATTACCTCATAACATATAACAGCCAATCATGTTCCATTATGCAAATACAGTTTATTCAGTCCCTAATTCAGTCACTAATCATCCATCCATCCATTCATCTACCCATATGTTCATCTATCTATCCATTTATTTATCCATCATCAATCCATCTGTTCATCCATCACTCCATCCATCTCTCTGTCCAACGATCCATCCATCCATCCATCCATCCATCTGTCCGTCCATCCATCCATCCATCTGTTCATCATCCATCCATCTGTTCATTCATCAGTCCATCCATCTGTCTGTCCAACGGTCCATCCATTCATCCATCCATCCATTCATTTGTTCATCATCCATCCATACGTTCATTCATCAGTCCATCCATCTGTCTGTCCATCCATCCATCCATCCATCCATCTGTTTACACGTTCATCCAACCATCCATCCATCTATTCGTCTATTTATCCATTCCCTACCCATCCATCCACCCATCCATTTGTTCTTCTATCCATATATGTGGAAACCTTTAATTATCTGTAGCTCAAGGCCAAAAGTATCACCAAAGACACAGGACATCATGTGTCACTTCTGTTATTACTTCATGACATAACATAAGTTTCAGATTCACAAATAATCTACTAATATAAGAGGAATAAAGCAAGTGACAGCATTTTGCTTGTTGGATGAAATATTTCTCCATGGGACTGTCCTAGTATTTGCTCATTCATTCCCTTCAACCTCACCCTGACCTACTTTAGTGTCTTACACACTGTGGCATGGGGAGTAAATGATTTCTTCCCATTTACAGGAAGTCTGAGGATTAACTAAAGTGTACAGATCAGCTCTGTTCAGCTCTATTCTTAAAGCTCTTTTACTTTCTACTCTTCTCTAAATGTTTGGTCTGTTAGTTCTTACTAGGACATGCTAGGAGATGCTAAGAAGAGGAAGAACAGTAGTGGTTAATGAGGAAAATGAAGCCGTCAGGAATAATGCACAATGAAACCAACAACAACAACAAGCACTAAAGCACTAATAAACTTACAAACACACTAATGCAGGCTAATATAGACCAATTTATTTTATAGTTAATATTTTATAGTCAAGGACCCAGTGCAGGTCAGCTACCCTCCGTACTGCATGTGTGCACAGGGAAACCCAAATCACATAGACACAAGAGTGAATCAAAATTCCACTTTATTTCAGATGGCTTAGAGTTTATAAAGGGTCTGTATGTACAGGATAGGAAGAAAGAATTGAGTTGTATGAATATGATTGGATGTTGAGCCTAGTGTGACTATGGCAAGCAAGATTTAGGACGATAGTCAGAAATATGATTGGATTGTCAGCAAAAGTAAGAGGAGTTTAGTTCAGGTCAAAACAGCTGGTCGGAAACATTCAAGGTCCAGTCTGAAACAGAGACATCCCGCCGAGTCTAAACAATTTATCCTAATGCTTAGTTCATGTTAATTGTACAAAGCTAGCCTTATTTTAATGGGTAATTAGTGTCCTTAATCATGAGTTAAATTACAATATATATCATAATTACTCTGTTAGATTCTCTTGAGACATATACTAAATATGGTCCCCGCATATTAAATTAAATTAAATTAAATTAAATTAAATTAAATTAAATTAAATTAAATTAAATTAAATTAAATTCCCTGTATCCCTATATCTATATTTCCTTGTTTATCTATCTATCTAATGTATATTTGTTTACCTGTTTATTTTTTCGTTTGTTTTGTTTATTTATGCTACACAATTGTATATTATATAATTATATTTTGCATAAAATATAAATAAAACATAAATAAATAGTTCATTATTTCTTTTGTTTTTATTTGTGCATACGAGAAAGAAGCACATTTAACCACACATTGTATATAATCATACCAGTTTAAGCACACTATACAGTATATATTTAAATATTTTTACATGAGAATGGATTTATTTCACTACTCGATTCACTTTCTATA
The DNA here is from genome assembly GCA_028565595.1 of Duopalatinus emarginatus. Lineage (NCBI taxonomy): Eukaryota > Metazoa > Chordata > Actinopteri > Siluriformes > Pimelodidae > Duopalatinus > Duopalatinus emarginatus. The sequence continues at coordinate 26,478,623 of JAOVVF010000039.1, read as the reverse complement.
AAATGCACGGTAATTATTTTATTATCACTATATTATCACAGTAACCGTATACACCACCTTCACACACCCCCACATAAACACTCTCCTTTAAAATCAAGTGTAGTTTAGGAAAAGCAAATAAAAACTAATAATACAGTATAAAATCTAATAATGATTTGATTCTGTTTGCTAGCATTCAAGATTGATATGTTTTAACACATTGTAATGATGTACATGAAGCTTTAGACAGAAGACTGTAGTGATGGAAGTTCATGACTAATGCAAGTCTGCCATCTAGTGAACACAACACTGAAGTCCACATTGAGAACACAACTCCAGGATTCTGGCTAAGGGTGTAATACTACTACTACTACTAATACTTCTACTACTACTACAACAAATACTACTACTACTACTAATACTACTAATACTACTACTACTAATAATAATAATAATAATAATAATGAAGAATTCAATAAAATTTTCTTATATTATATTTGGTATTTTGTATATTTTTAACAATGGATCTTGTCCCAAAGCAGCTTTACAAAAATACAGATTTAGATTTTACATTAAAATAAATTTTATCCTTAATGAGAAGCCACTGGTGACAGTGAAAAGAAAAAAAACTGGAAGAAACCCTGATAGGAACCAGACTTAAAAGAGAACCCATCTTTATTTGTGTGCTACAGATTATAAATGGTGCAAT
>JAOVVF010000039.1:26420396-26432028 GCA_028565595.1 Duopalatinus emarginatus | reverse complement strand
AGCCTTACTCTTACTGAAGCAGTGCACGACAAGCCTCAACATGAACTACGGGTGAATCGCAGGGCCAAATTAGAATTAGTGTTAACGGCACTTTTTTTTTAATCGCGATAATTTGAGATAGCGTTAATGCGCTATTATCGCGTTAACTTCAACAGTCCTAGTTTTTTTTCTCACCAGTTTTGTTTAGTGTGCGTGTGTTTTGTTTTTTTTTTTACTTCTAGCTGTTTTTGTTTAGCGTGCTTTTTGTGTGTTAGTTCTCACCAGTTTTAATTAATGTGTTTTTTCTTGTGTTTTACTTATAGCTGCTTTTCTAGCGAACATTTGCAGCAATTTATGAACCTCATGTACCTCCACAATGATGGGATATTCCAGCAGGATAATGCACCGTCTGCCATCAGGCCCATTTTGTCTAGAATAGGTTTAAAAAGCATTCTGGAGAGTTCTGATGAACTGTGTGACCTGCACATTTGCCGCAGTGATGAGCCCAGTCAGGTATTTGTGGGATGTGTTGGAGAGGTCCATTTGCACCCGAGATCCTGAACCTGCAAATACTGTGGAGCTGTAGATGGCATTGCTGTCCATGTAATGTCTGTCCAGTTGTAACATCGCCTAAACAGATTGGACCCCTTCTGAGCCCAAAACAAGATTAAACTTTGCTGAAGAACACAAAAAGAAGCCTAATAAATTTTTGGAGAACATTTTTTAGTCAGATGAGATTAAGATAAATTTCCTGGGCTCTTATGGAGTCCAACATGTTTGTTATGAACCTGGTCAGGACTACCACAGTAAATGCACAGTCCCGACAGTTAGGCATGGAGGTGGGAGTGTGATGATATGGGCTGCATGGGTGTAAAAGATGTTGTGGAGACGACATTTATAAATGGCACAATGAATTCCTGTGGATACCAAAATACTGTCAAGATGAGTCCCAGCCTCCAGAAGCTTGGCAGAATATTCCAGCAAAATAGTGATCCATATCACACAACCAAAATCACAATAGAGTTGCTAAAGAAGGAAAAACGGGAGAGCTGTGACCTGGCCAAGTATGTCACCTGACTTCAATCGATTAAGACACATTTGGGGCATTTAAAGGAGAAAGGTAGAGCAAATAAATAAATAAAGGTGAAGACGCTAAATATATAAAAATAAAAGATTTGAATCTCAGTAATGAAGGTGAACTGACTTTTGTTGCATTTGAGTTTCTATAGTTTGGCCTGAAATTTTAATATAATAAATTTAAATTCTTAGTTTTTAATTTTACACAGAGCAGATCAGACCAGACAGGCTTCAACCCCCCATGCACATCAATAAACCTTGGTCGCCCATGACCCTGTCATTGGTTTACCAGTTGTCTATCCTTGGACCACTTCTGGTAGGAAGTAACCACTGTATACTGGGACACGCCTCACGACCCAAGATCTGCTGTTTGAGCTCTAGCCTTGACAAATCAGCCACTGCTCAGATCTTTAAGCCAATTAAGTTTAAGAACTGACTGTTCACATGCTGAATGATATATTCCACCCCATGACCCCTGATTGGTGTAATCAGGTCAGCTGTGGCCTAGTGGTTAGGGAGCCAGTCTAGTGAGCAGATGGCCCCGGGTTTGGTCCCCACGCAGGGCAAGACGTGACTGAGGTGTCCTTGAGCAAGGCACCTAACTGCTCTCTGGATGCTGTGGTTTGGGGCTGCCCCCTGGTCTGGGTAAGTGTGTTCACTGCAGGTAAGACAGACCAACCAATTGATCTTAAAAGCTTATTTTTAAATATTTAGAAATAAAAGATTTGAATCTTAGTAATGAAAGGTGGACTGACTTTTGTTGCATTGAGTTTCTAGTGTTTGGCTTGAATTTTTAATAATAATAATAAATCTAAATTGTTAGTTTTTTTAATTTTACATAAGAGCAAATACCTACTGTTCAACTTAGAAATAATGAAATACCTGTAATACAATTAGGAGTTATTTGACATTTAAGCAAAATTTAACTCATTTTTGGGAGATACTGTATATATATATATTGAACATTTCTCAGTATTCCAAAAGGTCACTCTAGGTCAGGGATCTGATCTTACCTCCTTTTAAAACAGCATGTGAACTCGATCACCTCCGCACCTGTTATCGCTAAGGTTTGTGACAGTCAAATTACCGGAGTCAGTTCTGTACAGGTTTTATGGTTTGTAGTCAGATGAATGGAGTGTGTGCTCTGGTGCACTGGTTGAACGTGATGTGCTGAAAGGAGGAAATGAAAGACGAAGATGAAGTGAACTTGGACTTGAAACCTGCTCGCCGTTTGTTCTGCTTTACTACAGGCTGTTGTGAATTTTCTCGAAAGAAATATCTCGAAAGAGGTGTTTGTGCATGACGTCTTTCTGTACGCCTGCCCTGATTCCCAGCCATTTGATCTGACTGTTACTAACAGCAAAAAAAAAAAAAATAGAAATGTGATCACTCAAAAGACAAATGGCATGTAAGTATAAATTCGTGGGAATTGTTTAGTGGTGTGACTAACATGTTTTGTGACTTGTTTTGCCAAAACAGGCTTCTTCGAAACTCCCGGTTTAGCCATGTTGACTCAGAGCTATTGTGGCCATGTGTGATTATAATACACTGTTGCCAAGAAGGAAGTCTCAGTCTATCCACTTCTTTTCAGTTCTGGTTAGATGACTGAGAGCCGTCAAACTGGTTTAGGTAGATGTCAGGTTCGCTCGGTGTGATAAGTGTCACATGCTGACAGGAATGACACACAGCACAGTGGAACTGAGGAGGGAGGGATGTGATACTGTCTTCCTCCATCTTTCATAAATGCTGTTTGTTTTTTTTGTTTTTTTAAATGACAATTTATTTATTTATTTGTTTGTTTGTATCACCATTAATATAACATCTTGTGGCAGGACTCATTGACAGAGGATCATTGGCTCATTTGGATCAGATGTGGGTCAACCCCTAATTGCCCACATTTGCACTATTTATTCTTTATTCTTATTATTATTCTTTATCATACCACAGCGCTGTTAAACTCTCAACTCCGATTGGTCAGGATTACTAGTAACCTTAATTCACATCATTTTTTTTCGACAGTCGCTGCATATACTGTAATCTCCAGCTAATACTAAATGGGTTGTTATTGTAATAAGCTTTCTATTGAGACAATTAAATTAAAAAGCTCTGTACAGAGAGGTTTATTTAGGATTTTGGTCTCCAAACTCTTGCTCTTGTTCAGTGCCCTAAAGTGAAAGCATTTTTTTTTGTCTTACAATTTTTTATGAAATAAATTAGATTAGATTAGATTAGATTAGATTAGATTAGATTAGATTAGATTAGATTAGATTCAATGTTGTCACTGTGCAGACTCCAGGTACAAAGCCTGGCATGAAGTTAGCATCTAACCAGAAAAACAAGATACAGCACTATTTACAGTATTACATTAAAGTGCAGGTGTAGATAGAAGCTATGGAAAGATAAATGTATAATGGGTTGTACACTTGAAATTTCAGCCAACCTGTTAAGGCAAGCCTATGCAAAATACATGGTGGTGGTGGCTTCATAATGAAATGGTATGGAATGGAATGGACTCCACAGTCCATTGTTGAAATTCTATAGGGCAATGAATATTCAATTCAATTCATTTTTTATTTATATAGTGCTTTTAACAATGGATAAGCAGCTTTACAGAAATAACAGTTTATACATTTATAGAATTTTTTTTCCTGATGAGAAGCCTGTGGCGACAGTGGCAAGGAAAAGAAGAGGAAGAAACCTTGAGAGGAACCAGACTCATAAGGAAAACCATCCTCATTTGGGTCACACAGATAGTGCCATTACAAATAAAAAGTAGCCAGAAAATTAAGTAAGGTCTGTAATCTATGACTGTAGAAAATATGTTCCTACATCTGTCCATTATATTGGTCCATTAAGTAATATCAAACTTCCTACCGAATGCTCTACAATTCTGTTGTATTCCGAGATGTCGGATTTCTGGAATGGTGAAAGGTGCATGAGAAGAATTGGAAGGCTCGTCTGCAACTAGTGGAGTTGCAGATGCATTGCTTGTTGGAGGATACACTGATGGTGACCATGAAGATCTACAGTACTGCTATTCAAAGCCCCACCCCTTCAGGTCATCGCAGGCAAAGCGGTAGCACTTGTGGTGAGGACATGAATTTGCGTGTCACAGAATTTGAATTCCATTGAAGTGATTGTCCTCATGATATTGTGATTATGAAAGACTATTGTGACTGCAGCTGGCTTGTTGGTTAGCAACAAGTAAAAACAGTCGGGCTAACAAACACCAACAGGCTTCAATGGATCGAGCAGTTAGTTAAGAGGTGGGCAGTCGTGGCTCAATGGTTAATAGCTCTGGGTTACTGATCAGAAGGTCAGGGGTTGAAGCCCCAGCACCAACAAGCTGCCACTGTTGTTTTTTTTAAGCAAGTCCCTGTATCATGGCTGGCTTTGTTCCCAACATGCTGGGATATGCAACAAAAAAAAAATTCACTATGCTGTACAGTAGTATAAAGGCTTGGACAAGTAGTATGTGGGATCAGACCAGAGAGGCTAGCCTCAACCCCTCCATGCACATCAGTGAACCTTGGTTGTCCATGACCCTGTCACTGGTTCACCAGTTGTCTATCCTTGGACCACTTTTGGTAGAAAGTAACCACTGTATACTGGGACTCGCCCCACAAGACATGCTGTTTCAAGTATGAGTTTAACAACTGACTGTTCAGATGCTGCCTGATATACCCCACCCCTTGATGTAAACCGGACAGCCATGGCCTAGTGGTTAGGGAACCTGCCTTGTGACCAGAAGCTCCTGGGTTTAATCCCTAAATAGAGCAATACATGACTGAGGTGCCCTTGAGCAAGGATCATAACTCCCCCAACTGCTCCCCAAGTGCTGTGGTTTGGGACTGCCCCCTACTCCGGGCAAGTGCGTTCACTGCCCCCAAATGTTCACTGGTGTGTGTGTGTTTCACTGCATGGATGGTATAAATGCGGAGGTCACATTCCTCTGTGTGCAAGCACAGAAGGCAATTGGTTCACTTTAAGGAGAGTGAACATCAACTTAATGGTACAAGAGTGGAAAAAGCTGCATATAACTGTTTGTAGGGGCAGCTGTAGCTGTTTGTAGGGGCTTGTGGTTAAGGAACCTGCCTTGGGATCAGAAGGTCCCAGGTTCCTGCAACTGACAAGACTCGACTGAAGTGCCCTTGAACAAGGCACCTGACTCCCAACTGCTCCCAGGGTGCTGCGGAGAGGCAAACAGGATTACAGACGTAACGAATAGACAGTGTCATGATAGGACTACTGATCACAATCAGTGTTCAATAGCTGCGAATATACAGCACAGTGCAGTGTTACAATAAGCTGTAAACTGGTGGCTTCTGGGAGGTTTCAGTGAGCCCAGGTGAGTGTTCAGAAGCATCGGGGTGTTAAGTAAAGTGACTGTCTCAGGGAATAAATCTGTCGTGGAGTCTGCTGATCGTGCTCCAGATGCTCAGATGCTCCAGTACCTGCTGCCAGATGGTATAAAGGTGAAAAGTTCATAAGAGACATGGGAGGGCTCATCCACAATACTGCCGGATTTGCAGATGCAGTGCTTATAGAAGGAAGCATTTATGGCGCTCCAGATGATCATCTCAGCTGCCTTCATGGTGGGAAAGGTGCTTTCTGTTTTCCTTCTGTAGAAAGTGTAAGGATGGGAGGATGAGTGGAGGGAGGTTAGCTTCTTGGATTTCAAACCTAGACAGGTCATGTTTAAAGACCTGGAGAGGTCCTATATGATGTACCCACCAAGAGATTTGTGGTATAGTTAAATCCCAAACTCAGATAAATGTTCCTCTGAGCATAAATTTGGCATCTATGGATGTGTGTGGCGGTTCATTGTACTGTAGCATTGAATGCAGCATGTAAACGGGTGTATCCCGATATAAAGAAGCACACGTAGTGTTCACCTGTTGAAGACATTTGTAGACGTGCCAGGGGTCCCATGGGATGGCAGTAAAAAAAACAAGCAAACAAACAAACATACAATTATGAAACCACCATTGGCTTATGTACTTTGCATAAGTTAGTCTAAGCCTGGCTAGCCATAGGATTTGGTCTTCTAATATCTAAAAATCAGTAATTTATGCCATTTAATTGCCACAGAATTTGTTTTAACCACCAGTCAAATTAGAAGGGTTGCTTTTAGTCTAAAAGGGGTGGGCAATTTTGCAAAGCTAAAGTACCCGGATGTACTGCTCTCATCCGTATGTGACGAATGTGCTGCTGTACAGGAGGAGTTAATACGAATGGATGACAAGTCTGTATCATGAAACATAATGAAGAAAAAATAGAGAAGAGGAAAGACAGGTAGAGAGACAAAATCTGATTTGATCCTTTCTGCCTCTCGGCTACATAAGTGCTACATCAATGTCTGACTGACCCGCTTTATAACACTAACACTAACACTAACACCAGACTAACAGCAGACTAGCGTGTGTGTGGTTGTCAGGTATAAGCCCTTTGTTATGTGTTGGTGTAGGTGTAGATATCAGCTCGTAATGATTAAGAGCACTAAGAGGCGGAATTAACACAAGTGCGCGTATTTGCATGAGTATGTATCGAGTTGTTATCTCATCCTGTATCCGTGTCCTCAGATGCTCCGATAGGATGTGGAAAAAAAAACAAAAAACTGAAACGATACAGGCTTTGGTCACAGTTATATTTCGATATAACACGCCGCATGTATACGAAACATACGGCGTCGCGTTGTCACATCTGTGTATTGGTCGGCTGGGACTATTCCGGGCCACTGTGGTGCACGAGTGCTGCTGTTATCTGGCTGTAATGTGCTTGCCTGGCATCTGGAACAGAATGTATGTGAGGAAACACGTTGCATATTAATCTGCAATCTACTTGACACAATTTCAGTAAACATCACATTATTCCGTGATGAAGACAGGAGGGATAATGCACCGATCTGGAGTCAGGGCCGCGTCTCATATTTGGTGTTCCTACTGAATATGTATCACGGGCATAATAGGATAAACATATTATTCAATCTGCCTGTTCTGGTGTACCTGGAGTTCTCTAGTTAGTCATGCAAAACTGTGCTCTAGCTTCGAGCTGTTTGTCAAGACCTAACGCTCAATCTTATAACCTCAGACAAGAAAACCGTGAGCATAACAAGATCGTGATGGACGCCGTCTGAATTTGGAGCTGGAGTCAGATAGTGACGTTTAAGTTCTTAGCCTTGGTTCAAACATGCTAATAATTACTGAGTGAAAACGTACTGTACATGGGGGTGGGGGGGTGGAGTTTGGGGGAGGGGGGGGGTCCTCTTTCTGAAAATATTTAATGAATTCGATGCCATTTCCTGGATTCCGGTGTATTTTTAACAGGTTGAAATAACAGCTAACATTAAGCTAGCCGATACATCGCCTAACATTGACTAGACAGCTAACTGCAATAACATTTCAATTGGGAAAAAAAAGTCCTGTCGGGAAACTTTTACTTATTTTCTGCTTCTTTGTAAAGAATTTCCTTATGTCCATTGTGTCTGAGTGAAGAACAACCCACTGTTACTTAAAGTAAATAATCTTAATAACTCCCAATATTACATTGTTTAGTTGAACATTTATTTAACGTGGCCTAGGGTTCATTTTGAGGGCATATAACAAAAGAATAAGGTTGTAGCTAAAGCTGAACATTGTGAGATGGCAGTGAGACTGGCAGTGAGACCTCCTCCAGTTTCGAGCAGTCTGCACCTTTACTGTCTATGTACTGAAGATTCACTTCACTGTCATGCGGTAAGTTGTTGTAGGCAACCCGGAAAACCCGGATTGGACTTTCAGAAGTATGTGTGTTCTCCTATTGATCAAGTGGAATGGATGCTTTCGCCAAGCAACAGAAACAGCGCTGGGTGAACTAATATTTTATGATAAATGTGGGGGGTCCAAACGAATAAATATGAAATGTAAAGGAGACACGTTCGCTTCAGATTGAATGGCGGGGACGCCCATGGTCGTGACAGTAGCAGTTGAAGCAGTAGCAGCAGCAGTAGTAGCAGTAATAGTTATAGTAGTAGTTGTAATAGAGTAATAGCAGTTGTAGTAGTAGTAGTGGTGGTACCCATAACGGTTAAGGCTCCGAGTTACTTATTAAGACTCTGGGATAGTGTTGGGTCCTTGAGCAAGGCCCCTAACCTTCTCTGATCCAGGGTTGCACTGCAGCAGTATATAGTCATACTGGTAGTTGTAGTAGTAGTAACAGTAGCAGCAGTAAAAGTTATACTAGTAGTAGTAGTAATAGCAGTAGTAGTAATAATAGTAGTAGCAGTAGAAATAGTAGTAGTAATAGCAGTAGTAATAATAGTAGTATTAGCAGTAGAAGCAGTATTTGTAATGGCCCTGTAACGGTTAAGGCTCCAGGTTACTGTTGGGTCCTTAAGCAGGGCCCTTAACCCTCTCTGATCCAGGGTTGCAGTAGCAGTAGTATTTAGTAGTACTAGCAGTTGTAGTCGTAGTAGTAGTAGACATAGTAGTAGTATTAGTAATCGTAGCAGTAGTAGTAGTGGCCCTGTAATGGTTAAGGCTCAGGGTTACTCATTAAGACTCAGGGTTTCAGGACAGCAGTATGTAATCATACTGGTAGTAGTAGCAGTAGAATTAGTAGTAGTAATAGCAGTAGTATTAATAGTAGTATTAGCAGTAACAGTTATAGTGAAAGAAAGTGAACTATTTGCCCACAGAGGAATGTGACCTCTGCATTTAACCTATATGTGCAGTGAAACACACACACAACACTGAACACTAGGGGCCCCAAACCACAGCGTCTCAGGTAATAGATTAGATAATTAGGTAATAGGTTAGATGCCTTGCTCAAGGGTACATCAGTTATATCTTGCCCTGGGTGGGGATCAAACCCATGACCTTCCAGTTATAAGACCGGTTCCCTAACCACTAGGCCATGCCACGGCTGCCCCGAGAAGTAATAGTAGTAGAAGTAGTTGTAATGGCCCCGTAACGGTTAAGGCTCCAGGTTACTGATTAACACTCTGGGTTACTGCTGGGTCCTTAAGCAAGGCCCTTAACCCTCTCTGATCCAGGGTTGCAGTAGCAGTAGTATATAGTAGTACTACTAGTTGTAGTAGAAGAAGTAGTAGCAGTAGCAGCTGTAGTTATAGTAATAGTAGTACTAGCAGTTGTAGTTGTAGTAGTAGTAGACGTAGTAATAGTTATAGCAGTAGCAGCAGTAGTAGTTATAGTTGTAGTAGTAGTAGCAGTAGTATTAGTAGTAGTAGTAGTGGCCCTGTAATGGTTAAGGATCCGGGTTACTCATTAAGACTACAGGTTGATGTTGGGTCCTCTCTGATTCAGGGTTGCAGTAGCAGCAGTAGTATATAGTAGTACTGGTAGTAGTAGTCATATAGTATTAGTTGTAGTTAGTATTAGTAGTATTAGTAAATAGTAATAGTGATAGTAGTACAACCAGTAGTAGTAGCAGCAGTGGTGGTACTACTACCAGTACTACTCTTACTACTACTGCGGTCTAGGTCACCTCACAGAGGAGCCAGACCCTTCCCTACAGATGAGACTCCCACTCATCCTGCTCGGTGACTTGTCATTAGAGAATCTGCAGTCATCCTGCCTTCTTCCACTGTTATATTCATTTGATCCCAGCATCAGCCAGTCTCCTCCAACACATAAAGGGTAGGCAACATCCTGGACTTGGTGTGCCCCAGACCCGCTCCAATGACAGGATTAGAAGAAACCCCTCTCCACTGGTCTGATTATCACTTTCTGTCTTTCTCCCACACTCTCCCTTCCTACCCTCTCACCCCAGCTGCCACACATACCTTCAACACTCCATCTCTTCCTCTCACCTTGTGTCTTCTGTTACTGCTGCTCTTTCACCTCCTGACTCTTTTTCTACTCTCCCCCCTGGACATTGCAACATATACTTTTCACTCCTCCCTCACTTCGTCTACTGATCTCGTATGTCCCCTTTCCTCCAGACCTGCAAGATCTGCACCTCCTGCTCCCTGGCTGACAGAAGTCTTGCGTAACAACCGGCGAGAACTAAGAATGGCGGCGAGGCGGTGGAAGAAATCAGGCCATGAAGTTGACCTTCTCTCCTACCAAACTCTCCTTGCTGAATTCTCTGAGAAAGTTACAGCTGCAAAATCATCCTTTTACAGTGAGAAGCTGGAAGGCTCGGGCATGCAAATTTCTCCTTTACAACATTCAAAGAATTCGACCATTTCACTCGAGGGAAGCTGTCTCAGGTACTAGTCCACCAGTCTCTTGTCATCTCAAGACTAGACCACTGCAACTCTCTCCTGGCAACTTGACTTGTCTTCAACCGCCCCGAGTTTAGCCATGTCACACCCTTGCTTCAAACCCGTTACTGGCTTCCTGTAGCAGTTGGGGGCAGATATAAAACCCTGAAGCTGGCCATAGAAAGCCAAAACCTGTTCGACTCCTTCCTACCTGATGGCAATGGTTAAAGCCAGGTGTGTACCTAGAGCTCTTCGTGCTTCAAGTACGGCCCGACTTGACCCGCCATCATCCAAGACACATGGGAGGCAAACATCCAGACTCTTCTCTGTCCTGGCACCAAGGTTTGTGGAATGAACTAGATGTCTGTACAGCAGAGTCATTTACTGTTTTTAACCATAGGCTAAAGACTCATCTGTAAGCATGTCGGTCTGGATAAAAGCGTCTGCTAAATGCTGTAAATGTAAATGTAGACACATAGGGAAAGTGAACTATTTGCCTACTGTGTTTGCACACAGAGGAATGTGACCTCGGCATTTAACCCTTCTGTGTAGTGAAACACACACACACACACACACACACACACACTTGCCTGGAGCAGGGGGCAGCCCCAAACCACAGTGTCTGGGGAGCAGTTGGGGTAGTTAGGTGCTCAAGGTCTTTTCCTCTGCAGAGATCGAACCCAGGACCTTCCGGTCCCCTAACCACTAGGCCACAGCTGCCCTGTCTACATGTCTACATGTAAATGTAGAGTCTGTACTCAAGCGTGTTTCTAAGGTCTTAAAGCATGTAACACTTCATCACACGTTACTCAGCTCATTACTGAACCTTTCACAAGGTTAATAGCAGCTGTGAAAGCTATGGAAAATAGATCTTAGAATACTAAGATAAACTATTGCACGTAAACTATTTGATTCCTGCGAAAATGAATCAACACACTATATTACACTACACACACACACTTCATAGTTTTCCAGTCAGATTGAGATAAAGTGAGTGGGAGACTCTGAGGTTTTGCTCAGCAAGGCTCAATATCTCTGTTTCTTAAGTCACTTCCTAAACACGCAAAACCAACCGCACACACACAGGATGGGATTCACCATTTCTGCAAAATGCCTCAGGGGCAGTGGAGCATTGCTGTAGGGCAATCATCGTCACCTACAGCACAGGGGCTGGTCCGAATATTTAGATCATCCGGTGTGTTGAAATAAGAGAGATGCTACTCGTATGCGGGCGAGACTGTTTCATAATTCATCACTTGTACCTTGGTTATTTATTTGTTGTAATTTTTTTTTCATTAATCTATCTATCTATCTATCTATCTATCTATCTATCTATCTATCTGTCTGTCTGTCTGTCTGTCTGTCTGTCTG
>JAOVVF010000039.1:26394313-26415380 GCA_028565595.1 Duopalatinus emarginatus | reverse complement strand
ATGGCTGTATGAGCTCTATACATATACATATGTATGTGTGTGTGTGTTAAACAGTTAAGCAGTGACGTGACCTCTTGCAGTGTAGCGGTGCGTAATTAAACTAGCATGCCCTACTTCTCTCGGTCGCGCGCGCGCGCACTTCCCTTCCCTTCCTCCCTCCCGTTCTCGTGCGCGCGCGCGCGGCAGGTAGGCGGGCGCGTCGTGTGGACGCGCGCGCGCACGGCCGTGACGTCGGCGCTCAGCAAGTCAGCGCGAGTCCTGTGCAGTTCTGCGCGCTCGGGGTTTTTTTCCCTCTCCCCAGCCTGTCAGTCGTCTTCTCCTTCTCCTCCTTCTCTAGCTCCAGCTCCAGCTCCAGCCTCGGCTCGCTGTGTAAAGCCATGTGCACGGACCGTGAAAAGTGTTGACCTTCCAGAAAAATCAGACAAAAGTCATCCTTTTATCATCAAGTCTTTTTGTTGCTTTCTTCTTTCTTTTTTGTCTTTTTTTAATCGGACCGGCGCGCGCTTGTCGTTTTGGGGATTTAACGCGCGCGAGCTGTCAGAGCTGGAAGTAGAGAGCGCGCGGCGACACACACACACACACACACACACACGCACACACACTTTAAAGCATAAAAGCATAAAGAAGGACAGACCTGTATCTCTTCACTGTCTCCTCTCTCTCCCTATCTCTCTCCCTCTCTCCCTGTCTGCTCTTTTTTATTGGATTACCGGTTGCACAGCAACGGAGACCCGTGATAAATCTGGATGTCGTAGTTGAGGTAAGGTCACCATCAATATCTTCATGAAGAAGCATTAAAGTGTAATCAGCACCAGTTTTATTAAAACCGGATTATTCCTAGGTGTGAATGCGCGTCTTCTATACAGCGCGCGTATAAAAGCTGTGCAAGTAAAGAAGTAAAACAGTGCGTTGCCCCAGTGGGCTAAAAAACTGATGGGTTATATAACTGAGTAGGGGAGAAACATTGCATGTGAAGTTTGCAACTTGTTAAAGTGTTTAAAGTGACACAGCAACATGAAGCGGCGCGTCGGTAATTAACACCGACACTGAGCTGAACATGTCAGTAGTTTATTCATCATTACAACTCGAAATGGACAAAAATACCCTCTCTTTCTGCTCCTCCAACTACACCTAACCAGTGCTCGATATATTTTGAAATCAGTGCATGTACTGTATTTTAAGGCAAGCCCGGATGACTGAACTGATTTCTACACCCGATATTACGCGTAAAATCGCGCACAGACGCGACGCGTATAAATACGACGAGGCACGATAAACAGCGCGCGATGTCATTCTGTCGGTATCAGGGGCCGTCTGGTTAAACGTGTTTCTAGTATAAAGAAGTGCGTCACTGTCCTGATTGTGGTGGATGGAGGAGGAAGATCTGAGCGCTGCGCTGGGGCTTGGACCGACCGACCGACCGACCGAACTGCGTGATCAGTGTGTGAGGGAAAAGTTAGACATCTGGTGTGTTTTCTTTCTCAGTTTTTAAGTTCAAGAAAAAGGATATATGGGTTAATAAATAACAGGATGACAGTGTGTGTGTGTGTGTGTGTGTGTGTGTGTGTGTGTGTTGAGACAGCGAGAGAGCCTGAGAGTGAAAGTTCTGGTGTGTGTTTGCGTGCGTGTGTGTGTGTGTGTGTGTTGTTCTCCAGTCCAATGGTCGCATGCAAAAAAAAAGAACAAAATCAATCGTATAAAAAAAGAAAAGAGGGAAGGAAAGAAAGAAAGGAAAGGTCGCATTTCTTCTACCAAGCTTTAAAAGTGATGTGTGTTGGTGTACATGTAGTGATTTTTCTTTTCTGAATTTTTCCCCCATGCAGCAGCTGTTTTAAACCCATGTGGATAGATCGAACACGCCACTGTTGCGCAAAAAAAAAAAAAAAAAAAAAAATTGGCTCGCTCGTTTTGTTGCGCACATGATGAATGACGCTCTCGGACAGAAGTCTGCTCGCGCTCTAAAAGCTCATTTGTGTCCACAAGAAGCATGAAGTCTGAACCCTGCCTTCATCTGCCTTCAGCAGTCTGGAAGTCGAAAACTTTGCATTGACTTTTATTTTGCATGAAACATGCAAAACCTGCTTAAATCTCCTTAAAGACAGGACTGGTCTATAATGTAGACTTGTAGCTCTTTAAAGGGAGGTCTGGGAAGCACAGACAAGGGGTCTTGGAAATCATAACCCACCATTAGGCTATTATTGACTTCTTATATTAGCTGCTATGGCTTGTCATGTGAACTGTTTATTTATTTGACAAGACAGGATATAATTAGGTTTTGAATGTGAATTTAAGGGCCTCCTTCAGAGACCCGACAGCTTAGCAGGAACCTCGATTTGAACTTCCAGTACGTCGCCAAATCGTTAACCACCGAGCCACTGATATGTATTTCATCCAAAACTCACAATCTCGAAATCTACGAATAACATCAGCTTGGAGTTTATGTGTTCTGTTGATGGAAAGTTCAGGAATAAAAAACTGCAATAAAAAGCCAAAATATTATTGTTGCTTAGTATTTGAATAGATTGTGGAATGTACACTGACGTGCAAGAAAAACATATACACCAGTCTAATACTTGGTAGTTCCCCCACCTGGCATGAGCTCCAAAAGCTTACGGGAATATCGTGAAGGCAGAACGATCCACAATTCCGTCGTATTCCGAGGTGTACGATTTTTGTTTCACATGACGTCGCATGGCATCCCAGATGTCTTTGATAATGCAAAGATCTGGTGACTTAGGTGTTAATGGCAGAACCCCAAACTCTTATGAGTGTTTCTGTAACCATAATTTGGCGTCTCTAGACGTGTGTGCTGGTGTATTGTCATGTTGAAAGAAACCAAACCAGTGTTCACCCGTCAGAGACGTTTTTAGATGTACCAGGGGTCCTGTGGAATGCCAGCTAAACAAACCCCACACCATTACGGTGCCACCACCAGCCAGGTGTTTTGCATAGGCTTGTCTGTACCAGTTTTTCTGGCACTTCAGTGTTTATTACAGTTTAAATGGCTACACAAGGTATGATACCTTACTGCTCTTGAATGCATGTTATTGTGAATACATCAGAGATAGCACAGCGTTTGAAATATGACGTCATGTCATCATGTATGTGACATCATGTGTGTGACAAACATACCAAAACATACTTTTTGACAAAGTGTACCGATCGCTATTAAATATTCTGCTGCCAAGTTCTTTGACACACCACAGATGTGATGACAGCCTGATTAAAAACAATTTATTTTGTCATTTAGATAGATAGATAGATAGATAGATAGATAGATAGATAGATAGATAGATAGATAGATACTTTATTGATGCCAGAGGAAAATTCTGTGTATTCAGTAGCAGATCCACACTACGCACAGATTATAAAAATATAACAATGTCGAAAAAAAAAAAAAAAAAAAAAAAAACATAAATTGAAATCATAACAATATTAATAGAAATAGAGTATTAAATATATATATAAAATATAGGATAGAAGGCTCTCTTAGTGACTATGAGTAGTGGAGGTGGTGCAACTAAACAATGTAAACCAGCTTGCAGTGCAAATCGAGAGAGGACAACTGATATCAATTATAATAAATAGTGCAAACATGCAGACATGGAGATATGGAATTAGCAGTGCAAATATGCAAAAATGTTGTGGACAGTAAAATAAGTAATCTGGGGAAAGTGTCCAGAGTGTAACAGAGTCACAGTTTTGATTTTATATTACTGTACTGAGAAGCCTGAGGGACTTTTGCCGTGCATGGTGTGTGTCATGTCGGTCAATATAACATGCATTAAATATGTGCAATTCTTTATGACTGTTCTGTTTATGCTCAGAACAGCTCAACTGTACATAATATTATCGTTTTTCTGAAATAGTTCATGCAATCGAATATTACCAACCTGCGCAGACTGTTATGGTCAAACAGTATTTCAGACAAGGTTAAAAAAAAAAAACACACTTTGATTTGACTTTAATTGAATTTTCCCTCCACTCAGCTGGTTACAATAAGTACTTGAAAACTGATTTATTTTCCTGAAAGGAGGTCTTACTAGGCCTGTATATTTTGTTATTTATAATATATAAAAATGTTAAACAAGCAGAAATGTGCCAAGTACAAGATTACACCGTGTGACAGGCTACAGTGTCAGCTACTTTTCACCTGAAGTGATTTTTTTGCATGTGCTCTGTGTTAAATTAGCTGCATTTTATTTGTGATGAACTTACAGTACCACTGATTATGTAAAAACAATGTCACTTTCACCGAAAGTGATAAGCTCTTCTTTCTCTTTCTAATACCAGGTTTATCAAATGATCCAGGCATGGAGTCCAAAAGATACCAAAGTGTTTATGAAGGTACAGACAGAGAAAACAGATGGGCTCAGATGCCAGGATCTATGGAGCAGAGCTGCACGACAGAGGAGGAAGGAGCTTTGATTAACAGTGATGCCCTGTTGGACATTGTAAATGCGAGTAATGCTCCCAGTGTCCCAGCTCCAAAGTGCAAGGAAACTGGAGGAAAGAAGGCCGAAATGCAGATTCCCCAGCTCAATCCTGACCAGCAGATCAGCTTCCCTGCTTTCAACAACTCCGTCCATGGCCGCAAGCCGGAAGACTCAAAAGAGCTCTCCAAAACTGTTGCAGAGTCTATGGGTTTGTATATGAATGCTGCCAGGGAGGCTGAATTTGCCTTTGGCCAGCAGGGACCACCTGCCAGATGCCAGGGCAGCCCTGGAAAACTGTACCCTCTCTGTGGCAGAGGGATTGAGGACAATCAATCAGGGACTACTAGGAGCCCGAGCATGAAGGCTCCTCCATCGTCATTCCCAGCCATGTCCAAGTTACCAAATGGGAGTCTTGGCGAGTGTGGTGTAGGTGCTGCGCCAACACCTTCCGCCTTGGCCACAGTTCTGTCCAGCCCTGCTGAAGACTCCAGCAGCATTTCCAGCCCAACTGGAAACAACATTGTGACATCCACCACCAGTCCCACCTACTTTGGCACTAGCCACCCTTCCCTAGGCAGTCCAGCCAGCGTGGGTCCAGTTGGTTCTGGCCTGGCACCGAATCACCGCGTTAACTCAAGCACCTGCAGTCCAGCAGAGTCCAGTACTATGGGAACTCCACCACTAGCAAGCCCCTTTAACGTGATGAAGTCACCCATCTCAAGCCCCCAGAGCATGGGAAGTGTGAGGACACCGCCGTCCTGCAGCACCAACATGAGGTCATCTGTGTCCAGTCCCACAGGAAGTGGTGGCAAATTGAGGCCTTCTGGGTCTAGTCCACCCACAGCTGGCTCCATGGCCATGTCCAGTCCCAGGAACCCCTCCAGGTCCTTTTCTATGTCAAGCCCTCCCAGCAGCCTCGGCTTGGTTCAGAATGATATGCACAGCCCCGATGGCCAAGAGCATGACTTTAAAGGCTTCAAGTTCCCCAAAGTGGAGACCTTGGACGGTGAGATATTTAATGTTGGCCTGGACTCCATGGGGATGGTTAAGTACATCAAAAATGAGCCAGACACAGATTACAGGAGTATGTGTCTGGGTAGCAGCAATGGCAATGTTCCTCCTTCCCCATTTGTATCTCATATTAAGACTGAGCCCAACAGGGAAATGACTTGCACAAATGCACACTATGGGGAACCACAGCAGTCCATGGGACTCTTCCCAGCAACAGAGACTACATACTTGTCTTTGAGGGATAATATTGATGAATACAGTCTCTCCGGGATCTTGGGACCTCCCATTTCTTCTCTTAATGGCAACTATGATTTTGGTGTGTTTCCAAACAATGACATGCCCAAGGGGATTAAACAGGAGACCAATGATGGCAGCTATTACCAAGAGAATAATAACGTGCCCACATCAGCTATTGTCGGTGTTAATTCAGGTGGACATTCATTTCATTACCAGATTGGAGCGCAAGGAACAATGTCGTTTTCACGGCATGACATGCGGGACCAGACGAACTCCTTGTTGAATCTAATTTCTCCAGTTACAGCACTAATGGAGACATGGAAAACACGCCCAGGCCTGTCTCAGGCTCCACTGTCCGCCTGCGGGGAGGGCTACCCAGCCCCGGGCTGTGTCTCTGACACCATGGCAAGGTAGGAGGAACACGATGTGTGGCTGTCTTTTTGTAAATCCTTTCTCGTTGGCAAGTAAGCGTTGTGAAATTTCGAATTTTTAGGTTTGTTATTACGTTCTAAACAACTTTGCTTTATTTGAACCAGCTCATATGGTACTTTTTGGACACCTTTTTACCTGATCAGCTATTAGTAATTAGGGTTAAGGTTACCAAGTGCAAATATTTCTAAACTGGTCTGTCTAATTATATTTGGCATAGTTATGGAATTATGTAACAGGTATAAAGTGAATGAATGGTATGAGGTTTGTTGAAACACCTTTGCATGTTTAAACCGATTTCATTGGAAATAAGTAAGAAGTCAAGTTGTTTATGTTGCGAATGTTTATGTGATCTCAGATCAGATTTTTTTTTTTACTCACCTTAACAAAACAACCAAAGTTCGAGACAGTAATTTGTCTTTAAAGCTAAATTATTGATCAGCACCAGGCAGTCTGATTCACCCACTTGTTCAACACTATAACTTGATGTCATCTTTGTACTCCTGGGTTATAAATACACACATAGAAGCAAAGTTTAGATCTTATCTGCTTTCGATTTGTCCGCCAAAATGCAATCAGTCTGCCGTTATCAGGATTTTATTTTTTCTCCCCAGAAACCCCGTGCCATGGGAATGACTTCCTTTATAGGTTTATGGGGTTCTGCTATTACATGTCTACGTTGTAAATAATTAACATTGGCTTGCACGGGTTTTTTTTTAATGCTATACAGGGACAATGGTGTAAACAGCCAGGGTGGAGTGACCTAATAAAAACAAACAATGGAGGGGAGGGAGCAAGTTAAATGTGTGTGTCAACAAACTTCAGTAGAAGCTTAGGGCTACACACCTCTTACACTGGCACAGCTGTTAATCCGACTTCAGAGGTCAGCGGTTATGAAACGCTGGATGAGAATCCAGGAAAATAAAACAAAATAGCGCAGCTGCAAAGAAGCTCGCATCTGCGCCTCCGGGCTTTATTTACACTGAATCCAAAGATAAGGTACTGCGTGCCAGTCCGAGGCCTAGGCTGCGCTGTTTTATGCATTAAGCTGACCCGAGACAATATCTGCTGATTACTGGAGACATAAACATATGGGCAGAAGACACCGCATTGCATAATTTTTTTTACGATCTTGCAAATAGCAGGAAATCCTAGACAAAGCTATAAAGTCATATATTAACAGCAGTGGCGTCTAAATCTTGGCAATCAGGGTAGAGTCTGGTGAGTAGTCGTATACTCGAGGCAAACCTCCACGTCCTGGAACCCTCGTGTTTATTTTTGAAATATTTGTGATGTTTTCCGAGTGCTAATCCGTCGGTTACTTCTGTATTTTCATTATTTCTGTGAGAAGTTGCGGGTTTGTGGTGCACTCGTGTCACAGAGGGACGCCGTTATTTCTAGCGCGGCTACAACGCAATTTAATTAGGAGGGAGGGGGGAGGGGGGGGGTCAAATCTCAAGCATAAGGGAAAGGGGTCATGTTTTAAAAACAAGACTTAGCAAGAGCTCCTTTTCTCTGTAGCATTGATTAGCAGTGTGTTAGCAGACGTCATACAAATGAGAAAGCCAGCAGAGAAATCGTGGACCGTGTTGCTGCGAACACTGGGTTCGAAGTCCCAGAATGTAATGCAGCAGTGCATTAGCAGATTACGATCGAGACTTGGCTGGGCTAGTTGGCGAACTGTGAGATGACTAGCATGGTAGCATGAGCATGAAAGTTAAGTAGACTCTTAGGTAGAGTTGTGATCAAGTGAGGACTTTATCCTAATGGCAGCACTGGTAGCTGGTAGTCAGGCAGCATTGTGGGTATTGTACACCAGTACACCGTACTTCCTGGAGAACGTTTCGCAATTCTGTAGTATTCCAAGTTGTAGGATTTCTGTGGTCCACTGCACGTCGCGTGGCATCCCGGGTGTGTTCGACAGCGCTCGACAGCGAGATCAGGTGACTTAGGTGGAAATGGCAAAACCTCAAACACAGACCAATGTTCATCTAACCATAACCCGGCGTCTTCAGACGTGTGTGACGTACTTTATACGTATATATTCAGACGTGTAGGATGTGTATTGTCTTGTTAGAAGAGGCCAACATTCGTCAGAATGAACGCAGGAGATGAACAGGTGTAACTCGTCACGTAGCGTTGACCTGTCCGAGAGATGTTTTTAGATGTACCAGGGGTCCATGGAATGCCAGCTATACAAACCCTACATCATTACGGAAGCACCACCAATCTGTACTAGTTTTTTTTTACAGTCTGAAACTGTTTGTCTGACACTTCAGTGTTTATAGTGATGTAATAGTGGATTTTTGTTCACAAGAAACTTTGTCAAAATGGCATTAGGCAGAAAAAATCATTGCTAAAGCAGCACAAAAACAAACCTGGACTTTCAGCTTTAATGCCTGCAAGGCTAACCAAAGCCTAAGACTGAACATGTGATGGGTTTAGTGACTTGTGGAATGTGTTTCTCTTTAATGCTATTGTTCCATAAGGTCCGTTGGATTTAGACTAGGCTGTTAGTGCAAATGCTCCAAAAACTGTTAGCAAGGCGTCTATTTAATCACACTAACGTGAGTCATTCAGAGCTGGCTAAATAAATAATAGCACAAAAGTACGTCTAAAGTTCAGCTGGCAATAAAAGTCACTGAGAAGTCACTGGGTCATAATAACAAATGTTAGTGAGAGTACTTTACACTCTTGTTGCTGGGATCATAGCCTTCTCCATACTGTTCATGCTGAAGTGTTATCATTGCATCATATCTGTATACAGCGAGTGAAACTAAGACTTCTAGTTTCGTCCCTAAACCACAAAAATAGATGGAACTGTGTTGTCTTTAGTTTGTTAAGTTGTTGGTTTTGGGATTGTTGATGGTTTCTCAAACAGGCTTTACTCAAAAAAAGGTTCTGCGTAGAATTTTTAAGCGGGTTATCAAAAAAGTTTTTAGATTCCATGACTGTATCACTGTCAGGTCCTGCAACCGAAAGGTTGCCGGTTCGATCCTCCGTACCGACAAAACACCAGTGAAGTCAAGACCACCTCACCTGCAGCTGCTCCCTGGATAGGGTTCTCCAGAAGGTTCTGCTGCAACAAAGTTGTAGACAGGGTTCCTAGTAGAACCCATGTAGGAAGCTTTCTTGAGCGTGATGGTATTGCAAATATCCCAATGTTTATACTATAGTCAGTGGTGTCTTCACTTACGCAGTAGCTCTGACTGCTACACAGTGCTGAACACTAGTGACTCCTTTCCTGAATTCCAGTTTCAGTATTGTATATGTCCACCATATACAGTATGTCTGTGTGATTTCACTGTTACTATAGAAACAATAGTATATTACCGTCAGCGTACTAATACAGATCTGTGATTTGCATACCACAGATAGACAACATCTGACCAATGAGAACAGAGAATTCAGCTGGGTAAAATCCAATTGGTGATGAATCCAGCTGACAATTTTTGGCTTTCCAAAACGTTCTGGGAATATTTTTTTTGGTTTTGTTCCAGGAACATTCCATAAAGGTTGGTTAGGTTTTCCTATGGTTTGGCAGAAAAGGGTTTTTTATGTTGATGTAAGGTTAGTTTTGGTAGTGTGTTTCGATTTATGGAATATTTTTCTATTATATACAATGTTGGAACGTTTGCGGAACCTTTGAAGAACGTTCCAGTTTGGTTGTATTAACGTTTCCTCAACAACTCAGACCATGATAATAGGTGGAACCATGTTGCCTTTAGTATATTAACATGTGCATGCATATGGAGCCTTGTGATGAAATGTCCTGTCCTATCCGAATTACCAGGATCTATTGCGATCCCGAACCGAAAAGTTCTCCCTGACAGGGTATGACATATCTGTCCTAATGCTACAATGGTTTTACCCACTGACAGTTTTTGCATCCAAATGAAAGTAAAGTAAAAGGTCATGCATGTTGTGAGATGAGATGTTCTCAGTGACCTTGCTTTCCTCTTTCTCTAAACAAGCCCAGTCTTGCTGAGCACCTTAGAGGGAAAGAAATATTGCTGATGTGTGATAAAACCCATCGACTTACACTCAGCGCACTAACAATAAGAATAATTAGCCACAGAGTGTAGAATATAATGAATTCGACGGTTGCATGACCTTACAGAGTTGAAGTCAATAACCACTACGCTGTGCGCAAACTGTAACAGTAGCGAAGGAATGCCAGAGGTAAAACCAAAGGTAAACCCTGTGTACGAGGTCTGAATCTCGACAGACATCGCCGCATGTTCCTGTCTTATCCTGGTCCGAAGCCAGGTTTGTGTTAGTTTTGCGAGTCACTCTCCAAGAGCGAGTCAGTGTAACTCATGCCAGATCAGCATTAAATATCCAATCAGGAATGGCTGCAGTAGGCACATGATGGGTCTTCAAACACCAGTACAGCGCTGCCAAAAGACTACAGCTGATAAAGCCTGGCCATGTATAACTACTTTAACCATGCAAATTGTTGGAACAGGACTGAGGGTTGGACTAGTGCTGTGGTGGCTGTGGCATTGATTCAGCAATTCCTGATGTTTACTTCAGTGCTACGTCAATAGTAACCTCTAAACATTTGTCCTATATTCGGAGCTCTTCAGAAATGGTGTTAGGGTGGTTATTTTTTGCAAGCCTCCAGGAGCTTTTAGAGTTAGCGATGGCATTGACATGGTTAGAAATGACTTTCCATTGATTTCTCGGGGGCATGTTTTTGTGGAAATGGCTCACATTTACACAGCCTTGCAATAAGGTTGCATTATTTTGTAAATTATTAATATGTATTTGAACTCCCTTGCCTAACAGTGTACACTATATACCCAGAGTTATATAGAACAAAATTATACTTGTCACATAGACATTATAGCACACTGAAATTCCCACGTTGGGGGTCAGAGCACAGGATCAGCCAGGATATAGCGCTCCTAGGGCAGAGAGGGTTAAGGGCCTTGCTTAAGGGTCCAGCAGCTTGTGGGCGGGCTGAGGCTTGAACCCCCAACCTTCTGATCAGTAATCGAGAGCCTTATCTGACCGCTACACCTAGATAAAAACCATCAGTGTTGAAATTGGATTTACTCCCCATTTGTTATTGTTGTTATAACTGCCTACACTTTTCTGGCTTCCCAGAAGATTCTAAAAGGTGGCTGTCAGGATTTGTGCTCATTCAGCTACAAGAGCATTAGTAAGTCCCGGCACTGATGTCAAGTAAGGCCTGGTCCGGGGGCCACTTGGGTTCTTTCACATCAACCTTGGCTTCAAACCAGGTCCTTATGTCTTGTTTTGTGCACAGGGACATTGTTGTAATAAAACACATTTGGACCTTTTAGGTCTAGTGAAGGGAAATCAAAATGGTAGATGACAGTATACAGAAACATTCTGGACACTTGTGTGCCAGAGCAACACCACACACTTTGTTGGATCAGTGTGGGGAAAGAACCGCATATGGGTATAAAGGTCAGGGGGTGTCAGCTGTTTATCATAGTCTACAGTATGTATTGGCTAGACTGATAGTATTCTAGATGCAACTCCACCTAGTAGTTCCAGTCGTCTCCATTTCCACACCAAGCATTGGTCCTTCATGAAGTCCTTTATAACGGCATCAACAGCCTTGATTTAGAATTGACTTCTGCTGCGTCTGACTAATATGTAGAAACTTTTCTATAAGTCACAGTTGAATGGAAGTGTATGGATGAAGAGCCAAAGTAGATAGAGGTCAAAGGCAAACTTAAGACCTTATGTACATTTACATTTATGACATTCGGCAGACAACTTACAAGCGACTTACTGGTATTACAGGTAGGCCAACGTAGTGTTGGGAGTCTTGCCCAAGGACCCTTATTGGTGTAGCGTAGACTGGCTGCCCGGTAATCGAACCCAGGTCTCTCACTGGGGAACCCAATGATATTACCACTGTACCACACCAACCATGTAAGACATAAGGGTTGCATGGGAGCAGTTATGGAAGACACTTTGTTCTAGTCCGTAATAATAGTCCTTGTCCGAGTCCGTAATAATACCCCAAACTTCCTTAACAGCTCCATACCTGACCACAATGTCAAAATGTTCTGATCCTGTTTCATGTTCATTTGAATCTGTATACAGATGATGAGCTGGTGCACTTGGAGGCCAAATGCCTAAGGCAAGAATACAAGGAGTAAGACTACCAGTGTGTGAGTCAGTTGAGCGACAGGGTTGTGGAAAGCATGTGAATGCCTTCTGACATTAAGTGTACTTGCTTCCAAGAGCGTGTCCTCATCCTGAGAAGGTGTAAAAGTTGTTGGTTTTGGGGTTCTTGACGGTTTCTCAACAGGTTTGATTTAAAAAAGGGAACCACACTGTTTTATGGTTCTGCATAGAATATTTTAAGGGGTTATCCAAAACAGTTTTAGATTCCATGACTGTATCACTATCAGGTCCTTCAACCCAAAGGTTGCCGGTTCAATCCCTCGTACCGATAAGACCACCTCACCCCCAGCTTATACCTGGATAGGGTTCTCCAGGAGGTTTTGCTGCAACAAAGTTATAGACAGGGTTCCAAGTAGAACCCATGTAGGAAGCTTTCTTGAGCGTGATGGTATTGCAAATATCCCAATGTTTATACTATAGTCAGTGGTGTCTTCACTTACGCAGTAGCTCTGACTGCTACACAATGCTGAACACTAGTGACTCCTTTCATGAATGCCAGTTTCAGTATTGTATATGTCCACCATTTACAGTATGTATGTGTGATTTCACTGTTACTATAGAAACAATAGCGTATTACTGTCAGTGTAGTAATACAGATCTGTGATTTGCATACCACAGATAGACAACGTCTGACCAATGAGAACAGAGAATTCAGCTGGGTGAAATCAAATCAGTACTCCACTTGGTGATGAATCCCAGCTGACAATTTTTGGCTTAACAGAACGTTCTGGGAATATTTTTTGGTTTTCCTTGAAGGTTTGTTAGGTTTTCCTATGGTTTGGCAGGAAAGGGTTTTTTTATGTTGATGTAAGGTTAGTTTTGGTAGCATGTTTTGATTTATAGAATATTTTTCTATCATTTACAATGTTGGAACGTTTGTGGAACCTTTGAAGAACGTTCCCTGAACAAGTCATTTGAAGAAGCTTACGACAGAATTCCATGTAACCAAGACTTACTTCTATAAATGTTGAGAAAACATTCTTGGAGAACCATAGACCATGATAATAGTTGAAACTATTTTGCCTTTAGTTTTCCTAAGGTATGTATGCATGGAGCCTTGTGATAAAATTCTGTCCTATCCAGGGTGTTCTTCCATCTTACGCTCAGAGTTACCAGGATCTATTTCGATCCCAAAGAGGATAAAGCTCTCCCTGATGGGGAATCACATAGCTGTCCTAATGCTACTATGGTTTTACCCACTGACAGTTTTTGCATCTATTGAAGAACGTAACAGTTTGGTTGCATTAACGTTCCCTGAACCAGTCATTTAAAGAACCTTACGACAGCATTCCACTTACCAGCACTTACACCTCTAAATGTTGAGAGAACGTTCTTCGAGAACCATAGACTAACGTTAGTTGACGTTGACACTCTGTGTTTGTGGGATATTATGTTACTGCATTGAATACACATTAATATTACTGAAATGTTTTGTGGTCTTGGAACGATGCCTCATGGAACTCCGTGGGAGGTAAAATTGGAGGTAAAACTTTCCATTTTAAAACCACACCTGAAAACCCGGAGCTCTGAATAAATTCTGGTTCACGTTGCATCCTCCTGTTGTTCCTTTCTCTAGTCTGAATGCTTGCTTTTTCTCTTAACAACACCCTTTAGGACTATTCCTCCAAAAAAAAAAAAAAAAAATGACAATACAGTTCAGCAGATCTCTTCTGATTTGACCACGTTCTTCCCTAATCTCCTCCCACATCCCGTACTCAGCGGCCATTTGATGTTTCACAGAAGCCTTTTGTTGCTTATACAGATCTCTGATATCCACATGTACACACTGGCTATTACAGAATCAGTCACAAGTTATGTAATCGCTTTTGGGGGGGGCAGGGTCAGGCAGGGACACACAGACACACAAAGAGAGAGAGAGAGAGAGAGAGAGAGAGAGAAAGGGAGAGCGCGAGAGAGAGAGAAAGAGAGAGAGAGAGAGAGAGAAAGGGGGAGAGAAAGAGAGAGAGAGAGAGAGAGAAAGGGAGAGCGCGAGAGAGAGAGAAAGAGAGAGAGAGAGAGAGGGGCAGAATGAGGTACAGAGAGATGAAGAGAGATAACAGTGTGCAGGAGGAAAGTAGTCATGCATTTAATTGTTTTTCGTTTCTTGTCCTGCAAGTTGATTCCAAGTCACTTTATCCCTCTTTAAACAAGTGTACGTTCCTGACCCTTGTTACTAGACTTTATTTTTTTTATGATTTGCTATTTAAAGGAATGGTAAACATAGGGGTGGGGAGTGGGGGCGGGGTGCGGTAGGGGTCATTATCACATTGGCAATGCAGCACAAGCTATAGCATGTCTGATACTGCAGATATTCACTTCATGTGACTTCCTATAGAGAAACACAACCACATTTTAGTCTCGAGAGTCATGTTGTCTGGAGTGAACGTGACATTTTCGGTCAGTCAGTTGGGATGCTTGAAGATGCTTCGGTCTTATACTAAATTAAAAGTTATTTTACAATGTAAAAGCTTTCCTTGAAAAAAAAATGTTTAATTTTATTAAATACACTAAAGTACCAGGAAAAACTGGTCCATATGTGGATTTCGTCAGGTTGCTGTCGTTCCTGGGACTATAGTTTTTAACTTGAACCGGGACAGAGGCCGATTTTGTCCCATCAGATTTAACGTCTCTCTACGATGTAATTGGTAAACTGAAAGTGAAAGTGAACTATTTGCCGAGTGTGTTTGCACACAGAGAAATGTGACCTCATTTAACCCATCCGTGCAGTGAAACACACACACTAGTGAACACTAGGGGGCAGTGAACACACTTGCCCAGAGCAGGGGGATGTGGCAGTCCCAAACCAGAGCACCCGGGGAGCAGTTATTGGAGTTAGGTGCCTAGCTCAAGGGCACCTCAGTCGTGTCTTGCCCTGTGCGGGGATCAAACTGGGGACCTTCTGTTAGGCCACAGCTGCCCCCCACTTGGCCACGGCTGCTCCAATTGCGACCATAAAAAAGAACTGTGAAGATTCATACTGCACATCGCATTCCCCTAGGAAACAAACAGTGTTGATTATCCAGGATCGTCATCATAGAAGTTGCTCAAGGAACAACAACCCGAAGAAATCAGATCATACGTCCAGACTCCAGACTCGCCTATTTAAAATACATAGTCTGGTGGAGGGTCCGTAATGCTATGAGGTTTGTTTAGCTGGAATTCCATGGGACCCCTGGTACATCTACAAACGTCTCTGAAACATAGGCCTTTCTGAAAGTGTTAGTGTTCCTCTAAACATAATTTGGCGTCTCAGAATGAATGAAGGACATGAACAGGTGGAACTCATCAGTAAAGAGGCGTACTTAGTGTTCACCTGTCAAAGACGAAGGTAGATGTACCAGGGGTCCTGTGGAATGCCAGGTAAATAAACCCCATACCATTATATAGTCACCAGCCTCTGTATTTTGCATAGGCTCCTCTGTACCAGTCTTCTTTTCCTCAAATAGTTCCTAGTAAAATCCTGATAACTGTTATAAAGCACCACTAACCAAAACAACTATCTGACTGCTTTAATGTGTAACCCTACTTTTGAATTGTACTTTCTTCCCATTGAAATCTCTTTCCTGTCTGCTTTGGCCGGATTTCATTGTTCGGTTTTATTGGGCATTCAGGATGTTATGTGTAACCTTCAGTTCGTTTAGATGACACCTTTGAACAGGACGTCAGCTAATACCGGACATGACCGAACAGGACCTGTTAACTACTTAAAGAGACAGTTCCACGTGCACCAGGGTCACATTTGAAGCGTGTGTCTTTCCAATCCTGTGCGTGTCCTTAAACACAGAGTAGGTCTGCTTTACTCATACTGATAATGTCCTAAGCCTAGTGTACATAGTCAGACGTGGCAGACAAAGATCGATGTGGCTGTATTTCACAAATTAATCCAAGCAAAGCAGACTGGAAACTGTGTCTTGTATAAAAAAAAAAATTACAGCAGTAGTAACAGGATGTTAACCACCAGGAGTCTACAGACGCATCCCCAAATCCAAACGGCGTCCATGCATAGTCAGGGGAGTAACCTGGAGGCGGTGCCGGGAAGCAACCGAAACCAGGCGGAAGCAGCTATTTACATACGATAGCTAGTTTATGTCTGGAACGTCTTATTTTGAAAATGATACAAAATGAGTTCCTTGTGCACTTTGTTACTTTAAGAAACAATGGGCCTCGTTCAGCAAGCGTTCTTAAGAGATTTCTACTTAAATCCGCTTTCGTAAAGACGTTGACGTCCGGCAATGTTTAACTCATTTGGAAATTTGTTCCAGCGTAAGAACGGAATCTCAACTAAGCAAACATTTGTGTGTGCCACCTTTTTAACAAGCCAAATGTCTGTGTCCCAAACACACTTACAGTCAAAATTTCATTAGACCAATCAATCCTACCGTTTCTTGACAGAAAAGCTGGTCCAGATTAGCCTATGCAAAATACTTAGTTTGGTCTTGGCTCTATAACGGTATGAGGTTTGTTTAGCTGGCATTCCATTGGCCTGGTGGTACATCTCTGACGTGTCCCTCCTTTCTGCAAGTTTCACCCGTTCATGTCTTTCATGCATACAGTTCCGCAAGATTTGCCAAGATATGGTTAGAGGAACACTCATCTGAGTTCGGGGGTTCAGCCATTCGCACCAGATCATAACATTTTTGAGCACATCTGGGATACCATTTAGTGTCCTAGACCTTGGAATACAACAGAATCATAGATCATTCTGCAGGAAATATGGTGTTTATATGTGGGATATATTTCCACAAGCTCATGGAGTCCATGCCCCATGGCCCCAGTATAACTTGGGGTCTTAAAGATTGCCCAGTGTCACTGCATTAAAAAAAAAAAAAACACATTAACACACCTGTTATTCTAAATGACATGACTGGCATAACATGGCCAGTGTAAACGGAGGTGGGGATGAAAAAGGGAACGCCGTCCCTGAAAGATAAGAATCCACGCCTTCACTGTAAAATATAACATTCATGACTTAAAAAGCAATGATTATAATATGAATATGTATACAATAATAATATAGATGTAAAAAAATGGTGTCACGTCTATGTGGTCTGTTTTTCTTTTTTGTTGCCTCTACGACGCACTAAAGTAGTGATATATGATTGGTAGTTTTGGATGTCGCTCAAACCGACTGTTGATGGCTGATTGGCTAGGTGATGATAGTGGGCGGGACGTGACCGTGCAACTAAAAAAGCTTAGGGCTTCTGCAAATGAAAATAGTGCAGACATCAATCACAGGTCTGCTCTTTGATCTGATTTAAATCAGTCAGTGTCGGAATCAAGCTGCAGTTATGTAGTACATCAAACTGGCTTATTTTTTCTTTTTTTCATTTCCCTCAAACAAAACATCGATTTGTTACTGGAACGATTTACAGTTCGTGTAATTGTCCGACGAGGAGCCTACTGATGAAGGTAAGCTAATCTGAGTTCATGTAGGCTGTTTTTGGAAGTGATTTTGTTCAGTTACGACAGGATATTGGCTCTGTTATTGTTGCGGGGTGTTCTGCCGTTATGCATGTTTACTGTGATATGTGTTTGGTCTGTATATATCTGATAATGATGATTTGTTTAATAACTTTGAGATCTGGTGGCAAAACACCAAACTCAGACGAATGTTCCTCCAACCATAATTTGGCGTCTCTAGACGTGCCGACGAGGTGGCGCGTTGTCCTGTTGCATGGGGCCAAACCCATCAGAATGACTGCAGGACATGAACGGGTGTAACTCGTCAGAAATGAGACACACGTAGTGTTCAC
This sequence comes from Duopalatinus emarginatus, assembly GCA_028565595.1. NCBI lineage: Eukaryota > Metazoa > Chordata > Actinopteri > Siluriformes > Pimelodidae > Duopalatinus > Duopalatinus emarginatus. The sequence continues at coordinate 26,397,343 of JAOVVF010000039.1, read as the reverse complement.
CTGTCACAGTCATTTGTAGATGTACCAGGGGTCTTGTGCCAGCTGAACAAACTCCATACCATTATGGAGCCACCACCAATGCTTTATTACACCCTGTAGCAGTTTTTCTGGCACTTCAGTGTAGACTTCTTCTAGAATAAGGCCCAGTGTTTCTGTTCTACATCCGTTTCTTTTTTTCCTTTAAAACAAGCAGAAGTAGAAACAAAGGAGAATTTACTCACAAGGATCTTTAAAAGAAAAACGTCTGAAATGTCAAAACAGCAGCGGCGGGCCGTCAAGGCCTGCTAGGCTTCTCTGGAGGCTGTTTCACACTGAACAAAACATAATTCTTCTTTAAATAATATTTTAGTCGACTGTTTATTCTCTGCGTCTGCTTCTGCTTTCTCGATCGCTTCCTACTCCTGTTAAAAACTCCTACATGTAACTGCGTTCTCAGTAATGTAAACACAGAAATTATACTTTTGATTGACAGCCACACTGGTTTGCTCAACCAATCAGATCGATCTGTCTGAACGAGGTGGGCGGACTTTCAGCGTTTGCAGCTCTGTGATTGTTTGACATGACGTTGACTTTGACTGTGAATTGCTCCTGAGTCAGTGAATAGAATATGTGTGTCAATGAATCCTTTTAGTGATAAGTTGTTCAATAATTGTTTAGTCATTTGACTCAGTGAATCGTTCACACAGTGATCACTTGTAGCAAGGAACTGCTCCTGAGTCAATGAATACTTGAGTCAGTGAATCCTGTCAGTAATGACCAAAATTTGTTCATATGTTGTTTAGCCATTTGACTCAGTGAATCTTTCACACAGTGATCACTTGTGGCAAGGAATTGCTCCCGAGTCAATGAATACTTGAGTCAGTGAATCCTGTCAGTTATGACTAAGATTTGTTCATTTGTTGACTCAGTGAATCGTTCACACAGTAAACACTTGTGGCAAGGAATTGCTCCCGAGTCAATGAATACTTGAGTCAGTGAATCGTGTCTGTTGTAATTAAGATTCGTTTGTATGTTGTTCAGCCATTTGACTCCACACTATTTTTTTGTGTTTCATTACATGTAACAGTACTCTGCAATGAATCAGTGAATGAGTTCGAACGAATCATTTAACCTAACAGACTCAGATGACTTGATTCACTGGAAAGATTTATCATACTGCAGCTCCAGCAGCGTATTAATTTCCATTTATTTATTTCGGAAATGATTTTATCTGAAGGTTTAAGGTCTTGATTATGGGTCTGGCAGTGGCGGTCTTACAGTCCTGGGATTTAACCTCACAACCTTATGATAAATAGCGGAGAACTCTGAGCTTTAGAAAGTCCACGTCCAACTATTTTATTTAAACACTTATTCAGATGTAATTTCTTCTAAGGGCAATCGCTGCTGTCCAAGAAAATTGGTTATTTAATACTGAAACAAATCCATTTCAGCTGGTTGAGAAATGCTTGCATGAAACATTAGAGCTGAAATTATCAAAATATCCTGCACTGTTTTTTCAAACCCCACCTCGTAACAAGTAATATCTGATATCTGGTGCTCTTCGGTGAAGTGTACGCAGGGGAGGTCGAATGCTCTAGGCAGATATTTGCAAGGCTATTCTAGACTGAAGTGCTCCAAAACAATTGCCCCGAAGAGCTTTTTAAATGATCTTTATTAAATGGACAAACTGGTAGACACTTTACTCCCAGGCTTCATGTGTACACACAGGACAAGCTGATCTCATATCTGGAGAATTAGGGTTTTTATTCATAGCTGCCTATCAGACAAGTACACTCAAGTGCCAGAAAAAGCTTGTCAAAAGTGTAATACTTGGTAGCTCCCCCACAGGGCATGGACTCCACAACCTTGCAGAACACCATACTTCCTGCAGAATGGTCCACAGATCCGTTGTAATCTGTCATTTTTGCATTTCAGAGCAACAGTTTTGTCTCTGCCATTGGCGTAAAAACTTGTCACCTTTGACCCTTACATAGATCGGAGGATGTAGGAGGCAGTCGAGCAAAATTATGTCACTTCATTACGGACCACTGACATCGACTCAGTTAGCTTGCGCCTTCCATCCTAGCATACTCCATTGTTTTTCTTGCTCTAGCGCACCCAACGTGGCTAATCAGCTGATTAACAGACTCTGAGTCGACGTCAGTGAATTAGAGCTGAGAAACCACTAAAACGCGCATTAAAGTGTGCGCGACCGAGTGCTCAATGACCCGTATGCTTTTTTGTCGATACGAACTTGCCTCTGGTTTCAGAGCACACAATTACAGGAGCCTTTTAAAGAAAAAAAAAAAGAGACAAATCAAGCTCGGATTTCTGAAGTCAGATGAAGATTTCTGAAGTCAGAAGAAAAAGGAAAATTAAAATCAACCAGTTCATCCAGTTAGTTCCCATGTACAAAGAAAGTCTCACTTCAATCATCTGAATGCCATATATCCTAAGACACGAGGTATGGAAAAATTGAGATAGAGGGAAGAAAACAAGACTATGCAAGACTTAAATACAATATAGTAGAGACAGAGTAAAGATAATAATAATAATAATAATAATAGAGAAAATAGAGTGAAATTTAAAATGAAGTACATGTGCAATCTGTCCATAATATAATTTCATGTGACAGGTTTTGGTCTAGCCAGGTTCGAGCGCTTTTTGGCTGTAGTTTGAAAATTGACATCATTCAAGCAAATAAAAATTTTCCTAGAAAAATAAATGTAATGGAAGAGGGGATGAACATTTCCACAAGCTGAATACAAGCACAATTCTCCTTAACATGCCGGATGTTTTAGCATTCGTTCCATGTCGGTATTTTGAAAGTTGTAGGAGAAGATACAAACCAAAGATCAGGTGGAATAAGAAAAATCGAGGCAGTGGTAGCTTAGATATATTGAGGCAGTGGTAGCTCAGTAATATTGAACCAGTGGTAGCTCAGTAATATTGAGGCAGTGGTAGCTCTGGAATGTTGAGGCAGTGGTAGCTCAGTAATATTGAGGCAGTGGTAGCTCAGTAATATTGAAGCAGTGGTAGGCAGTTGTAGCT
>JAOVVF010000039.1:26380998-26394213 GCA_028565595.1 Duopalatinus emarginatus | reverse complement strand
GGCAGTGGTAGCTCAGTAATATTGAGGCAGTGGTAGCTCAGTAATATTGAAGCAGTGGTAGGCAGTTGTAGCTCAGTTATTTCGAGGCAGTTGTAGCTTGGCAGTTAAGATGCTGGACATCTGAACAGAAGATCAGTTCAAATGCTCCCACTAAACACTGTTGGGCCCTTGAGCAACCCTCAACTACTTGGTTGCATAAATGTGATAAATGTACGTCACTCTGGATGAGGGTATCTACCAAATGCTGTAAATGTGAAATCAGGAAGCAATCAGTGGTAAATAAATAAATGGATGTCTGTTTGTCATCAATCGGTGTATAATAATCCATGAACCATATTAAAACCACATGCACTGAAAACCCGGTTTGTTTGGAAACGTATATGACAAACGATTCTCTTTTTTTTTTTTACATAAGCAAGTGAAGGCATGATTTTCTACATCTATTTATAGACTTTGATGCATGACATGGAAGTCTATAAATGGCGGTAATGTATCGGTCTATATAAATAGTTCTTCGAATGCTGCAGCTGCAGCTGTGAGCCGTGTGCCGGGGCTCTGACGCACGCGGTTCCCTATGCATTCTGTGCATTGCGTGGCACTGCGGGCTTCATGAGCCAGAACAGGTTCTGCTCTCCGGGCGAGAGCCGCCCCGGTGTGAGGAAACAGTGCTGAGGAAGCAGCGAGGCAGGAGGGAAGGGAACAGTTTGCACTGGAGCCGGGCCAAATTTCAATGTTCCTCAGCCCAGATGAAAGGGCATATCCCTGCGAGAGCACTAATCACCATTTAATTGTATGTTCTTCTACAAAATTAATGGACGGCATTGATTTGATTAATACGGACACGGCAGGATGCTAATATCCAATTAAATCCCAACCTTGTGAAAGCTGCCCCAGTACATGATGCTTACGAGCGCCGGGCTTGTACTGCAGCACATACCACACACACACACACACACAAACACACACACACACACACACACACACAATGCTGAGTATATCTAGTTACTGAGATATAAAAGGTGTGGTTGAAACCTTATAACAATAAGTGACTCTGTGAATGATATACACTCAAGTAACCAGTCTAATACTTGGTAAGTCCGCAACAGGGCATGGTGCTTAGATGGGAATGACAAAAAAACCCGAACTCGGACAACCATAATTGGGTGTCTTTGGACATGTGTGGTGGCAGTGAACACACTAGCACGGAGTCGGGGGGGGCAGCCCAAAACTACAGCACCACGGGGAGTAATTGGAGGACTTACGTGCCTTGCTCAAGGGCACCTCAGTCGTATCTTACCCTGTGCGCGGATCGAACCCGCGACCTTCCCATCACGCGAGCGCTTCCCTAACCACTAGGGCACAGCTGCTAGCTAAACAAACCACATACAATTATGGAGCCACTACCAGCCTATGTCTTGCATAGGCTTATCTGTACCAGTTTTCCTACCGCTCGCTATGTAGATCAAATTTCTTGACGCACCATCTGAGTAAAAGTTAGCCTTAGCATAGGCGTCTGACTTTTGAACCCTGTGCAGGGTGGCACGTGTTAAAATCGAACGCGTCCCGTTCGGCGTACATGACGCGCTGTTACCGTTGCCGTCATCGGAGGCTTTCCAAGGCCAAACTCATCAATCTCAGAGCATGTGGGGTTTGCAATGCCGAGATCAAAACGTCCTGCGGCGTCAGGCGAGGGAAGATTTACAAGCTGGGAAAGTACTATTTGAGGAACACCAGCTGATGAGCCAATTGCTGCGTGTTTGTTTTGCAGCAGAAAGCCCCTTATAGCGATGGCAGCGATAGGAAAAAAAAAAAAAAAGAAAGGTTGACCGACCATACCACATCACAGACGTGCTAATCCTTTTTGGTAGGCATGCTGTTTGGCATTCAGTGTGAAATACAAGTATACATAGCAGGGTATTATGACTGTGTCAATTATGATATTATACCAGAGGTAGAAACTCATGTCAGACAAATGTTGCCTGTTTTGGGAATTAAGTGAAACCTGTGAAAAAAAAAAAAAAAAAATTGCTCCGTCCTTAAATTACTACCCTCGAACTAACAATGACGCAGTGTCACATTCTCTGGGTAAACAGTGCGCCTGCGTGGACGCACACTCGCGGAGAAACAGCGCTGGGCCTGGCACACTAATAAAGTGTAGTTCCTGCACGCTAGGGATCCTGCGCTCAGAATGGCTGTCCTGATTTGAACTTTCCCTGGGTGAAGCCGCGCCAGGTTTCTACGAGGAAGCACAAGGAGAATTGCTCGCCTCGGTGCCTGCGCTGCCTGCACTGCCTCGCATCTCGCATGCAGGCTGCACTTCTCACCTATGAGTTAGCTGAAAAGTTTTTCTCCAAGAACATTTTGTTTTGCCATACTCTCTCTCTTTCTCTCAATTTTTTTTCTTATTTTCAAGCTAGAAACATGTGCTAGGTGGAAAAAGAGCATGTCTTTCATTCCCCAGTAACATGCTGGAATCTCAGTTTAGCCTTACTATTACATAATGCATTGCATAACAGCAGTTTAACAAACCAATACCAGGACTGTTTGTCTGTCTGTCCTTAGCTCTTTATGGTCGAGAAAAAAAAGAAAAAAAAAGTCATTCATGCAGACCTGTGTGTGTGCGCGACGGCTACGACAAAAAAAGGAAGCTTGACAATAACGACTTCTGTCTGTGCATGAATGCGCAAACAAAGCGTAGCTCAATCATTCATGTTTAATTGCAGGTTTCTGTAAGTGTTCACGATGAAATGCTTTATTTTTTTCCCTTCCTGCTTTTTTTTTTTGTCTGTGGATGAAGCTCGGCTAAGCAAACCAGGCAGACTCACCCACAAACGGTCGGAAACAGCAGTCGTTAATGAAGGCTCTAGAAAAAAAAAAAAAAAAAGTTAATTGTTCTGCATGGGTTGCTGGCAAAGTAGGTCAGGCTCAGTATATCTCAATTAAACCAGGGGAGGAGAAGGAGGGAGAGCGGAAAGCGAAAACTTTGCCAGCGCGTTTTACATGCATGCACATAGACAAATGCGCGCATGCAAACCAAACTCCCAGATTTAGTCACAAACTGGCCAATGCTGCATCGCTGAATGTGACCTAGAAAGTGAGCCATGTGTATCCCAACCCCCCACGCTTGTGCACCAACGAGACACATGCGCTCACGTCAAGCGTATGAGTGAAAACAAGAAAATGCTAACATGCTTAACATGTTTAGCTTCCGTATCTAGGACAAAGGGCAGGCGGGTCATAAATCGGTGTTGACCGTGACCTAGACCGAGGGGCCGTCTCACTGACCCGGCAGGTACAAAGGCATAGGCAGGTGTCCGGGCCGAAGAGACACTATATCATGTTTACATGTCGAAAGAGGAGCCTCGAAGCGAAGAAGCAGATGAGGAAACGCTGGCAGGACACGGTGTAAGAATGCCACCGGCATGAAAACAGCTGTGAAATGGGATGCAAATGCAGTGAGTGGATTTAATTCCGAGGGCAGGTTTGTGGTTTGAGCCCTAGCGGAGTGTAATCAGACTTCCAGGAGCGAGAGTGTTTTCTACAAGTGTCGCTACATTCTTGGGTTTGCTTTTCGCGCGAGGTCAAACGCGGTTCGCGCTGAGAAAGCCGGACGTTAAATAATGCGATCGGTCACTGTACTTCCTTCCTTCACAATGGCTGGGAAAGGTATTGTCGTGGTGTGCGGAGATGTTCGACGTGAAGGAGGCATTGAAATGCAAATGGCTGCGACTTTTAAAAAAAAGGGATTTTCGCTAGACTGTCAAGCGGGCCGGCTACATTGTTAAACGTACACGTGGAGTCGGTCTGGACGTATGCGAACCGGGTGGCAGATCACGTGTGAAACCTGGACCTGAAGGGATAAACTTGGAGAAAGGAGACTCATGATTTGTCACATGATTTGACATCCTTCACACATGCAATCCAACAAATTCTGACAGGCTGTGGGAATGAGATTTTGTTGGAATCTTTGTGAAGGGGGAAAAAAAACCCATATTGCTGATGTGGCACGAATTCCATTGTTGTGATGGTGATATGGAAATATTGCAGAAATATTATTAGGTAATTAACACCACACTTCCTGCAAAACGCTCCACAATTCTGTCGTATTCCGAGGTGTAGGATTTCTGTCCTTCACAGATCCTTGCATGACATCCCAGACGTGTCCAATAACATTAAGATCTGATATCAGGTGTTAAGGGCAAAGACCCCAAACTCACACGAGTGTTCCTCTAACTATAATTCGGCGTCTGCAGACGTGTGTGGTGGTGCATTGATCCGTCGGAAAGAGGCCTAACGCATGAGAATGAATGCAGGACATGAACTTGTCACCAAGGAGACCCATACCATAAAGGATCCACCACCAGTCTGTACCAGTTTTCCTAGTACTTCGGTCAAGTAAACATTATTTAAACAGGACAGAGAGTGCAACAGGCAGGTAGTTGTGCGTCTCTTAAAGCTTCGGGTTCAAGGGTTCAATCCTGAGCATGGGCTGTTGTCCATTCTGAGATCTGCACGTTCTCTGCAGGTCCCTGTAGTCTTCCTTCAGGTACACTGAGTTGCTCTGACCTTGCTGTTATTTGGTATTTGAGTGTGTATGTGTATGTGTGTTTTACCCTGTGTATATGTGTTCCTAGGATAGGCAGTTGAGGTTAAGAGCCTTGTTCAAGGGCCCAGCGGTGGTGGTGGGATTTGAACTCACAACCTTGTGATCAGACTTCAAACATTTCAACCACTGACCTACCACAGCCTGGTATGCCAGGTGAAAAGACAAGGCTACGCTATTGCTATTGCTATTGCTATTGCTAGCTCTTATAGCTCCCATAACTCTGCTGCTGTTCTGTCTACCCGGGACGTAGCCGTGAGGCTAGTTCGGATCGAACGTCTTCTGTTCTTTACCATCTGCTAGTCGCTCCTCTGATGATTTCTAAGCCACGTTGTGGGTAGATCGAGTAACTGATAAACTCGGCACGAGATACACGGCACAGGAAAGAGAGAACGTGTGTGTGTGTGTGCGTGAGAGAGACAGAGAGAGAGAGAGAGAGAGAGAGAGTCGGAGTTTTGTTTGGTCTAAAACTATCAAGCAGGAAGTTCTGCATTTCCAGTTGGAACGTTCTAGATAGAAATTCGCCTTTGGCTGAGGTAAGGCTGGAAAGGAAAACAGAAAGGAAGAGCGAGGTGCTGAGTAATTGACCATATTTGCAAGTCTCTGAACAGTAGAAAAAGGAGCCGACCTTTCCACCGCTAGTTATCGCCTAGTGGTGGAAAATAGGAAATGGCCTACAAGGCTGCTCCTATCTTATAACATGTACAATTGTTTCATCCTATAAAGTGATTTTTGATACCCCTGAGTGGTGCAACAGAAAGGCATTTGCCCTGTCATAGGGATATTGCAGTAGGAGGAATGCTGTCCCCTCTGTTCCCTCTGTCCCTTGTCAATCAAAGCGACACCAACCGTTTATGGGCAGTGGTATCTCAGAGGGGGTTCAAGCCCCAACACCACCAAGCTGCCACTGTTGGGCCCTTCAGCAAGGTCCTTAACTCGCTTTTCTCCTCCAGGTCACTATATTATGGCTGGCCCTGTGTTCTGAGCCCAATCTCCTAACTAGCTGGGATATGTGAAAGAAGAATTTCACTGTCCTGTAATGAATATTCGACAAACTAAGAGCTTCTTCCTCTTCTTCCTCTCTTTCTTCTTCTTCATCGATATAAAAGGGGGCAGTTTGTGCATTCCTGGGTACTGCGTTTATTTGTTCGTTAACACTTATGATCAGATGGGGTAGAAATCCCAAAAAGGAAAGCTATTTTGAAAAATGAATAACTGCTCAGCTGAAATAGAGGATTTAATGCAATAAACCTCTACACCACATAAATCTTACTAATGCAAATGAGCATTTAATCCACGCTTCAGGCATAGCTCGAGCTTACATCTGGTGCGCTAATTTGTTACATTATGGCTGACGCGAATAGCTCCAGTAGAGCTTGCGGAGCCAGCAAGCTCGTTCAGGGAGCTGAAAGCAGTGTGCTTCATCCAGACAGGAAAAAACGGGACCAGGTCAGGAAACATTGGGGTCATCTCTGTCTTACTGTGTACATTTAGGTGTCTTCTGACCCAGTTTGTATCTGATTGCTTAGCAAGGGCGATGCTTAACTTAAATCGTATTACATAATGTGTATCAGATCCCATAAGAAGAGTGAAAAGTGCTACTTTGACCTGGCCATTAACCCATTTCAGCCAATGCTTTCACTAATGTCTTTATAGTCCGGATATAACGTTTGGGATGCTGCCAGAGTTCTGCACATGGCATGGTTCTGAGCTGTGCTTGGCAAAGCCGTGACTTTCAGGTGGGTATGAGCAAGGAGGTCATCCTCCCAGCGTCTGTCAACGCGTTTGTTTCAAGCACACATGCCATGGGAATCCAAGGCCGCCAATGACCTCAGTCAGGAAGGGTTTGGAAAATGGGATTAACAGGAAATGGGGAAGGTGGAGAAGCATTAGCACTATGTTAGGACCTGTCAGTGTCACAGCACTGATTGAAATTCGTCCCTTCATTCTGGTCCACCCCATTGTATATTTAATATCCACTTATAGCCTATTTGTTATACACACACATCAGGACATATGACATATCTTTTCTCAGATGACTCACGAACACGAAGGCCCTTTAAAAAAAAAAAAAAAAGAACAAGCAGATGAGTGTTAAAGGCTGTCATGAAGCTCCCATCCTCAGCCTGCTGTGCAGACCATTTTGGACACAGGCCCTTGTTCCAGTGGCTGGTCCCTAATTGGCATGGACAGGCTGTGAACTGTGAACAGAGGCAGCATCGAGGCCAAACGCTTCACCGTATATATTCCACGGAAAGTTTTATCTGCCTCGGAGCAACATTACCACATAGTCGAAGAATGGCACGTGGTTCAATCAGGAACATGCATCTGTCCACACGATAGTGACAGACGGTGACTATGCCGTAGTGCTATTTGTTTCTGTCCAGTTTGTAATGTCTGAACAGCGCACCGCAGTCTGGACTTAAAAGGTCCAATGTGCAATAAAGAGATACTCGTCATGGAACAACCATTTATAGCTGCTATAATGCAAGTGATAACAGGAACAAACAGGTGTCGCAAAAGTACCACTACACTGAAAAACTTGTACACCGGTGTACTGTAGAGTGTCATCAGCTCAACGTTTTTAAATGAGAGAGTTAACTAAGAAGGAGTTGACTTGAGATGATGATATTTGCACCAGTTATAGCTGAGATATGGATCTTTCAGCAGTGTTAAGTTCATACTAATGGTAACTGTGCGCGTAGTCAGTTATCCACTCGTAGGTGGGGGTATGACCAGGCCCGATTTTTTTTTGTGACATTTACATTTACAGCATTTGGCAGATGCTCTTATCCAGAGCGACTTACAAGGTTATTGGTATTACAGCTAGGCCAACACAGTGTTAGGAGTCTTGCCCAAGGACCCTTATTGGTGTAGCACAGCCTGGCTGCCCAGATCAGGAATCGAACCCAGGTCTCTCACATGGGAGCCCAGTGATGTTACCACTGTACCACACCAACCACATGACCATTTTTGCATGTCTATAAATCTGAGATCTTGTCTTTAATTGGGGTGATAATGCATTTGCTTATAGTATCTCCCCCAAATAACAATAATCCAGTATAATCTTTGGTCCAGACATCTCGATAATCCTGTGACCCCAGGGTCAAAATCCAAAAATGGGGTTCGCCAACAAACAAAATTGGATTTTGACTTCTAATTGCTACCCACATACTGAAAGAGTGGACAAAACTGAGTCAGGGTACCAATTGTCAGCTTTGTATCAAGTTTAGAAATGAAGATATGACCCTTCAAAATCCCTTACGGATCATAGCGGGATATTGCGAGTATGAAAAGGGGGCGTGGCCCCTAAATTTAAAGATTACATAACTCCAGAAATAATGAGAATTTCACCCCAAGATTTTCTGGGTATTCATTCCTACCCATAAGGTTCATTTTGGCAGATTTTCATCCAAATCTGAGACGATCACCTGGAAACATTTCTGAAAATTGATTGATTTGGCACAGAATGACCCAATTCTGTTGTAATTTTAAGGTGTAGGATTTCTGTGTTCCACAGTACATTGCATGACATCCCAGATGTCTTTGATAATATTGAGATCTGGTGACTTAGGTCGGGAATAGCAAAAGCCCAAACTCACATGAGTGTACCTCTCATCATAATTTGGTGTCTCGAGACTGTCTGTAGTGGTGGCGACTTCATTTTTTCCTGGTGTTTGTGCAGGTTTCACCCTCACCCACTGGGCCACATTTAAATATTTATAATTTGCCAACCAGAAATGATGCGCTTAGAAACCACAAGAACAATTGTTCTGCCTGGAGGAGACATAAATAGTTATGGACCTATTAATTAGTCCATTACAATCACAGTCAGTAATAAAGCACGGTACGTTTTTTTTTTTTTTTTTTTTTTTTTTTATTAATCAAAACCCTTGTGAAAGCGATATTAGACAGCTGCTACAAAAAAAAAAAAATCACTATTACTGTTTTTGTGTTCAAACAACAGCCTTAATCATTCCTACTTCTCTTTTATTTGATTATTTTCATAGTCGTTTGGATGACAGGATTTCCAAGCTCTGTTTGCTTATCAAACAAAGCAGGCCTTAAATAAAGCAGCTAAAAATATGACGAGGTTGTCCCGTCTTTGTCATGCCATACGTTTTCAAAGATTTTTGTGGGTTTATTAGACATGCATGAATGCAGTTGTGGCATCGTCTACGGCAGGAGCCAGATGTTCATTTCTCTTCACCAGGCAAAAAAAAAAAAAAAGAAAAAAAAGGTATCATGTGAACTCGAGGTGTTTCCCCCAAAGAGATCGCACCAGCGGCTCACCGCGATCCAACATGCCGGGAACGGCCAGCAAGAGGGAGAGAACAGGAACTTGTGAGGAGAGGGATCTGTTTTTTAATTTTTTTCCACAGTGTGTATTCAGCTGTTATTCCCGCGAGCAGGCACAGACTGAAAAAAAAATGAGACATGCTAAAATAAGAGAGGTTGAGAACGAAGAGAGGAGTTAGATCTGCCTTCAGCCTTCAGTCGACAGTTAAAGCGGTTGGGGTGAGTCGGTAAGCAGCCTCTGCCTCGAAGGGTCGCTCGGTGTAACAAACTTCTTATTTAGGGCTCCTTTGAAAAAGTCAATCGAGCTGTGCAGAGATCAAAACGCGAGCGTCGAGGTATGAAGGCCTGACTTCCTGTGCCGTTATGGAATCCGTGGTGACGGTCAAATGTTGGAAAGAATGCCCTCGCGAATACTGCCAGGGCAACTGAGGACATGCTGAGTCACTGCTTGTGTCATGGGAGTCGTTTTTCGGCGGAGCGGTGACTCCCTCGCTCACGCTCCCCTCCCTCCAGTCCACCTCTGCAGGCACTGGCGGAGTCGTTAGGGAAGGATGACGGGCCCTCGAGAGCCCTTGAGAGCTCTCGGAGGCGCTTTGAGCCGCGCTCGAGACTTAACCGCGGCCGCAGCCGTTCCCTGTTTCTCCTCGCCGTGTTTACGGTTTCAGTTTAATTGTTTTGCAGTCGTGTTGTTCCACTCGGGCTCCTGGCGGTTCTGCTTTCACCCCCACCAACGCCGAGCTTGTCTCAGATATTCTAGTAATCCATGTGCAGCTGCTTATTTTTCTGTTGTTGTCTTTTTTTTCAGAGTTGTTTTTATAGAAAACATCTGGGGAGCTAAAAAAAAAAGTAGTGACTTTAATTCCTAGTGCTCTTAAAAATATTTGCTTGAGACAGGCATATGAACTAAGCCATTGCTGAAGATGAACTACTAAAAAATGAAGTGTGATGATGTACCAGTACAGAAGAAAATAACCTGGTTGGAAGAACGACTTTGCAGTCGTGTGACTTTGTGCATATGTAAGGAAATTAGAAGCAGGGACTCGGATAGGGTAAAGGTTTTGGTGGGACACCAAGGTCAGTCTTTATGCCTATCCTTACTCTAATCCCCAGATGTTCCCAAGCCTACTGTGAGATCTTATCTCTCCCATGGGTCCAGGGTTTGCTCCAGGATCTTGGTCCAGTGGGATAGCTCTAGTATAGCCCAGACAAGGGAGCATACATGCAGACCTCCGATTCAGAGGCTTCTCCTGGATTGTTTATCTCTTATCTTATCAACTTACTATACTAGACATAGCAAGTTCCCAGCAAGTCAGTAAAGGAACCTCATACCTTGACCTTCCGTAGACTAAGCAGGAAACAGGAGATACGTTGCGTTTTCAGGTTTCACATCTATGGGACAACGTTTTGAGAAAGTGAAAGTGAAAGTGAACTATTTGCCTACTGTGCTAGCACACAGAGGAATGTGACCTCCGCATTTAACCCATCCGTGCAGTGAAACACACACACGCACCAGGGGGCAGTGAATACACTTGCCCGAAGCAAGAGGCAGCCCCAAACCACGGTGCACAGGAAGCAGTTGGGGGAGTCAGATGCCTTGCTCAAGGGCACCTTAGTTGTGTCTTGCCCTGTGCAGGGATCGAACCCAGGTCACAAGACTGGTTCCCTAACCACTATACCACTGAACTCAGTCTCGTCTACACTGACGTACACTGGTACAGACTAAATACAGATAGGTTAGAGGTTTGTTAGCTGGCATTCCATGAGACTGTTTGATACATCCGCACATGTCTAAGTCATTCTGATGGATTTTGGTGTCTTCCAAGAGGACAATGCGACGCCACACATGTCTAGAGAAGACATATCTGAGTAATATTTTGCCATTCCCATCTAAGTCACCAGGCCTCAGAATTGTGGACGGTTTTGCAGGATGTATGGTGTTGATTGCCTGCAGAATATTTCCACAAGGTCATAGACTCCATGCATTGTGATGGACCTACCAAGTATTAGACTGGTGTACCAGTTTTTTTCTGTGAACACTGATTCTGAAAATCAAGTGAAATGACTGTAGTACGAGTGCCAGGCCGGTGGTAGTAGTGGTGGTGGCGTCATTGAGGATGTAGATTTACCATACAAACACAAGAACAGGAGACCACAAGCCTGTGTACAAACACAACTAGAAAGTCTGCTGGTGCTGTTGTTGTTTCTTTCCTGGGTCGAAAACGTCAGATGTTTTGAAAGGTTTGGTATTTGTCTGTCATGCCGCACAGGATCCAGTTTTGAGGTCCCATATGGACAAAAGACCAAAGTTTTCACCCTTGCAGTGTGGGCAGCCCCTTAAACCCCTCCCCCTTCAGGGTCATGGTCTTTTCCTTTACTTATTGAAAGCGTCCCACCCTTTTCCAGGAACCAGGAATGGCTTTGAACTCGGAGGTCCCTATTGGCATTCCAGCCACTACTCAAGCTTTGGTTTAGGAAAGAAACACAAGATAAAAACGTGCTAACATCAGTTTTACCACCCACACCAATCTTAGCAGTGTGTGTTAGCTGACAGTGTAATATGTCAGGACTTGGTTTATTACCTATTTATTCTTTTCCCACCTGAATACTGAAAAGTGATGGACTGAAATGAAATAGTGATGAGAATATGTGTGTATCTGGACTTGTTTTCTGATTCTTTTTGAGTTCCTTCTCAGAATGCGTGCTCGCCAAAACGGTCTATCTCTGTAACTGTGTGTGTCTGCATGTCTGCATGTGTGTGTGTGTGTGTGTGTGTGTGTGTGTTTGAAAGCCTTGGAGCGGAATGAAGGTCAGGCTGCGCTTGGGCAGGATGGTGTGCTTGGTTTCTCTGTTTTCAGCAGGCAGGTGTGATTAATTGCCAGAGCGGCTCCGACTGTACAGAATTGAATCGTGTCCCCTTTGGGCTGACCATTAAGGTAATTGGCCTTTAGTTTTGCAAAGACCACTGAGAGGCATTTATTCTTGCCACTCAGCCCATAACCTTATATTACATCCCGCATCCCAGTGTCTCCAGGACGTGTCTTTCGGACGGGGAGATAGCGGCTAGGCTAAATTGGTGAGGAGTAAAGCAGGAGGTGCTTACCATGTACTGAGAATAGATATGAGAAGGAAAGGAAGGTGTGTATGCATTTCTCTGCCATCATCACGGCAAAAAATATCCTGTCTGCAAAAAGAGTAAGTGTTGTGGAAAGGAGAGGGAGAGAGAGAGAGAGAGAGAGAGGAAGAGAGCCATCTGCATTTTTTACTATGTCAACCTAATTATCACGAAATTTCAAGGTGTTTGGAGCTGACGGATTTGCTGACAGAGTAGTGAAATGCCCAGGGGCCAAAAATGGGGGCATTTATTCTCTAGTTTCTATTGTGTGATTCCTGTAAATGCAGTCAAGGGTTTTTTAATTGTGCCATACATACATAACTGTCTGTGCCAAGCGGTTCTCAAAGAAGGTGGGGTGTGTGGGGGGGGGGGGTCCATAAAGTTTAGACAGAGGGGGTGTGATTATTTCAAAATGTAGTTTGAGTAATGGAAATCACAGTGGGTTTAATCCAAACCTCAAGCAGACCTATAAACGTCAACTTACATACAGCTAGTGATCATTTTTAATAAAAAAAAAAAAAAAGTTCCGTCGTTGGAAACCCGAGGAATAAAAACCTTAAGAATTAGCCAAAATATTTGGGTCAGTGTCAAAAAAAAAAAGTCTATCGAAATGGATATAACGTGTACGTTCGACGTTAGAGCTACGTGTTTAACCAAGCCTTATTGATTAACTGACGCTTCAAAATACCCTGACATGCCAGAAAAACTGGTACACCAGTTGTAATACTTGGTAGGTCCCTCACGGGACATGGACTCCACTAGCTTAGGGAAATGTTCTGTACTCAGTGAACACCATACTGTCCACAATACTGTTGTACTCCGAGGTGTAGGATTTATGTGTTCCACAGCACGCTGAACGGCATCCCAGATGTGTTCGCTAACATTGACATCTGGCGACTTTATGGCAAAACCCCAAAACTTGATGAGTGTTCCTCTAACCATAATTTGGTGTCTCTAGACGTGTATGGTGGTGCATTGTCCAGTTTGAAGAGGATGAACACAGGACATGAATCATCATCAGATCTCAGAATTGTGGAGCGTTCTGCAGGAAGTATGGTGTTTGTTGCCTACAGAATGTTTCTGAAAGCTGGTGGAGTTTATGCGCTGTCATATTTTATAATACCAAGTATTAGACTGGTGTACCTTCAGTGTATATATGGTTCATACAAATGAGGTTTATGATGGTACTTATGCTATGCAG
>JAOVVF010000039.1:26362130-26373449 GCA_028565595.1 Duopalatinus emarginatus | reverse complement strand
TGCACGGATGGGTTAAATGCGGAGGTCACATTCCTTCTGTGTGCAAACACAGTAAGGCAAAATAGTTCACTTTCATATACAGCCCGTTGGGCTTTTTAGTCCGGCCCGCCGAACTTGTCCAAGTAATATTATTAAATTAAATTTTATTATAATTAGACCTCCTTCATTTTACCTTTCCCTGTAATGCCCGTGTTTCCCCAATAGATGGTGCACTTCAAAGACATTGACCTTTGTTTGAGTGTGACCTGTTACTCTCTACTTCACTTTACTCTCGCGTTGCCGTTTAAGCCCTTCAATTAAAATGAGCGGACCGAAGAAAAGAAAAGTACACAGTGAGTGCAGAGTGTTTAATAAAGAGTGGACAACAAAATATTTCTTTGCTGAAGTCCGATCAATGGCTGTATGTCTGATATGCCAAGAAACTGTAGCGGTTTTTAAAGAATTAAACATCAGCCGTCATTTTGCCACAAAACATGCTAACTACGCTAGCAAACATTTTACACAAGAACGGGCGGCTACGGTTCAGAGATTGTTGGCTAATTTACAGACTCGGTAAAAAAACAAAATTACAGACAAACTGTAATTCAAGAGTCAAGTACCAAGACAAGTTTTTTTGCTAGCATTCAAATTAGCGGAGGCTAGTAAGCCTTTCTCCGAAGGTGAATTGGGAATGGGAGTTTATCTACTGTGTTATTGAATTACTACATTTACATTACAATACAGTTCACATAAACACGCCATCCTTCTATTCTGTGCAGGGAAACACACAAATACCTAATAGTGAACACTAGAGGGCAGAGTGCCCAGAGCAGTGGGCAGCCACTTATCCGCAGAACTCGGGGGTCAGTTGGGGGTTAGGTGCCTTGCTCAAGGGCACTTCAGTCGAGTCATTTGTGGGATTTGTGGGACTCGAACCTGGGAACTTCTGGTCTCCTTATCAACAAGGCTACGGCTGTCCCGTAAGACAATGACCGGTAATGATAGGTCAGTTACTGGGAACTGGTAAGCAACGTGGCTGGTCACGGGCATCTTGCCTAGCCCCTGTGGATACTGAGAGCTGTAGTCAGGATCCATGGGAGCAAATTACGACATCATTTGACACTTTGAGATTCAGCTGATAGGCTAGTTCATGACAAAAAATTTAAGTGAAACTAAATCACTCATTGACTTGCGTGCACACAGTGAAATTTGACCTCTGCATTAAATGCACCCATTTGGCTAAACACATCAGTGAAAACATGTCCAGAGGGGTGGGCAACCCCATCCGTGGCACCGGGGGGAGCAGTTGGGGGTTAGGTGTCTTGCTCAAGAGCACTTTGGTCATGTCTAGTCAGTTGTGGGGATCAAACTGGCAACCTTATGGTCACAAATGGCTGCCCCAAAATTCTATTATTATTTTTATTTATTTATTTATTTATTTATTCATTTATTTATTATTATTATTATTATTATTATTATTATTATTATTATTATTATAGTATTATTCTAGCAACACCAGTTGATGTCTCTGTTGCTGTTTGCCGCATTATAAAACATTACCTTTTAGAGATGGTCGGTAAAGCTTTGGCTGTCATTGCTGTTGCTATGGTAACCACGTGAGTGACAATAAGCTGTGCTAAGTGGAATGCTTTATTTGGATCATCCAGTTCAACAGAAATCAGGACTGACGTAATCGACCATCTAATTATGGATGCCATGATTAGCTTAACATCTAATATACACTATATGAACAAAAGTATTCAGACACTTGACCGTTACACCAATACACCAACCTGACCTGTAATGAGACTGTATTCAAATCCATTGATTGATATGGAGTTGGTCCCCCTTTTGCAGCTATACCAGCTTCCACTCTTCTGGGAAGGCTTTCCACAAGACTTCCACTGGAGTGTATCCGAGGGAATTATTGTCCATTCATCCAGAAGAGCACTTGTGAACTTCACAGTTGGCACAGTGCAATCAGGCAGGCCAACGTTCTCCTGGCATCCGCCAAACCCAGACTCACCCATCTGACTGCCAAACAGAGAAGTGTGATTCGTCACTCCATAGAACATGTTTCCACTGCTCCACAGTCCAGTGTCAGTGTGATTTACGCCACTCCATCTGACGCTTGGCATTCGACATGGTGATGTGAGGCTTGCAGGTTTTTGTGCTTATGTTAATGCCAGTTAAAGCTCAGAATTCGTCAGATATGAAATCAGCAGCGCTTTGGCAACTTTCAGCTCCGAAGTGGCTCCTTAATTTTTATAGTTACCAAACTATGTGTAAGTGCTAGAAAAATAAATGATAAAAATAATACAAAAACAAAAACCAGTTTCAATTAGACAAACAGGTTCAATCAGTGATTGTGTATAATTATTTGTAGATTTGCATCACTCAGCAAAATATCAATTATATTTAAATATACAAAAGAAAAAGAAAAAAAAAGCAGTATCAGGGTGACAGGTTTTGGACGTCTTTAGTCAAGATTGGCATTCAAAAAATAAAATAAAATAAATAATAATAATAATAAAATTAAATAAGGAGCTCATCTTAGAGGTTTTGATCCTGTTTCTCCTTTTTGTAATAATCTGATCTGTTCTGGAAAAAATATAGAGGGAACAGGTGATGCTACTATACACAGCTTATGTGCCATCACATGTGTAAGACATGGGTCCACACTGGGGCATCTTTATTAATAACAGGTTCCCTTGCTTGTGTTTTCTCTTCTAATTGCACTGATGGATGATCCCTCTTGCTCAGTGTACACACACACACACACACACACACTGCCACACAACCTGACCAATCACGTGCGAGAAAAAAAAACCCAGAAAAAAACCTGACTTACAATTGGGAACCAGCTCCCATCTTTCACTTCAAAGAGCCGTTTCTTAGAGCCAGACCATTCATGACCGACCCATCACGACTTTCTAATGAATTATACTGTATAATATAATTATTTTTTTTTTCTTTTTTGCTGAAGATAACATTAGCTAAAGTAAAATTTTCCTGCTTGATAATTGTCGGCCGTAAGCTTACCACATTCTAGAATATTTATTCATGTTAAGGGAACTAATGCTTAAATTATACCACAGTTAATTCCGACCCTGCAATCTGATTGGCTGAGAGATGTTCAATGACCGAAGCGCTCCAAATATCACTCCGCCTCATACACACATGTAACCGTATTAACATCGCTAGCGTTTATAAACCAAACACCGCAGCCATAAAGTTAATAAAGTTAAAGTTTACTTCTAATATTTCCTTCTCCAGTGTGGATTAGTCTGCACCTTTACTGTCTCTGTACTGAAGATTCACTTCACTGACATGTGCTGAGTTGTTGTAGGACAACCTGGAAAAACCCAGAGTGGACTTTCAGTGGTCTGTGCTTTCTCCTAGTGATCAAGTGGAATGGATTCCTTTACGAAGCAACAGAAACAGCACTGGGTGAACTAATATGTGGGGGTCTAAACGAATAATTATGAATTGTGAAAAGGACACGCCCACTTCAGACTTCTCATCTTCCATTCTGATGAGTTACACCTGCTACAGATGAGGCACCAGGAGATACCAGCAACCCTGATTCCTACTGCTCCCCAAACCCTGCGTACACTGTGACCCCTCTTATCTTCTTACAGTCTCATCTGAGCCACCATGGACAAGGACAGTCTACAATACACCATAATGGACAGATGTAAAAACCATGAATTAGATTACAGACTTTAATTCTCTGTCTACCTGCACTTTTATTTATAATCACACTGTCTGTGTCACCCAGATGAGGATGGGTTTCCTTATGAGTCTGGTTCCTCTCAAGGTTTCTTCCTTTTGTCATCTCAGGGAGTTTTTCCTTGCCATTGTCGCCACCGGCTTCTCATTAGGGATAAAATTTCTAAAAAATCCATAAATGTATATTTAACCCTTTTCATTATTTTCTGTAAAGCTGCTTTGGGACAATGTCCATTGTTAAAAAAGCTATATAAATAAAATTTAATTGAAATTGAATTCAACTTCATATAGTCCACTAACACTACTAGTCTCACAAACTTTCACTTTCTAGAGCGTCTAGAGAGACCTGATTATATCACTACTAAACCGATTCCTCATCCAGTGATGAAAAGCGAGGAATTTGTATGTTTTGCGGCATCACAGATCACAGATGGAACCCATCTGGACACTAACAGGTTACATACGATGCCAGACGAAGTGCCTTTTTACTATTAACCTATTACACAAGTGTATTGACCTTTATAATTGTTACTGTCACGACATCATGGGCCTGATTAGCTAATTAGGCCTTAGAAATTAAATAACCAGCAACTTTTGTATAAATAACAAATACAGGCTGTTTTTGAGTCGTAGGCTTTTCGCAGGCCAAAACAACAACAAAAAAAATGTTCGGGGAAACAAAGCAGTTGGGAAGAAGCTGGAAAATGAACTAATGATCTAATATTAATACAATGACAAGACAGTTAAGTAGGAAAGAGCTCCGTTTACACTTACAGCATTTGACAGATGCTCATATCCAGAGCGATGTACAGAACTGTTTATCCATAATAACATCCTGATACAGGGTCACAAGGTCACCGAATTTCTACACACATCGTTCACACTATGAATGGCACCCAAAATATGGATGGGTTCCCTTCTGAGTCTGTTCTCATCATCTCAGGAAGTTCCTATAATGCTACAGTTAACATGGGAAGGAATATCGTTCTGAACCCGTTTATGTCCTGCCATTATTCCTCTTCCAACACACTTCTAGAGACGCCAAATTATGGTTAGAGGAACACTCGTATGAGTTCGGGGTTTTCACCAAGATCTCAGAATTGCGGAGAGTTCTGCAGGAAATATGGGGTTTATTGCCTACAGAATATTTCTGCAAGCTTGTCGAGTTCATCCCCCGTCTTATTTCGGCAGTCCGGTGCTGGTACCAAGTATTAGACTTGGTGCAATTGTGCAGTATATTTACATGCACCGTGTACGAGCGAATCACACACAGCGCCGATGGAGATGTGTTTCAGACTCGGGGACCGGGGAAAAGGAAGGACAGGAGGGAGCTAATAAAAACATCTAAATTCAAGGAAGAGAAAGAGCTCAGAGAAAGAGCGAGTGTTTAGCAGCACTGCCACGTCAGCTGGCCGCCGGGCCGCAGGGCAAAGCTGAAGGTGGAAACAATAGACAGGATGCGAGAATGGAATGGGGCCAGTTTCAAAAAAAAAAAAAAAACCTTCAGAAGCCGGGCTCCAATCGATAGATTTAAACAAAGACATTTTAGTGATGCTTTTGTGAGAAATCAATATTAAGCAAGTAGATAAGTAGGTCTTGAAATGGCTGAAAATTAAGCAGGAAAGTTAAGTGCACTGTACTGTGTATGAATTTTTTCTCTTCAGTTGCTAAAGAGCTGGAATGCCCAGCAGACCCTTCGCTCTTTTTTTTTTCATTTGCAAATGAATTCTGTCTAAGAAGGGGTGAGACTTCACATTTAACAGGTGACTGTCCCGAGCGTCCCGGCGACAAAAAAACACGTCTGGTGGAAGCTGCCGATTTACACGTCTCGTTCCACCACATGCCGCATGTTATTTTAACTTTCTCTAAAGTGCTAGATTGCAATTTTGGACCAGAGGAGGCGATTCGGTCTCCAGCCGAGTGGCACACAGATCTTCGTGCGGAGTGTTCGAGTGGAAAGATGAGAGTGAGGAATATTTTTATCTCTCCACCGTCTAGCCAGTCGCTTATTTATTTAGAACAATAGGGATGTAGGAGCGCCTGTTTTTTTATTTTTTTGGCCCTGTGAAATCAGTCCAGGGCAGGCGATCTGAATTTCAGACATGTTATACACAGAACCTGCAGGAGTTCTGAAGTCTGAAAACAATTACTTTGTTTTATTTGGTGCAATTGCAAAATGTAACAAATTAATAATTCCCCCAACATACACCACCACCCACCCCACAAAGCACACGCTTGTAACTCTATCTTCATGGGTTATTTCCATTAATTTGCAAGTTAGTGTTGTTAAATAATGTTACACCAAACCTTAACCTCAGGACCAAAAAGAAAATAAAATGTAGGAAACACACACACACACACACACACACGTTTTCTTTTTAGAGTTGTGAAGACCTTCACTGACATAATGATTAATGCAGCTAATTAATGCTATGTCTAACCCTAACCTCAACCTTGGTAATGAAAAGGCAACTTTTTGGCTCTTTTTTATTTTAGTTTAAAAAAAAAAAAAGAAATCACCATTTTCTTTCTGAGAACAAGTAAAAATGTCCTCACAACGCAAATTACCAGGGCTTTCTTCTGTCCATTTGATTCTGGCAACTATATCAATACAAGAAAACACACACACACACACACACACACACACACACACACACACACACACAGAGAGAGAGTATTCCTGTAAAAACTCACTTGTTAAAAAAGAAAAGGTGGCTAATGGAAATGTTTTTGAATAGACGATGCCAAAGATAAAGTTCAAGAGAAGTTATGCAAATCATCTAAATCCCAAACCACAGACTCAGACAGTATGTAAAAACATTTATGCCATCTACAGTAACTATTACAGCTGACATATTTATGTAAAACTAACTTTCAAAATGTAATTGATTAATGTAATACACTTGAATATTAATGAGCTTGTAATACTGTAACAGATCTAACAAACATTAACATTAATTTTAGTTTCTATTTGTTTTGTTTTTTTCATAGATATTAAGAATTGATATTTAGCTAAATTAAATTTACTTACAGTTTAGTATCCTAAATATCAAAGCATCTGGATATTCATTATACATGCTCACTACATAAGACCTAATATAGTAGATAATACATAATACTGTAGTATTTGTTTTTTTGTTTGTTTTTTACTCGGTGAACCAACGTTTCAGATAAATCCACTGACTCAGTATTCCGTGTTGGAAATATACTACTTGCATGTTTTTACTTATGTAATAAGAAATATATTATTATTATTATTATTATTATTATTATTATTAATAATAATAATAATAATAATAATAAATGATAATAATAGCTAATTGTAGGAAGTATCAGTGGGTTCATCTGGTGAAAGGTTTAGAAAAGATATTTGCATAGATGTACTGCAGCTGAGGTACAAGGTCTTTACTTACACTAGAAACCAGCTTTGTGTGCTTTTCGCATACTTTTTTGTTGGTTACCATGGTTTCATAGATACTGTCAAGGTAGTACGGTAACTGCTCAAGGTAGCTTCAGAACATAAAGAAACCTAACCATTTTACACAAGCTCAGGTCTTCCCACAAACAGAAACATTCTCATGGAGAAACATTTTCATGGATTTAATTGAATTGTATTCATATTTTACACATTTTTCACACTTCTTGCCCTGCCCACTTGTAGGCTTTTATTGAAAATGGCTGATTATTCTGGATTTTCGGGTTTTCGTATGTTTAGTTTCATAAATAAAACATACAGAATATTTCAACTGGTAAATTTCCTACCAGTGACTCAGATAAATGTGGTAGTTAATTTTGTTGCAGTATAATTTTAGACCCATGTCTCCCTTTTGAGATTTCTCAGCTGAGCAAAAACATGAACTCTTCCTTTGTTAAAACACTCTGTGGTGTGCGGCACAACATGGAGTTTTACTGATATCGCGAGGTACCTGTACTGAGGGTTCTGCATTCTTGGATTTGAGAGTCATCTCATAGCTGTGATAAAGCTAGTCATTAATACACCTGTGGAATTTACGACATGCATGAAGCGACGTGCAACCAAACCAACCACATTGTAACGTTCTCAGCGTTCAAGTCCCAACCCTTGTTTTTTGAATGAAAAGGAAATGCATTGATGTATGAATAATATTTAAGGACTCAGAATCTCTCTGGAGGCCAAACTCGAGCCTGCAGAAAAGTAATTAAAATTAAAAAAAAGAGTCCAGAGTGCCGGACTGCCAGAGAGAAAGGCTTTCCAGGAAGCTTTCCATACCCAATCAGATGCTGGCTAGCGCTCTACACCTTTCCCCTTTCTTTTTTAGTCTCTAAAAGCTCAGTAATAGCTCTGGAAGCTGATGAATCCTGCACCTGCACTTAAGCCACGGCTTTATTTTTCCTCTGTGCCGTTAAAGCACAGAGCGCCCGAATAAAACCCAGCCTTCATACCGAAATATTTACGAGAGGGTACGGATAGCGAGGATGCACCTTCATCGGCAGGCTTTAATATCCCTGGGACAGTGAAGTGCAGTGTTAGTGAGAGACAGTGGATCGAGGGAGGGAGAGGCCTTAATCTTAGCGCTGGAGATCCCACAGAGGCACAGCTTTATTTATACAGGATGTCTGAATCGACCGCGCTGCTGTGTTATGATTCATTAAAAGTGTGACGTGATAGGAATGATTATTCGCCACGGCATCGGCGGCAGCCAAACGGAGCGAGAGGGCTGAATTCAGGACGGACTACATTTTCTCTTTCTCTCTCTCTCTCTCTCTCTCTCTCTCTCTCTCTCTCTCTCTCGATCCTCCTCACTTTCTCTCTATTTCTGTTATGCAAGCAGGTCTCCCGTGGTTTCCTCCTTTTCTCTAACTCTTTCTTTGTGGTGTCCAGACTCCAGATAAGAGCTCTGCTGCTTCATTTATCTCTCTTCATATTGGCAGATACCAAGCAGCAGCTATCAGATGGAGTTAATAAAACAGCATAATTACAGCTAGAAGCCCGAGTGCACACCAGCTCGCTGTATACAATACTCAGCTATTTATCCCTTGTGAGGTTTTTCATCCATTACTAACATATTTAAAATAAAGAAGAATGGATTGCATTACTATGGGACATGAATATCAGATTCTGGATTCTGATTGGTCCAAAGGTGTCGATGAATTTTTTAAATTCAATATAATTTCCTTTATATAGGTTTTAAACAATGGATATTGTTCCAAAGCAGCTTTAGGATTCTCCTGCCAATACGGACACTCCAAATAAACTGACTAACAGATTATTTATTTGGTGTTCATGGAAGGAGTCTCCAGTGTCAGGGTTTGTAGTAGTCAGAGCTGTAAGATTTCCGACCCAGGAAAAGCTTCAGGATAAAAGACAGTTCGGTTTTGTTTTGTTCACGAGTGAGAAAAAGAGAAGGTGGTGGATGTTTATAGCTGCTATAACATAAGTGACAGCATGAACTAACTTGCTTTGTGCTGTTATAAGAAACTACATATCAAGTTCAACCAGTTCCTTACTGTTTCCATGGCGCCCAGGGGAGCTGTTGGGGTGCCTTGCTCAAGGGCACCTCAGTCGTGTCTTGCCATGTGATCGAACCTGGGACCTTCCGGTCATGAGACCGGTTACCTAACCTCTAGGCCACGGCTGCCCTATGCAATTGCTGCTGTTGATGCCAGTGCAGACGGAGCCTTCTGCTCGTTGTTATATATCGTATACAAATTTTATATATAAAGTCTTTATAACGTAAACTATCCAAAGCACACTCCATGTAACCTTGTAAAGTTTAATTCAGGAAAAAACTTTCCGCTTTAATCCCTTCCTAAGTGGCCAATTTAAAAGTGATGTTTGTTTTTTTCCCCTCCTGCTTGTGCTTAGAGTTTTATTTTCTTTACTGCCATTTGCATGAATTGCCCTCATATATACACACACATATATATATATATATAAAACACCGGCTAAATAAGAACCTGGCATTTATAGTGCCACACTAATGCGTGTCATTATAAAATATACAGCTTTATACAGGGAGCTGTGTGCCGAGTCCAGATTTAGTGAACAGCTCCGTTCATCGCCACGGACATCACCTGGAAATCTTTTACGCGATGTGACAAGGCCGGCTAGCACAAGGGCAGGAGCAGCAAGGGCTGCTGCAAATATTTCTCCTTATTAAAAATACATGCGTTTGTAAAGGAGGCTCACCTGAGTGAGCGGCTCTTATTTAAACCGTCGCAGCCGTGTTAAAATGCGCATGCATAAAGTGCGAGAGGAAGAGAGCGCGGTAGAGGGCGAGTCGAGCACTAGCGAGCGAGAGAACGTTCCTGGAAAGCATCCCATATCTTGCTCAGGCACATGGCATCCACATGTGGCACAGGGGTGGGACGCGGTGTGCGGAACGCCGTGCCCGTTCTCCGGGTGGAGTCGGTGCCCGCCGAGCCTGCCGCGCTGGGTGGCACGGCCGCTCCGAGCCTTTGATGGGTGACTGAATTGAGTCACTCGGCTTCGCGTTCCGTTTTTACGACATCCAAGTCCCTGTGAAATGGTGTAATCATAGGCCTGCTTTGATATTACATTATTTTTCAAAGCAAATCCAGGAGTGATTTATAACAGTCCCGGGTGATGGGGTTTAATATGAAACAGCTGTCAGTCACTGTATTAAATATCACCTTAGTGCTTTTATAATTCATCATTATTACCTTTTTTTTTTCCTCCCTTCACGAAATATTCCTGATTAAATCTGACGACTCGCAGCTCTGCGGTATATTTGGGTCAGCAGGCTCGCGGTTACACCGTGTTCTATTTTCAGCTTTTCACTCGCCGTTGTTTGGTGTGTGTATCTGGACGCCTCGGACAGGTGAGGCATTGTTCCTCAATAACCGCCATATGGTCTGGTAATCCTCTAACGTGCACACACCAAATTTGAAAAAGGTCACGAGACAAGGACACTGATAGTGCTAGGAGATGTAGGTACGTACATTTGCTTGTGTGTGTGTGTGTGTGTGTGTACTCGTGCTCAGCTAATGTTCTTTTACATTTTGTCCTGAATCTCTGAGCTTCATTGTATGTAAACCTGACCTTCTCAAAGGCAGATGCATCATCGCACAATGTCTTGACAGTAAAACCGGTATAGACTGTTCTGTATGGAACAGCTGGAAACATCTGTGGCAAATACAGCGTACAATAGATGCGCTAGTTTCTATAGGTCAACATTTAGTCATACGTAAGTACGGTTTGGCTGGACGGGGATATAATTACTGGATGGGACGGAGTACTTAAACATCCATCCAAATCATTAACAAAATAAAAATGTCCCATGGGAAAAGACGCAAATCTGGCAACGCTACTTGAGTTAGCGCTCGTGCATTTGACGTACAGAGCGCAAGCATGAGTCGTACCACACCGAGGTATTCATAAATATAATTAGGAGAATTCTGACATTCAAATATAGTAAGCTATGTTGGCGAGACGTAGATAAAACGAAAAAAGAAAACGTGCAGTTCGAGGGAGCATTTTCAATAATTCTCTAAAGCAGCGGTTCTCAACCTTTGGCTGGGCCTCCCTAAAGCTGGTTCATTGCAGTTGGGGCCCCCTTCCTCCTGGCGCCGATCCCCCCCCCCCTTAACGGCCCACCCCTGCTACAC
>JAOVVF010000039.1:26351299-26361564 GCA_028565595.1 Duopalatinus emarginatus | reverse complement strand
CCCCGCCCGAACCACTGTGCTGCCTGCTAATTAGTGACATCATAGTGATTATCCAGCAGTCGTGCCTTGATCTGAAAATCTAGATCTCCATCCTGGCATGGTGACGTGTCATAGACACTGAGAGAGCTCGGCCATGTTTAATGTGGCTGGTAACCAAAGCTCGGACTTCCTATCTGATGGAGACAGGTGGTTATCTGAGCCGCTGCTTTTAACCTGAGTTTAACCTCTCGACCCGCGAGCGAATTTAATCCGCACCTCTTTTTCTTCACCTCTGCCGAACACGCACAGATACACGCATACACAGGACGGCACGCGGAGTGGCTGACGTCGCTTTTCTGAGCTTCATCAGAATCCTGGTGTGATTGGCGATGCTGCGTATCATGTCTGTTGTACACGTTGGACGTTTCACGTGTTTTATTTTTCACCACGAGTCATTTATGGACACGTACGGTCTATGAATTTTTTTTTTTTATTTCTTCCGACTTGTGCGACACGTGGTTCTGTTTTCATGCACGTCGTTGTTGCACGTTTTTATGCACGTCGTTGTTGCACGTCATCGTTGTTCCTCGTGCTTTTTGCTCATTCATGGTGCACGATTTTATTTTTCACATGTGCTTAGATCATGATATTATTTTCACATGTTAAGTTAGGTTATGTGGTTTGATTTATTTGTTTGTTTATTTATTTAAAATATGATTTAATTAATATATTCACATGCATCATATTACTCATAAGTGTGACACAAGTGTGTGTGGGTTTTTTTTTTATTTCCTATGACTCATTAAATTCGTGCATATTTTTTTAATCTGATATTTTTCCTTTTTTTTCATGGGTCATGTGGTTTTATGTTTCACGTTTCCCATGACTCATAATTTTTCAAAGTGTTTTCTCACATGTTCTATGTTAATTTTAACATCTGTGGGGTTTTTTTCAGTTTCCATATGTAGGTCATACTCTTATTTTTTCACATGATCACATATGCTATTTCATGCAATTTCAGGACGCGACACGTTAAAATGCGCCTTCGCACGTTTTCCACGTTACTCAAAAATATGATCACAGAATTCGTATTTCCTCGTCATCATAAACGAAATGACGTGTGACTGCTGATCTGTAGGAGCCGTGCTGGGTGTTTATGCTGTTCAAAGCTTGTACTTTGAGACGGGTCCTAGGGTCAGTCGGCTTCCGAGAGCCGGTTCCTTTCTCTGGGAAAGACTGCGCGTGTGTGTGTGTGTGTGTGAGAGAGAGAGAGAGAGAGAGAGAGAGAGACTCAGCCTCAGCAAGTGGCCTTGTATGAAAGTGTTGAAGAGGGACAGGCGCTGTGATATTCTATCGCTACATGTCAAATAAGGCCCAAGTGAAAACCAAACACGGACCTCCGGATCACGTGCTGAGGTTGCTGGACGAGGGAGAAGTGCCTGGCTCCTATCCAGCCGAGCACTCCGTCCTTCTCTTTCTCTCTCTGTCTGTCTCTCTCTCTCTCCGTGTATGTGTGTGTGTGTGTGTTTTGGAAAAAGAGTATGCTGTTTCTTGTGGTTGTGGTTTCATACCCTCTGACTTTTGCAAGCCACTCGGTCATTAACTATATATTCGGTAAGCAAACTTGGCAGAGTGGTTTGGCACAGGCAGCGTAAAGAGCAGCGCTATAGGAACATACTCCGCACCGAACACGAGACCGGAGCGGACGCTTCAGCCACACTCGTTCTTACCTACAAAATTAACAAGCGACCTTATTTTCTCTTTACACCTGACACCACAGGGCGGTTGAGTTCTCAGTTCGGATTGTTCCGAGTTATTTTCTGTAACCGTCGATCTGACCTGCTCGAAAACTAATCACAGTCACTCATTCTCATATAACTCTGGTTCCTCGGGACATGTACAGTTACAGCTCTGCATAATGCAAGACTAATGACAAAAAAAAAAAATTCACAAAAACCTAAAAAAGGATAAAAACGGCAGCTGTAATTGTCACTATATCATCGTGGTACAAGAGGAAGGTGTTGTTATTAGAAAAGATTCAAAGAAAAAGATTAACATGGTTTCATTTTGAGCCTCGAACCCTCTAAACCCTGTGAATGATTATTTTCCTATAACCGCACCCCCCATTAGTGTTTGTGTTAGTCTATCATCTATTTAGTGCTCATCTATAGAACTGCTGTCTTTCCCGACTCTTCAGGAATCGTCTACAAAGAGGTGTGTATTCCGTGTTGTTTATATCAGGGTTTAAATGCACTATTAAGTGACCTTAGTTTCCATTCTCTTTGAATCTAGTCAAATGAGATACACCCACTTTAATTTATTTACATTCAAATGTAAGTGTCTTCCTACCCAAGTCATGACCCAGACAAACTCCTAGGTAGTGATACGGAATGGGACAGCAACACACTAGTCAGTGATGGATGGATGGATGGATGGACGGATGGATGGATAGATGGGTGGATCGATGGGTGGGTGGGTGAGTGGATGGATGGATGAGTGGGTGGGTGTTTGGGTGGCTTGGATGGATGGATGGATGTGTTGGCGGATGGATGGATGGATGGATGGATGTTTGGGTGGATGGATAGGTTGATGGATGGATGGATGGGTGGATGGATGGGTAGGTGGGTGAGTGGATGGATAGGTGGGTGGGTGTTTGGGTGGCTTAGATGGATGGATGTATGGGTGGGTGGATGGACGGATGGATGGATAGATGGATGGGTAGATAGATGTATGGGTGGGTGGATGATAGCCAGTCAACACAGAACGTATATCAAACATTACTCTATAGGTCTTCTATGGTTAGTTTTTCAAAGCTTTCTCTTAATATTCAGAGAAATAAGTTGTGTAATGTTGTCATAAGGTTTCTTGTATTGCAGAAACATTAATACAACCAAAGTGGATTGTTCTCCAAAAGTTCTTACGTTACAGATTGTTTTCCGTCAACCAAAATACGCAGTGAAACTCTAACTTTATATTTATGTTTACAAACAAAGAAACAAACTGGCAAACCACAGGAACTTTCAAGGAACTTCTCTGTAACCAAAAAAAACCCAAATCACATTCCTGGAACATTCTGCAAACCAAAATAGCTGGGTTGCCAGATAGTCTGAATATTTTCTAAAATAAAGACGTCTGGAGTAATACAGTTCAAAAAATGTGTTTGACTGCTTCTACTGTTTGATCCGGTTTCGATTCCTGGTCCGGGCCGTTCTGTGTGGAGTTTGCATGTTCTCCCCATGCCTCAGTGGGTTTCCTCCGGGGACTCCGGTTTCATCCCAGAGTGCAAAGACGTGCATGTTAGGTTGATCGTTCACTTTAAAATGATACGTAGGTGTGAGTGTGTGTTGGCCAGGTGATGGATTGGCAACCTGTCCATGGTGTACCCTGCCGTCTTCAATGATGCTGGGATTAGGCTCCAGCCCCTGTGTGCCCGAGTGGCGGGTTGAAGCGGATAAGAAGAAGAAGAAAATCCAAAAATGAGAAAACCAAAAAAGCAAAGCCAAAAGTATAATGACAAAACTAAAAACAAAACCAAACAGCAAAACCAGAAATACAAAATCAAAACTCACTAATGCATGCATGCTGTAGCCAATCAGCAATAAGGATGTGAAGTTAGGACGGCCCCCTTTCTCTTTTGACTTAACATTTGAATTCACTCCTTTGTCTTTGGTTTGTCTTTGTTGTTTTGTTCCACCATGTTTTTTGTTTTGATGTGAACTGAGGACTGCTCCCTTTGACTTAACACTGTTTTCTGAATTTCCGGGGCAGCCGTGGCTCAAGGTTAAGGAACTGGTCTTGTGATTGGTAGGTCGACTGAAGTGCCCTTGAGCGAGGCACCTAACCTACTGCTTTCTCTGCACTTTGGATAGGGGTCTGCACCCAGACTTGGCATGTGTGTTAACTGCCCCTAGTGTGTGTTTCACTGCCTGGATGGGTTAAATGCAGAGGTTAAATGATTCTGTGTGAAAGCACAGTGGGCCAATCACTTCACTTTCACTTTCACACTACAGGATTTACTGTATATTTCCTGGACTGTTCCTGACGGACCCTTGTGTTTCGGTCTGAGGTGCTCACACTGTGCGGTTCGAGAGAAAAAAAAAGTAAAGGTGGAGATGTGAAGATCAAGATTGGTTGAATCGTGTTGTTTATTGTTCTAAAGCATTAAAATACATCCTAAGCGTAAAACTGTACTACAGAATACAGGCAGCTGTTTAATTCATCAGCTGCATGAAGAGGTCAGTGAGTGCATGAAAACAAACTGGAGATGGAGCTCAGATGGACAGATAAAGGCAATTTTCCCACATCTCATTTTTGTGTTGACCCGCAAGATTATCAGAAATCTGTGGCAGCCCGAGCCTGTGCTGTTTATACATGATATATAGTTGACTTCCTGTCTGGGCAGGAAGTTCAGCTTGATGGTTGTTTAAAAACAGCAGCGAGCGCTGACTTCCTGGGCTGAGAGGACGGGCCTGGCTCTGCGTGATCCTCCCCCCAGATAATCCCTCACTCTTTGGGGATTTGTTTTTTCCTGTTTGTCCTTGCTGGGATAATGCGGGCGTGGAGGTCACCTGCGAATCAGGGCCGTGTCGTTCACACAGTGCAGGTAGAGGAGGAGAAGGAGAAGGAGGAGGAGGAGGAGGAGGAGGAGGAGGAGGAGTGAGAGATGAGGTGAACGCCAGGTCACAGGTTTGCCAAAAGCAAGAGATTTGGGGCTTTAATGAAGCAGCTTTTTGTGCTTTGAGGCTGCACTGTTTGGATCTTTGGGTTCGTCGCTAAGCCAGATTAGTGTAAATAGTGAGGCGTATTACGGCAAAGGTGCTGAATGCACAGAGCGGCTCTGTGTGGTGCTAGCATCGCGCCGCCACGGGGGGCAGTTACGGTTTGTTCTCAAAAGGCCACGCTGTTTCCAAGAAAAGTGATTAAGTTTTAGTAGAGCAGAAAGGAGTTTAACAGTTAACCTTTTTTGCATTCAGCGCAAAATTATTTCGGTTTAATTTTAAGATAGACAAGCAGGAAGGAAATAGGCAAATTGGGAGCAAATGTGTTTCAGATATTACATGGATACAGTATTTACTCAGTGTCACAGGAGGGGAAAAAGCACCAGGAAAACAAAACCAAAAACAACACATCAACAGAACTAAAAATACACAAAAAAAAAAAAAAACCCACAACAAATCCAAAAACTGAAAGAAAAAACAAAACAAAACTACAACAAGCAAAACCATAAACACAACAAAACAAAAAACATGACACCAAAATTAACCAAAGCAAAAACTAAAAAAAAACAAAAACAACACGTCAACAAAAAACTTAAACTACAAGCAAAACCATGAACACAACAAAACAAAAAATTATACCAAAACGAACCAAAGCAAAAACTCAACAAAGTCATCAAAACAAAAAACACAACAAACAAAACAAAAAAGTGTGTAAACAAAATTAAAACTACAAAAAAATAACAAAGCAAAAACTACAATTTAAACAACATTAACTCAAAAACAAAATCAGCAAAACCAAAAACACCACAAAAGCAAAACACAACAAAAATAAAACCAAAAACAGAACAAACTTAAAACATAACAAAACCACCAAAACTAAAAACACAACAAACAAAAGCAAACATTTACAAAAAAATAAAAATTAAAATCAACAAAACAAAAAAAAAAAACAATAGCTTGTGAAATCTCGCCCTGATGCATGCTGTAGCCAATAAGCAGCGGGGATATGAAGTAAGCACCACCCTCTTTCTGTTTTGACTTAATTTGCTGTTTTTAAACATGCCATTAAATTCTTTTTTATTTTTTTTTTTTGGTGTAACCTTGGTGAATACTTTTCTCTTGATTACTGTGTTATCATAAGTGCTTGGACTTTTCACCTATTATACAGTAAGACTGACTCCACTGTTCACAGGATGCTTCAGTTTTGATCTGGCATCTTCTGAAATGTAAACCTTCATCCCCCGCACATCCTGTTACAGCTATCAGCTCACTGATTTTCCAGGAAATACAGTATGCCCTATAGCTTACATGAGGTTTGCACCAATTCTGAACCAAACAAAAATAAAATTGCTAACAGCGTAAAAACGAGTTGCTGAAAATAGCCTCGGGAGGAAAAACCGATTCTCCTGCAGGCTATTGGTACCTTCTTCCTTTTTATTCCTTATTCCGTTTGTGTGTGTGTGTGTGTGTGTGTGTGTGTGTGTGTGTGTATGCATGCTTTTGTGGCTGTAGTTAATTAAGATGCCTGGTTTGTCATAGCTAACAAATTCATGCACAAATAGCGCAGAGTCAGACCGGAAAATCAGCAAGGACCGCACTAGATCATTATCGGTTATTACAAGAAAGGAAGTAAACTCCAAAATAAGCAGGACAACAGAAAACACCTGGCTTCCCTATTCATGACCTAAATACCATGAAAATGAAGGTGTTCATTGTTTCAGCGTTGTTGTAATTCTGATTATCCAGAGTGCAAGCTATTGATTTACAAAGACAATACACAGATCTGCAATGTTACATGCTGCGCAACAGATGTATTGTACATGCGGTTTTCTAGCTGTAGCTGATTACAGCCCCTGGTTACGATTTATGGCAGGAAGTAATCATCCATAAAGCTTATAAAGCGCAATAAGGGTAGCAGTACGACTATAAAACAAGCCATATATACAATGACGTACAGACATTCGGAAAAGGTTTAAGCCAAAAAACGAGTGTAACTTTAATATAAAAAAAAACAAAAAACAGGAAAGTCATCAAACCTTTATGAAATGTTCCCTGTAACAGAAAAATAACGTTTCAAGAACGTTTTCTCTGGAATGATGTTCAGAAAATAGTTGTTGCTTGTTTTTTGCTGTTATATAAATACTTTACTATACACGTCAAAGTCACACCAGTTAAATATTTGGTAGGTCCCCCATTGGGCATTTGGAAAAGTGGTGGTTGGTGTGGTACAGTGGTAACATCATTGGGTTCCTATGTGAGAGACCTGGGTTCGATTACCGATCTGGGCAGCCAGTCTGTGCTACACCAATAAGACTCCTAACACTATGTTGGCCTACCTGTAATACCAATAACCTTGTAAGTCGCTCTGGATAAGAGCGTCTGCCGAATGCCGTAAATGTAAACGTAAATGGAAAAGGCCAAACCAATCAGTATTAGGGCAGGACTTGAACTGGTGGAACTCATCATAAAGGAACCTGCTAATTAACACCACTGACTAATTCTCGCTGACCAGCCCTGACTGAGATCAGGAGCGAATTCTCTTAATCAAATGTGATTAAATATGGAGGTCGGTGAAGAAGTTTCAGAAGCTCACACTGAACGTATCCGGTGTATTTAAACCCTCGTCATAAGCTTCAGTCAATGGGTTTTATTATACATCAACATCAAAACTCCAAACGACAAATAGCTCCTTTTTGTCAGTCAGGCTTTTGCCACTGTTCGTGAAGTGATATATATTTCAGCTCGGATCTCGGATCCGGTCGCCAGCTCGGGCGAAGAGCGATGGGACCAGTCTGTCTGGTTTCACCGCACATTTCCTTTTCTTCTTTTTCTTCATGCAGATGCATGTGCAGGTGGGATGCAGGTGAGAGGAGATGTGTGAAGGTGATAGAGCAAAGTGTGTGCTTTTTTTTTTTCCTTCGTTTTCTTTTTTTTTTTTTTTTTTTCAAGTTTCGCTGTTTTTGTATACCTGCAGGCCCTTCTGCTTCCCTCTCCGAGCACGTCTCTCTCGCTTGGCTCGGTGCCTTGCGGAGAAGAATAGAAATATGTGAAAGAGTCAGGTGGAGTCTGTAGGCACGAAGTCATGAGAAGTGAAGCAGTGAAAAGATCGATAAATGTAGGCTTAGCGGAAGCTTAACTTTTTTGTTTGGCGGGATGAAAAAAAAACATTTTTTTGCTGCATTTTTTAAGTTTACAACTAAACAACAGGGGTTTCGCTAAACAGCAACGCAACACACCAGCGCGTGCGGATGGTGTCACTGTAATAATTGGACATTTTCATTGGACATTCGCATTTAACCCATCCGTGCAGTGAAACACACGCACACACCAGTGAACACTAGGGGGCACTGAACACACTTGCCCGGGGCGGGGGGCAGCCCCAAGCCACGGCACCCGGGGAGCGGTTGGGGGAGTTGGGTGCCTTGCTCAAGGGCACGTCAGTCGTGTCTTGCCCTGGGCGGGGATCGAACGAGAGACCGGTTCCCTAACCACTAGGCCACGGCTGCCCCCCATTATTAAGTTATTAAGTTATTAAGTTAAGACTTGTAACCATAACTAATTATAGGTTGACTATATAGATAGATAGATTACATGTACAAGAACATGGCAGTTAGCATCTACCGAAATGTGCAAAGACGGAGCAGTGTGTAAATATTAGCACTGTGTGTAATATAAATATGTTCTGTGGACATAACATATAAGGAATATAAGTGGAAGGAACATAATGGCAATACTCAGACCATGTTTATCATGTAAATGAGAAAATGGAAAGTGCAAACTCTTTATTAAATATATAGAAGAGTCGCTTTAAAGTAGCTGTTACTATAGAAACCATAACATTGAAACATTGTTCCTATGTTACAATTGTTAGCAAAGAATTCAGTATATACCAAAATATACCAAATCTTTCCTCAAGCTATCAGACTCCTGAACAACCAGAGTCTGGTCTGATAAACTGCAAAAGCGACTGGACTAAACACACACACACACACACACACACACAATCTTAAAGACACAGCACAATACAACCTGTCTACACAAAGAAAAGCATTCAATGCTCTCACTTCTACCAAAAAATGGACAATACTACTGCTTAAAACAGAATGTCTATGTTTACAAAAAATGGACATAACTGCACCTTACTGCTCCCACTACCAGTGGGCTATCTGCACTACCCCTACCTATATTTAGCGTTAATGTCTAGTGTATTTATTGTATTATTGTCTTGTGTATTTATTGTTCTGTCTTGTGTCATTGCACATGCTTCAGCACTCGTGCACTTTACGTTGTTTTGTGTAGTTTATTGTTCTGTGTAGCACCTTGGTCCTGGAGGAACGTTGTTTCGTTTCACTATGTACTGTACGACACTGTGCACTTGATGTGCAACCAGATACTAACGTTAAAAATCAAACCTTCCTGATAAACCACAAAATTCAACCTTTCAGCCTGGAAGGTTCATGTAACCCCAAAAGAATAACGTTTCCAGAACATTCCGGGAACCAATATATATTAGCTTAGATGGCGTATTTATAATATATTAGGATTTCTCCATAACTTAAAAGTCTTCAACATCATACACGGCATCTTTAACGTTACGGAAGCGTACGCTTGAGTGAGCATAACGGAACTTCCTGTAGCTTTATAAGTGGGCAGACAATTATCATATTGGCTTGTGCAAGCTGACAGAAAAGCACTAAGTGGCTGAGAATCCTGAGCTAATCAGGGAAAATGGCTCCCCGGTCAGCCGTAGAGAGAGAGAAACTCTGTGAAGCAGTGAAATAGTGGCCACCTTTTTTTCGCTCAGAAGTGGCCTCTTCAGTATGAAGTATTTATATAACATTCATCTTGGAATGTAGCGAAGCTGAAAGTAGATTAGGTAAAACAAACAAGGAAGCAGACAAAACGACTTGCACAGCCGCGGCGAGACGAACAACAGCGTCTCGCACAGAGGGGCACGGTGACCCGCAGCACAGAATTGTGGGTAACGCCGGATTTCTCGCTCGGTAGCTCGGGCTACTACAGTGAAACAGACTGCGAGCTGAAACGAACTGAAGTGCGCACAGAACCGACAGCATGTCCCTGGAATTCTAAAGTCTATTATACGCCTGCAGACCAATTATGAAACAGCTGTTGAAGAGGCAGGGGTGTAGAATAGGTTACAGAACCGTCCTTGTTTTGATAGGCTCTTGAAAACAGTCACCATGTGCTCACTGTAAAAAAAAAAAAAAAAAAAAAAAAAAGAACGAAAGACAGAATTTTTTTTTTTAAAGAATTGGGGAAATGAAACATGGGAGCTTGCAGAGGAGACGTATTGTGTAGCACGTACAAGAAGTCATGAAGAGTTGTTTGACTCGGCATCGACTTCATCTAGCTATGATTGTAAATGTTAAAAAACAAAACAAAAAAAAAAACAAAGAATGTTCAAGAAATGTTTGTACAAGAACTTTCTTTCAACGTATGGTTGGTGTGGTACAGTGGTAACTTGGATTCCCATCATTGGGTTCCCATGTGAGAGACCTGGGTTCGATTCCTGATCTAGGCAGCCAGTCTGTGCTACACC
Source organism: Duopalatinus emarginatus (assembly GCA_028565595.1). Classification (NCBI taxonomy): domain Eukaryota; kingdom Metazoa; phylum Chordata; class Actinopteri; order Siluriformes; family Pimelodidae; genus Duopalatinus; species Duopalatinus emarginatus. Next base: position 26,351,307 of record JAOVVF010000039.1, on the reverse strand, counting down.
AATAAGGG
>JAOVVF010000039.1:26323535-26336813 GCA_028565595.1 Duopalatinus emarginatus | reverse complement strand
GTTATGCTTAGCTCTATGTCATTCACGTAGCTGTATTAATCTGAGCACTGTGTCATTCATGTTATGGCGTTATGCTTAGCTCTATGTCATTCACGTAGCTGTATTAATCTGAGCACTGTGTCATTCATGTTATGGCGTTATGCTTAGCTCTATGTCATTCACGTAGCTGTATTAATCTGAGCACTGTGTCATTCATGTTATGGCGTTATGCTTAGCTCTATGTCAATGTAGCTGCATTAATCTGAGCACTATGTCATTCATGTTATGGTGTTATGCTTAGTTCTATGTCATTCACGTAGCTGCATTAATCTGATCACTGTGTCATTCATGTTATGGCGTTATGCCTAGCATTATGTTGTCCATGTCATTGCATTTTGCTTTCATCTCATTAATGGCATTAGCATTATCCTGAGCTCCTATGTATTCCATGTTATGATGTCATGCTTAGCACGATGTCATCCCTGTTATGGCATTATGCTTGACGAAATGTCATCCATGTCATTGCATTATGATTTGCACTACACTAAGCCGAGCACGATGCCATCCCTGTTATGGCATTATGCTTAGCGAAATGTATCAGACACATCACTGAATTAAGCTTAGCACTGTATCATCCGTGTCACTGCATTAATCTGAGCACAGTACCATTCATGTTACGGCATTATGCTTAGCACTGCGTCCTCCATGTTGGATAGTTCGGCTTAGCTCAGTGTCATCCCCGTTATGCCATTATGCTTGGCACTATGTCATTCACGTCACTGCATTATGCTTTGCACTATATCAACCATGCCGCTGCATCGTGCTCTGCACTGTCATCCATGTTACTGGTTGATGCTTAGCATTATGTCATCCACATCATTACAGTAAGCTTTACACTTTGGCATGTGTGTTATAGGGTTAGCGTTATGTCTTTTCTGTCAGCACATTAAGAACTATATCACCAACTTCTCTGCATTATGCTTTGCACTATGGCATCCACATTATAGAGTTAGCACTATGTCATCCATGTCAACGCATTAAGCTTATAACTATGTCATCCATAGCTAAGCACTTTGGTATCCGTGGTACAGGGTTAATCTTAGAACTGTGTCATCCACGTCACTGCGTAATGCTTGGGTCTGTCATCCATGTTATGCCGTTATGCTAAGCACTAAATCATTAGTGTCACTGCATTATGCATTTTACTGGCATTTATGTTACAGGGTTATGCTTAGCACTAGGTCATCCACGGCATTGTGGTATGCTTAAGCACTACGTCATCTACGTCGTTGTATTATGCTAAGCACTACGTCATCACGTCATCGTGTTATGCTTAGCACTGTGTCATCCACGTCATTGCAGTATGCTTAAGCACTACGTCATCACGTCATCGTGTTATGCTTAGCACTGTGTCATCCATGTCATTGCATTATGCTTAAGCACTACGTCATCCAGGTCGCTGCATTTTGCTCAGTGCTGTGTCGTCCATGGCATTGCATTATGCCTAGCACCATGTCATCTAGGTCACTGCATCATGCTTAGCATCCATGTCATCTACGTCATTACATTACGCTTAGCACTAGGTCATCTACGTCATTACGTTACACTTAGCACTGTGTCACCTACGCTATTACGTTATGCTCAGCACTGTGTCATCCACGTTACTGCATCGAGATAAGTGGCAGCTTAATTAGCCGTATGTCATCCACGTCATTGCATTCTGCTTAGTGATATGCCATCCATGTCATTGCGTTATGCTTAGCGCCACGTCATCTGCGTCATTACATTACGCTTAGCACTAGGTCATCTACGTCATTACATTACACTTAGCACTAGGTCATCTACTTCATTACGTTACGCTTAGCACTGTATCACCTACGCCATTACATAATGCTCAGCACTGTGTCATCCACGTCACTGCATCAGGATAAGTGTCAGCTTAATTAGCCATATGTCATCCACGTCATTCACTGCGTTATGCTTAGCACCACGCCATCTACGTCATTACATCACACTTAGCACTAGGTCATCTACGTCATTACGTTACGCTTAGCACTAGGTCATCTACGTCATTACGTTACGCTTAGCACTGTGTCATCCACGTCACCGCATCAGGATAAGTGGCAGCTTAATTAGCCATATGTCATCCACGTCATTGCATTCTGCCGAGTGATATGCCATCCATGTCATTGCGTTATGCTTAGTACCATGTCATCTACGTCATTACATCACGCTTAGCACTAGGTCATCTACGTCATTGCGTTATGCTTAGCACCATGTCATTCACGTCACTGTCCGTTTAATTCCGTTATTGGTTTGCGGGTAGCTGTTGTTACATTATATCGTAGGATGTTTAACCAAACTCTCGACAGTTCAGTCCCTAGTGGGGTGGGTGCTAGTGCACTAGACTTTCTACATAGTGTGCGTGTGTGCGTGTGTGTGTGTGTGTGTGTGTGTGTGTGTGTGTGTGTGTGTGTGTGAGCCGAAGGGGATGTTCGTGTTTTAGTGAAGTGTATACTGAATGGTCTTTCTGTGCTGCTGTTCAGCTGTGGACCAAAATAGCATCCGTTCCTTCATAATGACAAAGCTTTATGGAATTTGGCTGCTGCTGAAGACAAGGCATTTCAAACTGAGCAAGCTTTAGCTGTAAGGCTTTCGCTCTTATTAGGATTTATCGAGCGATTGGGGAAGGAAATGTCAGAAAATGTTGTACATTTTCGGTTACAAATCGCTATTCGGTCAGTATCGGTCAGCTTAGGAGTTGGACGTCTTTAGTTTGAATTTGGTGGCTGTTTAAACCCGGGAGGCGGGTGTTAAGTCACATAGTGGTACGCGGTCGGAAGTTTACAAGCTGTGGGTGGGAGAAGACAAAGCAGTTGAGCCTTTTCACAGTTTTCCCGGCATCCACACACTTTTGACTCATCGGCTGGCTCAGTCTCCGGCCCAACTCCCTAACCACAGATAGGCAGTTTGTTGATACAGTACAGCTTGGCCCCGTAAACATTGCAGGGGGACTTTTTTTTTTTTTTTTTTTAGCGCATCTTGCGTGCATATTATTAAAAGTTATTATCAGCTTGGCGTGGCACGGCACGGCGCTTAATGATATTCGATGTCGAGTGGTTATTCAAAAGGGTTGTTTTTTTTTTTTTACTGAGCATGCAGTGGCAGCAGGGGAAGCTTGTTTTACTGGAGGTGTGGTAGAGCTGACACATAGCCAGGGAAAAGGTAACCAAAATACTGATGGAAATCACTCTGCTCCGGCGGAGTCATTTAAGGACAAAGCCTTCTCTATTTCAGCATGACAGGCAGGTTTTTCTACCAATCAGACACCGGGTTCAAGCTTACCCAAAGAACTGTAGTGTGCAGGAACGGATCTGTTACCAAACAGGACGTTTATTTAACTTTTATAATTAGATGATAATATAACCCGAAGGTATTCGAGACCTAATACAGCCAGGTGGATTTCCCCCTGCATTTCTTTTCCAGTTTACCCAAGCTAACGATTGGCACGAATAAGGAAGGTAAAAGATGACGTGTAACCCAACCCGCACCGTGACCGGTCCTATCCTCAGCTGACCTCTGCATGTTTGCTCTCGGCACCGGCGCTTTAAATATCTGCCATCTCTTCCACCTTCTGGGTGATGCCTTTGTTCTTTGACACTAATGCAAAATGCACGAGGACACGTCGTTTGCGGGTAAGCAAATGGAGCAGGCAGGTATCAGATCTTTGCGGATCCGCGCTTTCAGCCTTAATATATTTTGTGGGACGTGGGCGGGACGCCCCGGCGTGTTTATAGCGTCGATAAAATGGCTTTTGTCTGGGCTTGTTGATAGACTGTCCTGAAGCCATATCATTCGATCTGAGTAACCACAGCAACCCATTTGGGGATATCGTGCTGGAAGATCAAGCCCAGTTATAGCGAGAAGAAGAAGCCGTCTATGAGGGAGCTGTTGATTTTTTATTTTATTTTTTTTCCTCCACATCACACGTCGACACAAGCGACCGTGTTTATGTGAATTATCGCTTTTTCTACACTGGTGTTTATGAGAACTGGTTTGAGAGTTTTAGTAGTTTTCAGTGTTTTGGTAATGTAAACAGATACACGCAAAAAAAATTAAAAAAAACTCTAGGATGCCATGCAAAGATCGGAGCAGTGTTAAATATATAAAGACGACATGAAATAATTCATCTAATAAATCATTCTATGGTGTGGAGAGGCAAAAAAAAAAAAAAAATCTCACTATCTTTACTGGAGGCAGTATATCACTGGAGGCCTGAATATTTTTTTAATTCAGGTTTTTTTTTTTAAACATTCACTTTTTTTCCCTTTCCTCACCCAAACGTAATGCTTTCTGGTGCTATTGGACATAAATAGTGCAATTTTATAGCTAATTAAAATGTTTTAAATTAAAAAAAAAATTAAAAAGCAACATGATCATATCTAGGTTTATACACAAGCACTATATCACAACCTGTGTAGCTTGATTCCAAATCCAAATCCTTCATATATTTTTTATATATTTATAAAGGCAGTCCTTCTGCCTGATCCTGGCATCTACACCTGGCTCCTCTTACCCTCAGGACCTCCCTGACTCTTCCTGATACGGTTCCTCTGCTTGGAGCTTCTGAATGTTGTGGAAGCTCCTACATGAATGCCTTGAAGATCTGCAGAAGAACAGGCTAGACTCAAAATTCACACCTCACCTCACCTGAGCTGCTGCTGCTGTAATCGTTAAGACGGTCCTGGGCTCATCCCAGGAAATCTGTTGATTTGGTGAAGATTTAATACTAGAACTGGTCACATCAGTATTCTGCGATATAACGAGTCAGAACTGTGGACTTGAGTGCTGTTTAGAACGTGGGTGAGAATTGTGCATACAGGACGGACTAGCGGTGGCTCAACAGTTAAGGCTCTGGGTTACTGATCAGAAGGTCATGGGTTGCAAGCCCCAGCACCACCAAGCTGCCTCTGTTGGGCCCTTGAGCGAGTCCCTAATCCTGTCTGCTCTGCTCCAGCTGTATTACGGCTGACCCTGAGCTCTGACCCCAACTTCCTAACAATCTGGGATATATAATGGAGGAATTTCACTGTGCTGTAATGTATATGTGGCAAAAGCATTGGGTGCCAAATGCTGTCTTTGGTACACCAGTTGTTCTTTGGACCACTATTAACCATTGGATACCTGGGACAACCCACAAGACGTGTTGTTTTTGTGATGCTCTAGGATCCTCTAGGATTGGAGGACACATGAGGACGATGCAGTAATGCAGTATCCCATTCATTCATTTGTGATGCGTCGCTTCACATGATTATCATTATCGATCAGTTAATAAATAAATAAATAACTAAATAAATAAGTAAATAGATAGACAAGTAGGTAGATAGATGCTTCCATGTTTCCTCCCACCAGAAAATCATACATGGTAGGTGAACTGTCCAAGGTATGAGTGTGTAAGTGTCCCTGATGGTGGACTGGATGAGTATGACTGACTGACTGACCTTGACCTTCTGGTGTACCATCCATAACACTACAAACGTCCTGCACAGTGCTGACTTTAGGCAAGTGAATGATTAACTCCATTCTAGAAAGTAATTTTAAGTAATTTAAGTCATGTTTGAATTAGTAAACGAGAGACAAACCAGCCTTATTCTTCTGAGACAGGGCTTCATGTGAAAGTCGTCACGGAGCCACCATGGGAGCCTCTGCGGCTCCGTCCAGCAACAACATCGATTAGAAGGAGCTGCCATGACTCAGCTGGAAGCGCACCCAATGGATCTAACATATGCGCTTAAGGAAATGATCGCACACTGATTCACATGGCCTCGCGTCATCTCAGGCTGCACACCGCTGCTAACAGCTAATGCTAAACTTTCCTTTTGGAAGTTAAATCTAAGTCACTGTTGACATAAGAAGCATCCTGAAGACCTGAATCTGATCAGGACTATTAACCAAGAAGGTTCCAGCAAGCCTGTGATTAGGCAGTAAGCCCCAGACTGGACACAGTGTGAACACAAAACAATGATTTGGTGATGATTTCATTAACAATAACTCATTAAGATGTTTGCTCATAAAATACATTATGTGAATTTTTGCTAAATCTTTGACTCCTGTAATGGTTAAAGCTTTAAATAGAGTTAGTATAGTGATCTCTTAGTTTATTCAAATTAGCTAACAGCTAACATTAGCCTAGTTTTTGCTAGCTAGATAACTCAATACGGCTAAAATACCAACATTTAGTTAGCCGAGTCGCGTAAGATGATAATACTGGTGAGGAAGCTAATAAATAATAAGATGTCTTGCCTGTAATTACACGATTCAGCTTAAAATAGTTAATATTTTGGTAGCCTTTTTTTCTTTTTTCTTTGTTTGTTTGTTTGTTTGTTTTGCTAGAATATAATTTTTTGAAGAAATAAATGACAATAATGACTGTAGTATTGGATTCTCCTGAAAATGTGGTATTATTATCACTGTTGTTAATGATAATAGCTTTTATTATTATTATTATTATTATTATTATTATAGTAATGATTATAATTATGATGATAATAATAACTATTATTATTATTGCTGTTGTTTTGTTAATAATAATTATAATAATAATAATTATTATTATTATTATTATTAATAATAATAATAATGATTTTAATAATTTAAAATATTTAAATATTTAAATTGTATTAGGGTTTAATTTTAATTGCTAAGCTTTATTTGTGATAAAATAAAGATAATAAAATAATATAATATTTTAGATAATAATAAGATAAAATAAGCCAACAGGAATGGAAAATTATTTCACTTTGATTTCACCGGTAACAGAAATAACGCAGGTCATTGTAACTCAAACGCCACTTTAAGGTTAAAGAGCTCACACGTCAGCAAGTGCGTTTACTGCCTCAGTAGAGATGGAGGGTGAGACGTTCCGGGGCAGGCTGAGGTGGAAATAAACGTGACGGTGTGAGGAGTGATGTGTGGTGAGGCATGGTGCTCTGCAGTGTTGGGGGTCTCCCATGGGGTTGTCTGATTAATGTCAGAGCTGACAGGCTGAGCTCTGCACCTGAGTGTGTCCCTTCATGCAGTGACATAACCGGCTAAAAGTAGCCACTGACCCGCTCAGGAATGAACACACACACACACACACACACACACACACACAAATGTTAGAATATTGGAACCCAGCAGAAGGCATACAGAACTTTATTTAGTGATATAACACAATAAAAGTGTTTTATTGTGTGTGTGTGTGTGTGTGTGTGTGTGTGTGTGTGTGTGTGTGTGTGTGCAGGTGTGTAGGTGCGGCAGAAATATTTATGCTGTTTTCATAACCCTCGGCACACACGGTCACATGGTACAATTGTTTAAAGGGTGGAGTTTTGTGGAGCAGTCGATGTGATGTGGTTTGGTGTGTTGCCGCAACAACCAATCAAATCATCTCGTCTCGTTCCTTTTACAGATCGGGGGAGGGAGCGGCGATGACATTTTTCAGCAGTTGTTGCGAAATAATAATAAACAACGTAATGTGATGATGTGGAGTTACAAATTGTTACCACCCCGGAGATGATTTTCTTTCTAATTCTATCTGCACCCTGAGGTGCTGCTCACATACAACACTGATCTAATGGTTTTAACTTTTTATCCTTTTCTAGTTACATTTAATTATGTTCGCGGAAATTGTTACGGCACCGTTTCAGAGCATTCCCCCTTTTTTTCTCACTTCTCCAAAAAATGTTCTAGCTCGCACACACTCTTTAACCATAACCTGCATTTGACCCAGTGAGGACATGAGGCACCGGGGACACAGGGGACACAGGGGGGCAGCTGTGGCCTAGTGGTAAGCGAACAGGTCTCATGACCTGAAGGTCGAGGTTCGATCCCTGCACGGGGCAAGACATGACTGACTAACTTCCCCCAAATTCTGACCAAACACTGTGTTGTAGGCTGCCCCACACTCCTGGCAAATGTGTTCACTGCCCCCTAGTGTTCACTGCACGGATGGGTTAAATGTGAAGGTCACTTTCCTCAGTGTGCAAACACAGTAGGCAAATCGTTCACTTTCACTTCACTTTCACTGTCATGTGCCCAAAGCGGTGTGCAGCTCTTATCAACAGAGCCTGAGTTGCAGTTGGGAGTTACTGTAGGTACCATGCGAGTCTTCAGGTCTCAACAGGATCTGAGTCTTCAGGTTCATCCTGGTAACGTCTAGTCCCAAAGCTGGTTCCTTAACCACAAGCCACAAGCTGCTCGTCAATTGCTTTGTTAGTGTAGCATTAAAGAAAGATAATTAAATGGATTTGAGCTGCTTGTGGGACCCTAAACATGTGCACACTCTTTTTTTAGTTCTATTGTTACAATTGGATGTGAAAGTGAAAGTGAATGTGGCATGCCTACTGTACTTGCACACAGACGAATTTGACCTCCGCATTGAACCCATGCACGCGGTCAAACACACACACACTAGTGAACACACATTAGGGAGCACTGAGCAGACTTACCCGAAGTGTGTGTGTGTGTGTGTGTGGGAAGGGGGGGGGGGCAGCCACTGTCTACAATGCCCAGGGAGCAGTTGGGGCAGTTCCTGGGCACAAGGGTCAGGTCTTATGGGTCATGTCTTGTGGATATGAACCTGAAGGTTTCAAGACCAGTTCCTTAACCCCAAGTCGCTGATATAGTGAGCGAATCCTGAACACTGTCAGCGCCATGTCTCAAATCTTATCATTCTCCAATAATGAGAAGTTTTCACACTGGCATTAATAGATGCTTGTTGCATGTATTCGGATACGCAGCATCTTCCCAACACATCACAACACTTCTCTCACTCACTCACTCACTCACTCACCCGCAGGTGCACACCGTAAACACACAACGTATTTGCATTCACTTCTTTAGGGCAATGATTAACAGGATTCGTGGGAAAAGCTCGGCACAGCGGGTGAAGAGGTGTGTGAACGGATTTCAGGTCTGATCTGCATCAGTGCCGGAGCGATTGGAAAGGTGGGGGAGGTTAGATGGAGGAGGAGGAGGAGGAGCAGGTGGGGGGGGGGGATATAGGGATATAGGGATGGAGGGATAGGGTTGGGGGGGGTGGGGGTTTGTATTTCCTGTGTCGCAGTTTACTGTTTTTTAGAGCAAGAAAAATGGGCTTATGTAACGAGTCACATGACCGAGCCAGAAATAGTGGCGGAGCTACAGCTGCCTTTGCTCTTCCAAGCAGATCCCGGGCTTTTCTGGCAGCCTCAACTTGCACGCGTTCCTCTTCGCCAAAAAAAAAAAGAAAAGCTGAGCGTCACAGCGAGACCCGTCCTGAGCGCGGTTTTTTGGGAAGTTAGATTTCAGGAGAGGAACTGAGCAGATGCTCGGAGTGCAGGAGTGATAGTGGGAAGCAAAAGAGAGAAAGGACGAGCAAGTGAAACACACACACACACACACACACACACACACACAAACACAGATCAGTGTGCAACCTTGCAGTACGGCTTGAGGCCAGGAAAGCAGCATGCGGGAGATTTTCAGGCACACACACACATACACACTCGACCACATGCATGTGTACACACACTTACATAAATGGGGGATGGAGTGTATTTACAGTCATGAGACGCATCACACACACACACACACGCTCTCCTAAAACACTCAGTAAAGACGCTTTCAACCTTCAGTCGACTCCAATAACTGATCTCGGTTAATTTGAAGAACTGCAGTAAACACACACACGCGTCTATATTGAGGTGCCAGAAAAACTGGTACAGACGAGCCAAACGGTATTAGTTTTGTTTAGCTGGCCTTCCATGGGATACCTGATACCTCTATACACGTCCATGCCCCGTGGTGGACCTACCAAGTATTTCTGTCACTTCAGTGTCCAGCTGGACAGCCGCAGTCTCTCCTCCTACAGGCCAAAGACATGCAGTCAGGTGAATTGGAGTTACTAAATTGCTCCCAGGTCTGTGTGTGTGTGTGTGTGTGTGTGTGTGTGTGTGTGTGTGCCCGGCGATTGACGACAGACCCGTCCAAGATGTTTCCCTGCCTTCTTTCCAATGAGTCGCTCATCCTGAGTTTCATTAGTAGGATAAATGGTTAATATAATAAGTCAGTGAGCGTTATATGAAAGTGAAAGTGATCCACAGACACTCAGGTGAAGACTTGCCTAGAGATGTGGGCAGCCCTGTCCATAGCACCCAGGATCTAGTTGAGGGTAAGGTGCCTCGCTTAAGGATCGAACCGGAAACCTTCCGGACACAAGGTCGGGAGACTTGCTTGGACAGTGAAGACTAGCCTGTCTGGTCCGATCCTGTAGGAGATCCACGTTACCACAGAACACCTTCAGAGGTCTTGTACAGTTCATGCCCCGGGGCGGTCAGAGCTGTTTTAGGCAGGCGGCTTTAACGTTATGACTGATTGGTGTATACATGTATCCTTACCTGGTATGGCCTTGTGATCTCATTATGGTACGGTGAGCTTCACGTGTCCCCGCGTCGCACCTGTGACAAGTGCGAAACATCCACCTGCAAGTGCGAGACCCCCCCCCCCCTTTTTTTTTTTTTTTTGCATTCTCACTGGTTAGTGTTCACGTGTGGGATTGTGAAAGTGAAAGGAGTTTAAGTTAAGGTAGGCAACAGCATACCATAGAGGGTTACATATGAGAATGGAATAAAGCCCGAAGGTCCTCATAGACAGGTCTGTCTTTTCCCTCGGGCTGTCACTTCCAGTCACACGACATTTGCATGCACTTTAATCCGAGCTGTTTAATTATTTTAAATCACAGTTTTGGAACGCAAGCAGTAATTAAACCATCCACAATAAATACACACACCCTTTTTTACTCTTTTGAGTCATAAAGTTTGTCTGCTGTATTTGACTTCCGTGACATTACTCATTAGTGTCTGTGTCAGCGTTAGGATCTGATAGGCCTGGCTTTGACTAACAAGGGCAGGGCTTACTGTAATACAGCTGCTATGTAAAGTGTTACACACTTTCCTGTTCATATTTCAACCAGTCATATGTCTTGTTTACTCTGCCTGGCCAAAAAAAAAAAGTCGCACACTAATATTTTAGCCCTGATTACAGTGCACATTCACTGTGAAACTGTTTTGGCACTGTCACAACATTTTGTGTTAAAGATGGTAAAGTAGAGGATCTCTAAGTCTTTTCCAGCACATCCCAAAGACTTTCAACAGGGTTAAGGTCAGGCCATGTGTGAAAATGATTCCTTATGCACCCTGAATCACAGTGTCACAGTTTGAGCTTGATTAATCATGGTATTGTGGTCATCAAGAAAATAAAAAAATAACCTAGTCAACCAGGTTAAAAACCAGGTTATTTTAGGCAGCCGTGGCCTAGCAGTTGGCAAACTGCTCTCTTGACCCGAAAGGTCCCGGGTTCGATTCCTGCACGGGGCAAGACACGACTGAGGTGCCCTTGAGCAGGGCACCTTAATTCTTCAACTGCTCCCCGGGCGCCGTGGTTTGGGGCTGCCCACTACTCTGGGCAGGTGTGTTCACTGCCCTCTAGTGTTCACTGGTGTGTGTGTGTGTGTGTGCGTGCTTCACTGCGCAAATGGGTTAAATGCAGAGGTCGAATTTCTCTGTGTGCAAGAACAGTAAGCAAATAGTTCACTTTCACTTCACTTTCACTTTTATTGCCATATAACATCAATGAGTCTGAACCTGACCAATTAAAGCAACTCCAAACCATAACACTGCCTCCAGAGACTCCTAATCCAACAGTCACCATTTATTTTTATTTTTTTGGCCAGGTGGTGTATCTGAGTGTGTCACCATGTAGAGAATGTAAACTTTGGCTGTGCTGTGGTCTCGTGGTTAAGGAACCAGTCTTGTAAGCTGAGGGCTACCGGTTTGATCGCGGCAACTGGTATGACACGACTGCCCTTGAGCAAGGCACCTAATACCCAACTGCTCCCTGGGTGCAATGGATAGGGGTTGCCCACAGCTTTGGGCAAGTTTTAGCTCTTTAAATCTGGAGGTCAAATTCCTCTTTGTGTGCAAGCGCAGTGGTCAATGAGTGGTTTACTTTCGCTTTCTGAAAATAATCCCGAACGAGGTGGTGTGATGTGACCTGAGATACGTGCAGCTGTTGTTACTTTTCCACAGATTATTATTATTCTCATAAGTGTTGTAATAACAGTGTTGTTTTTTTTGTCTGATAATTATTTATTTGTTCATTTATTTTCAAGTAAGAAGAACACACTGTCAAATAAAAAAAAAATAGCAAAAATGTTTCATTTCCATTTTGTTCAATGCACATATCCCAGTGATAATGAGTGTCTGGATTGCTTTCGATTCAGATCTAATTTATATAGCACTTTGAAGCTTTTTATTTCACTCCCCAGTACATTATTGCATGTCACACTTTTTATCCATTTATAGTTACAATAATAGTGTGGAAAGTTATTGAACCGTTATGGCTTTCATTAAAGCAGCTGTAGACACTGGGTTTCTTCCTCAGCCTGTCTTTTAAAGTTAAGAAGACAAAAACATTACAGAGAATAAATAAGACAGAAACGCATCTGTCTTTTCCAGTTACAGCTTTACCTCTGACGCTGGAGACTCATTCCAAAGAAATGTTAAATACACATGTTCTTATTAGAAGGATCCAATTAAGCGGCAGCCTTTAGATTGACTGTGTACATTCTGTCCATCATAATAACAGGTGTGTTGAATGTAATAGTGATAAATAATGAGCATGTCATGAACAGCTCTGTAGTGGTGTGAAATATGGATGGAAAAGTGTTTGAAGCCAACAAAACGTTTAACTAACGTTAGTTTATGGTTCTCCTGTGATTAGTTTTGCAGGAACATTCTCTCAGCGTTTACATAAGGAAGTGTTGGTAAGTGGAACGGAGTTGTAAGGTTTTTCAAAGAGGAACGTTAGGGGAACATTAATACAACCAAAGGGAAACGTTTGGTAAAGGTTCTCTGGATGTTCTCTGAAGGTTCTCTCATTAAATTTTTTGGAAATATATAAAATGTTTTAAAAATTTAAACTTACATCAAAAAATGATGTTGTATTTACATTAGTGTTCTTGGAATGTTCTTGGAACCAAAATTTGTTAGCCGAGTCACTGGTTTTGGCTTCATTTTTGTTGCTGAATTTCATGCTTGTGTTTAAAAATGTACTATTTATATAGTCAAAGTTAACGTGATAATAACGCATTAACGCAATCTCAAATTATCGCAAATTTAAAAAATAGTGCCGTTAACACTAATTCTAATTTGGCCCTGCGATTCACCCGTAGTTCATGTTGAGGCTTGTCGCGCGCTGCTTCAGTAAGAGTAAGGC
>JAOVVF010000039.1:26308765-26323435 GCA_028565595.1 Duopalatinus emarginatus | reverse complement strand
ATGTGTTCACCATTTTAATTGTAACATTTCACTTTAAAGCCTTATTCATTTACATAGATTAAAAAAATGTGATTAATTGCAATTACGTTCGACAGCCCTAATATATATATATATATATATATATATATATAGGATATAGAATAGGGCTGGGCGATGTGTCGAAAAAATGTTAAGATATCAAAGGTAAATTCTGGTTAAATTTTATTTATTTTCCATCAGAACTTGAGAAACATACTATGGAATATTACTCCACTGTATTCCAAAAAAATTATATATACAAATATATAAACTAATCTAAATTTTGAACAGTGAGAAAGTTCCAGTGTTTGCAGGAGAACACAAACAAAACAGACAAATAAAATCCTCGGTCACATCCAAATAAAAAACACAAAAACAAACAGTCTGAATTCTGAGCAAAGCTTCATGTTTTACAGAACACAATAAATTAGTTGCTCAACCCCAAATAAATAAAATAATCTGAATTCTCAAAATTATAAAATCTTCAAAGCTTTTTTTCAGGAAAACAAATTAAATTCAAATGAAATAAAAATATTAACACAAAATAAAATCTCAAAACTCGACCTCTATTCTGTCTCCTTTTCCTTGTATCGACTCAAACATTTTTAAATTGTTGGAAAATACCAACACAAATAAATAAACAAAAATATTCTGTATAAATCCTCAGTATGAATTCAAGCAGCTTTCAAATGTAAACAAAAAAAACCAAATAAAATTCACCGAGTTGTGAATTAGTTCTGGCCTGCACGCCTGCAGTAACCCAAACATTAGCATGTGAGCTAATCCGCTGCTACACCTAGGCTGTGTGCAGAATAAAAAAAAGGACCAAATAATCAGTACAAACACTATCAGTACACAAACTGCTTATCAATATGATCCACAACCAAAGCGATTTTTAAGATGCACGACTGAAATACTGAAGACAACCGTTTGTAAATCCTCTCCGTCTCTGTCCACAGGTCAGCACAACTACCTGTGCGCTGGAAGGAACGACTGCATCATCGACAAAATCCGACGGAAGAACTGTCCGGCTTGCCGAGTACGGAAGTGTCTGCAGGCAGGGATGAATCTCGGAGGTAATCTCCTGCAACACACAAAACTACACAGCAAGCAAAACGTCCTTCTGTGAGAAAATTCCGTTTCCACACGTTAGCTCTATTATTAGAAAGTCTCGTCGTAGAGAGGAAAACGAGTGTGAGATATTTCTGCAATGGCAGCAATTAAAACGAGGGATCACTCACTACTGTCTCTGACTGCGGCCCTGCTAGGTAACCACTCTGTACTTAAACAGAAGCTTTCATGGAAAGGAAAATGAAGTGACAATAATGTTGTTTTGACTCCAAGGTCACCCGGTTCGTGTGAGATGCGTGTGTGTCAAGAAGGCGTAAAGATTCTGGCTAAAAGTATAATGGAGAAATAGATTTTATTCTGAATGCTGCACAGAAGCACTGTGGACATTTCTAGGGTTAATATTTGATTAGAAAATTTACAGTTCATGCTTTGGCCTCGTTCAACAATCCGATTGCAGCATGACGTTTAATGCACCAGGGAATAGCATTTAGCTGGCGAGATTTTAGACGTCTTGATTGTGCCTATATTCTAGCAAAGCAGACTTTTGGCAGCTGTGCCCTAGTGGTTAGGGAACCAGTCTTGTGACCGGAAGGTTCCGGGTTCGATCCACGCACAGGGCAAGACACGACTGAGCAAGACACCAAATTGCCCCAATTGCTCCCTGGGCGCCGTGGTTTGGGTCCCCCCTTCCTTCCCCGCTTCGGGCAGATGTGTTCACTGCCCCCTAGTGTTCACTGGTGTGTGTGTGTTTCACTGAACGTATGGGTTAAATGTGGCGGTCACATTCCTCTGTGTGCAAGCACAGTAGGCAAATAGTTCACTTTCACTTTTTTCACTTTATTGGACCAGGAGGGTGCTGAAGTCTGTCCCAGCACTCATTTGACAAAAGGAAAGGAAAGGTGGTACAGTGGTAACATCATTGGCTCCCATGTGAGAGACCTGGGTTCGATTCCCGATCTGGGCAGCCAGTCTGTGCTACATCAATAAGGGTCCTTGGGCAAGACTCCTAACACTATGTTGGCCTACCTGTAATAGTAATAACTATGTAAGTCGCTCTGGGTAAGAGCGTCTGCCAAATGCCGTAAATGTAAATGTAAGGAATGGAAATACCCTGTACAGGTCACCAGTCCATCACATGACAGTCACCTTCACACACACATACACATATGCCTGACTGCATAGCTCTGGAGTGTGGGAGAAAACCTGGGCAGACATGACGAGAACGAAAGCTCTACATAAAAAAAAGACCCTGGATTCAACCCCAAGGCCTTCTTGCTGTTAGGCGACAGAATTTCCCACTACGTCACTTAAACGTCCTACGCTTTAAAAGCACATATTTATAATTAAAATCAAGACTGGTAAAAGTTTAAAAAAGACTGGTGGTGTCTGTATTATAGTGGTGTCTGTATAATAGTATAGGGTTTGTTTAGCTGGCATTTCATGGGACCCCTGGTACACCTACAAACATCTCTGACAGGTGAACACTGTGTGTTTCATGTCCTGTATTCATTCTGATGGGTTCGACCTCTACAGAATATTTCCACAAGCTCGTGGAGTCCATGCCGGGTGAGGGACTTACCAGGTATTAGACTGGTGTACCAGCTTTTCTGGCACTTGAGTGTATATAGCTGTGAATGGCACAAAAGAGAACGAAACGTCTGCCTATGGACAGCGTTGGTAATAAACGCTACTGTTTAAAATGCCAGATGGATCTGAACACTGTCTAGGCTTTGATATATCGCGTGTCCCTCTTTACCTCTCTAGTTTTACACAAACGTGTCAGTTTGGCAGATTGACGGAACAATAACTCGGCACACACCCACCGGGCTCCGTCTCATTCCACATCTGATCTATTTCGAACACATTTCTTCTGAGCAGCATTGGCAATGCAGTCCTCTGTAAATTTCCCTGCCTTAGAGGAAGAGGACGGGTTTCAGCCGCTGATTCACTTGCTTTGGTTCCCTGAAGTCCAAAGACAGTGTCCTTATTCAGGCTTTCCAGGAAAGACGACTGAACCTCGGTGCATGAATGACACATTTCTTATTTTAACAGTCACACAGACAGACACGAAGCGGTTTTCTCTGTCGGTATTTACGGGATGACTGTGCACTAATTTGGAGACGTCTTGCTCAATATACTTTCTGAATGACAATAAGTAGCCGGTAATGCGTGCGAGGGATGTAGTGGATGTGTTTTGAGTTCGACTGAAGAAGCATTTTCTCACGCCAGGTTGTTTGATTGATGGCCGCCTTCTTAAACCAGGGCAATTTTCTTCTTATACGCATCAATGCACATGAAACCAACATTGTTTCCTTTAAATCGGATTTGTAGCTCCTGTTAAAACAACAGAATAATTGGGGTCTCTCATTGCATTGTTCTTCTGTGGGTTCATACAAACTCAAGGTGATTGTGTACCTGTATTGTATTAGGATTTTAAAACTTAAAAAACAAAGACGAGTCAAATCACACAAAACTTTTATACCAGTCCAAAACTTGGTAGGTTCCCAATGGAGCATGGACACCACAAACTCGCTAAAATATTCTATAGGCAATGAGCACCATATTTCCTATGGAATGGTGATTTGTTGCATAGCATCCAAAATGCATTCGATGTGGCGGCACATCGTCCTGTCGGATGAAGCCAAACCCATCAGAATGAATACAGGCATGAACAGATGTAGCTTAGCGTTCACCTGTCAGAGACGTTTGTAGATCCCATGGAACTCCAGGTATCCCATAAGATGCCAGCTAAACAAACCCTATACCATTATGGAGCCACTACCAGTTTGTACCAGTTTTCTGGCATTTCTAAAGTTCTATCTAGATCCCTAAAGAGTTTCTAAAGCGTTCTTCTGACCTTCTAGAGCAATCCTTGTTGGTATGTTGGTTGCCTTAACATACAAGTTTTCCAAGCAAAACCTTGCTAGGTTTCTGGAACCATGGATGACATGGTTCAACAGTACACTGTTACAATCTTGAACCTTTAAGCTATTAATTAATTAAGGTTCAATTTGATTCCCAGACCAACCCTTATACAACATGTTCTATGTGGAACCCCATGACAGACTATATTCCTGTCAAGAAAAGGTTCAGAGTAGAATCTGTTAGAAATAGTAAACCCATAACCATCTAAAGAACCCTTCAGTACGAGTGTATTTTAAGTCTGTAGTAACCATTGCTTTAATTGCCGTAACCATTGCTGTAATACTTTAATCCAAAAAGTTCAATCTAGAACCCTTGTTCTTTCCTTTATGTCCCCGGGGGGAAGTTTGTTATTGAGCCTTGACCAAAGGGTTTCTCTGGTACAATGGATTTCAAAATGAACGCCTTTAATCTCTCAATAGAACCCATAAGGACCCTTTTTATCCTAAGATAAAAGAAGTCTTAGAGTTATCTGAACACTAAACAGGAGTTTGATCTAGACCTTTATAATGAGTCTTTGGTTTCTCAGTAGGAACTCTTCACTCTGTAGATATACTATATTTCTTTTTTACAGAGGATCCAAGGTAGAAACCTGTTAGAAAACCAGAGCCCTTAGAACATCCAAGGAACCTTTCAGGAACCCTGTTTGTAAGAGTAAAGATTTGGAAAAAGTTTTGGAAAAGCACTGTTTAAGCACAGCTTAAAATTTTACTAAAGGTTGTTTTCTACAGTAAGTTCTGTTAGAAAAGTAGGACCATAAGAAACCTTCAAAGGACAAAGTAAAAACTCCATTATAAACCTGCTAAGGGTTATTTGAGTTAAAGGTTAAGCACCACCTAATGGACCCCCCTGGTGATTTCACATCGTTTTAGATACTGAAATATACAGACAAACAGATATAGCAGCTTAATTTGCTTTAAACAGCTGGTGATTTTTATTAAATTGACGGGAAAAACTCCCAAGTTCACCACATAAATTCCTGACGCTGCCGTGTGACGTCACTGTGAAAGTTGCTACAGTAAAACACCATTATGACCGACTTGGACTGGGAATTTTCCAGTGCTGGATCTTCAGATTCTGATGATATTTCTGGATTTGATGAAGAGGACGAATCTGCAGTGACAGTGGGGGTGACTGGATATCATAAGGAAATTAAACACCCCTTTTTGTCATTTTTACATTACCGTGAGTGCATCTACTACAACCTGCAGCAGAACTTTATTCTGGTAGAACCACTTATAAGAAAGCTGACCCCCTTAACCATCCTTCAGGTTCTAGTTAGATCTGGAAACCTTTCAGATATTTCCTCTGGAGCAGCAGCCCTTTAAAGGTTCTCTGTAGAACCATATTAACACTTTAATCAAAGTGAGTTCAAATGAGAGGCTATTATAACTCTAGAACCCTTAAAAATCCATCAGATAACCTTTGAAGAATCTATGTTTTGACTAGAACCCCTTTAAGAGTCAAAGAACCTTCTTAGGTAAATTTTTGGAGTGTACAGTATTTAGTATCAAATCTAGAACCCTGAAGTGCTCTTCAGTTTGTGATAACAGGCTTTTCCATCTGGTGATGTTTGAAGCAAAACCAATGCTAGAACCTTTTAAATTTCCAAACCCTGAAACTTTCTGCAACTCAATCCAGTCTTTGCTGATGTCTTCGTTGTTTTTTCTCCCCAGCACGGAAGTCGAAGAAGCTAGGCAAGCTGAAGAGCGTGAGCGAGGACTCATCTCATCAGAACTCAGAGAAGGACCTGGGCTCGAACATGGCTCTGGTTCCTCATGGTGCCTCCGTGGCTCCCTTCCTCTCGCCGTCTGTGTGCAGCGTGCTGGAGCTCATCGAGCCTGAGGTGGTGTTTGCGGGTTACGATAACACTCAGCCTGACACCACCGATCACCTCCTCACCAGCCTCAACAAACTTGCCGGCAAGCAGATGGTGCGTGTTGTCAAGTGGGCCAAAGTACTTCCAGGTAAGCTTCACGCTTCACCCAAGCTCTAGAATCTATTACTACTGTTTAAGGATTATATGCCAGGGGAGTTTGTAGATATGTGATCTATTACTAATATGGCCAGACTGAACCTCTGCCTAGAAGAGAAGCCATAAGAAGCTATAGGTGACCTTCAGCATGATACTACCACCACCGTGCTTCACTGTAGGGATTGCCTTTTGCTCTCCCAGACCACTGAATGTGGTTCTGTGACGTGTCTTGAAATCAAGTTTGAAGGTTCATCACTGTAACATATTTGAGTAGTGTCCAGCCTGTAGGTTCCGGTCAACACATTCTCTAAAGCTCCTTCAGAGTTCTCCTTGGCCACTTGGTTGCCTCGATGACTTATCGTTTCTTTATCTGGTGTTGTCACTGATCAGGGTGTCATGGTCTTGCCATATCCTGATAAGATAAAATTGATTCAGTAATGCTTCTCTGTCTCATTTTTTTTTTAAATAAACAAACCTCAGTTGACACATTTCCAGAACTTTGTCTAGGACTTTATTTGGTCTTCATGATGCTATTTGTTTAGAACAAAATCTTTTCCAGATTTCTTCCAAGAACTACTGTATACTGAGATCATGTGATACTGTAACTGCACACATTTGCCAAGTCAAGTCAACTAATTGTCGGACTTCTGGTAACTGCCTGCATCAGAGGTTTCACTATGATATTGGTTGTGTAGTCACTACAGTTGTATTTAACTGTGGCCTAGTGGTTAAGGAACCGTACTCGTCACCGGAAGGTTGCGGGTTCAATTCCTGAACAGGGCAAGTCACGACTGAGGTGCCCTTGCCCATGGCACCTAACTCCCCCAACTGCTCCCCGGGCGCTGTGGGGGCTGCCCCCCGTTCTGGTGTGGGTGTGTTTCACTGCACACTGAATGGGTTAAATGCGGAGGTCACATTCCTCTGTGTACAAATAGTTCACTTAAAGAAACTTGACCAGATAGCAGACAAGTCTGGGCCTAATATGTCCCACTTGAGACACTTATGTGTCAGTGATGGCAAGGGCAAGTGAATTATGGGCCAAAAGTGTCCCAACTTTAAGCTGAGTTAAGGTATCCGAATCCGGATGAAGTCATTCCACATTCCACTGTTGTATATGTTGTATATGTCCACTGTCGGATGAAGTGTGGGTGAGATCTGTGTCATGGGTGTGTTTATACTAATACATGTCTCAACTTTTCAGTGTTACAGTCTTATATTGTGTTTCTCACTCATGATTCATATAATCCCAGTAAAGTCTGATCAGGTTCCAGGTTGTAACAGTACATGGGGGTAAATACTTATGCACCGAAACCTTTTGCAGTACTAATAAATTTAGCTGGACATTTTTCATGAATTTTAAATCAGCTGTGTAATCAATGTCCTGGAATAACACCAACAGCTGTAGTTAGCTGTAAAGTAAACGAACGCCACCGTCATTTCCTACACGGCCCACAGAAAGTGTGATGTTGTGCGGCGTGTATAACTGCATTATCATCACCGTAATGAAGAGAACGTGGTGTTGACTACAGTTTTGTAACGCTGCAGTTCACACTGTAGTCGTTAAACTCACCCCCTCTGAGAAGCCATTTGTTGTATAGCAATTATTTGATACCAGGGTGTCTGCTCGCTTTATCCAGATGTAAAAATAGAAAGTCAGGCAGACACAAGAGGAAACTGGTCCTCGCTGACTTTCAGACACACGCCGAGATGAAGAGCGCATCAGCTCAAACCGAGCACGCCTGCTCATTCTGTGCTATGGGGCTAGCTGAAACTTAACGCTGGGTGTGTTAATGACGCGGGTTTCATTTACTAATAAAAATAGACCGTAGTGATAAAAATGTCACCTACATTTAAACAGATGATTGTTTAAACGGTCACTCATTAGTTTATGAGCTTTGAATTGGTGGGGCTTCCGATCAGTGTTGAAAACTCAGCTGCAGAATTCTCCGTTCTGATTGGTCAGAAGGTTGTTTTATTATTGCTGTGACCTTAGCACTTCTACAGTAAGAGTGACGGTGTGCTGGATGTGCAACAGGATCAGGTTGGAAACTGTACTGGGAAGACAAAAAAAAAAAAAAAGATGATAAAAAATAATTAACAGTAGTGGTATAGTTAATAACAGTAAATAATAAAGAATTAAAGAATTGAATTAAAAAATTATAATAAAAATAAAAATGCAACATATAAATGTGTAATATAATATAATATAATATAATATAAAATAATATAATATAATATAATATAATATAATATAATATAATATAAAAAAATATCAGTCATTCATTCTCTTATCCGCGTCATCCATCAGAAACTAGAAATAAAATATTTAAAAACACATTTTTATTATTTATACACTACAGACAGTGGTATAGGTAAGGATATAGGGAATATAAATACATAAGGCATGATACAAATATGGTGACTTTTTTTAATTTAACAAATTTTGGAAGGAGTCTCCAGTGTCTGTGCTTTATATCAATCAGAGGCTATTCTTTATGGCTGTTTGGTACAAAGCTGCGTTCATGTTTGTTTGTTTGTTTGTGTGTCTGCTTACCTGCTTTTCCTATTAACCTTATAAAGGACATAAAATAGTAAAATATAAATAGTAAAAAAAAAAATTATATCGGTGTCGGTGGAATTTGCATCTATATGGCGAGTCAACTGTCCATATCAAGTTCAGCGTTGGAGAAATATTTTATTAAATAATTTGCATATTTCTGTAATGATGTCATTCATGGCATCAGTGTGTGGCTGTGTTTTCCTAGAGCTCCCAGTGGGAAGTTTACAGACAAACGCACTGAATTTGAGTCGATGAGTGCCTTCTTTTTAACGAGAAAGGCTTACGAGATTCTTGCAGCCCCGCTGAGACGTTACAGCCCATCCAAGGACTTTGAAGTCATGTCAGTCTGAAACACACTCACGGCTTACTGACTGGTAGCTGTTTTTTTCCGACATGGTGCTGGTGCTGGTGCTGGTTCCAGAGTCTGGGCCAAAAACCGTGAAGAGTCCGGAAAAGAGCCATTTTCATCAGCAGTTGGTTCAGATTCAGGATGAAAATGCTGCTGGTCTGGAACCTGTTAGAGGTTTCTTAATGAGATGGTTGGGCAGTGTCATTTCATCACCAAGATGATACCATTTAAAGACATTAAACTGACACAAGGCGATGGACGTCTTAAAATCGATCCATATTAACCATAGTAACTATATCATAAATCACTTTTCTTTTCCACCCATAATAAAAAAAACCACATTTGCCAGGTCTGTTTTTCTTAATCTGGCTTCCTAATTCTTTAATAACGTAACATTGTGAGTATGAACCAGTAGCCAATCCATGTTCAGGATGTGGGCATAATCATAGCGTAAGAAGCAAAGTTTCTCGGAATACAGGTGCAGGAAAAATGTTCCTGGTGAAAGAGTCATCAACTGGTGGACTGTATCCGGAGTTGGATCTAATGGAGTATTTCAGCGAATCAAACTTTACCAAAATACTGTAGCAGAAGTAAGCGGAATGAGTAACTCCAGTGTTCTAAGCATGAACAATCATGGGTTCTGTACCAAATCCTTGAATTACTGAACTGAAGGCAACTCATCAGACCAGAGACGAGCTCCAGAGACGAGACATTACAAGACAGGAATGGTAACCTTAGAGGTTTGTTTGTTTTTTTCTAGGGTGTGCCAGGGGTTTTTATGTAAATATTAGGATAGCTTATTTGTTGCATGTTTTTGGTAATTTGGTACTTTGTATTGTGGGAACCTTCAGAGAACATTTGGAGAATGTTCCAGTTTGGTTGTATTAGCGTTCCACCAGTCATTGAAATAGAAAAAAAATGTTAAGAGAAGGTTCTTGTAAAACTAACCAAAAGAGAACCATAGACTAACATTAGTTAGATGGTCTGGTCTGGTTAGTGAACTGACAACATGACCTGTTGATGATAAAACAGAGATGACTGTGGAGCCATCAGGAATCAGTATTTGCTAAGCGTTAGAAGCTAATTTGTTTGTCCAGTCATTTGTAAGGAATGAATTTACATACACAGATTTGGATAATAGACTTTACTGTAATGCTTCCAGTTTCTCATCGGCAGGGATCAGTCAGTCAGTCAGTCAGCCGGTGATAAAAAGACCTCTTCTAGATGCTAGACAACGCTGCTTTGCTAAATCTGCTAAAGCGCTAGCATTAGCCCCATGTTAGAACTTGACCTGAAACTATTTCCTCCTCTCTTCATCCTGACTCATCCTAAGCATGTGAGACGGTATAAAGCAGACGGGGGAGCTGAGTTACGTGACCTCCGAGTTCAAAAACAACAAGGCAATAAACCAGAGCCTCGGGCATTGCTTGTAATGCTAATTCTAGTGCCAGAGCGCAACAGTTTATTGCGACTAGACAAATATTTACACTGGTAAACATCAAGCTACGGTACCGGAAAAACAGCCCGAACTCTGTGTACCTACCAGTGTGCACAACAGTGTTTACCTGCTTCTTCATATATCACTGCGGTACATCTTAACACATATAACGACACACACAGTCTGCAGACCCTAGGTTCTGCTTTATTTTCGACAGTTTTTAGTGTTCAGTGATGCTCTTTGGTCTCTGCAGGTTTCCGCGCGTTGCCCATCGAGGACCAAATCACGCTGATCCAGTACTCGTGGATGTGTCTTTCCTCGTTCTCGCTCAGCTGGAGATCCTACAAACACACCAACGCCCAGATGCTCTACTTCGCCCCAGACCTCGTCTTCAACGAGTAAGTCACCCTGTTTTACCCTTAAACGTTATCGACCAAGCAGTCCTCCTGCTTTATTGGTATATCGTCACGTAACTGTTTGAGTATTACTTTATTAATTATATAATAATATTTAATATAATTACAAGTGACACAAGTGACAAATCTGTATTTTATCATCCACATCCTCAGAAGCTGCACAGTGCTGTCGCTTCTGCTCTGCTCGATAGCTAGTATATTATTTATAGGACTTTAATCTATTTGTTTCCTTTTAATTTTGCATAAGGAACTGCAAAGAATTCTATTTAGTCCAGGGGTGGGCAAACTTTTTCACTCGCGGGCCACAATTGTTTCTAAAATTTGACAAAGGGGCGGGGCCAGAATAGAAGGATGGTGTGTTTATGTGAATCATTATAAATGAAATGTAAAAACCATTAAATGAAAAGATTTGGCCTTTAACAGGAAACAAAACATCAATGTGCAGGGTTCATTGTAAAAATTGTTTTCCACATTTGTTAATTTAATAACACAGTAGATAAACTCCCATTTGCTCTCCAGACACAAGAGACCTGCTGTCTCAACCATGCATTCTTTTAAAAATTCGCCTTCGGAGAAAGGCTTACTAGCCTTTGCTAATTTGAATACCAGCAAAAAAAAATTGCCTTGGTACTTGACTCTTAAATCGCAATTTGTTTGTGAAAAAAAATGCTGAGTCTGTAAATTAACCAACAATCTCTGAACCATAGCCGCCCGTTCTTGTGTAGAACGTTTGCTAGCGTAGCGTAGTTAGCATGTTTTGTGGCAAAATGACGGCTGATGTTGTATTCTTTAAAAAAAACGCTACAGTTTCTTGGCATATCAGACATACAGCCATTGATCGGACTTGTTGTCCACTCTTTATTAACCACTCGGCACTCCCTGTCTACTTTTCTTTTATTCCGTCCGCTCATTTTTACTGAAGGGCTCAAACTGCAAAGCGAAAAGTGAAGTAGAGAGTAACACATCACACTTAAACAAAGATCAATGTATTTGGAATGCGCCATCTATTGGGGAAAAGGTAAAATGAAGGGTTTAATTATAATAAAATTGAATTTAATAATATAACCTGGACAAGTTCGGCGGGCCGGACTAAAAAGCCCAACAGGACGTATATGTCCTGCGGGCCGTAGTTTGTCCATGTCTGATTTAGTCAAAGATTTTGTATTTAATTGTCACCACCAGTTTTTGCGGTGGTTGTGCTTTTTTAATTGTGGGCGACTCATCAGTAAACCTACACACAAACCTAATCGCTCATTGAATCCAAACATTCAGTCATCGAGGAATTCTCGAATGCACACGTAAAACGGGGGTTAGCAGAAGTGGAGACAGGAATACGAGTGACATCACCAATAATGCCATTTGATCTGACACAACAGGTATACCCTATTACCCTGCTATACAGCATCACGTTACAAATCTAATGTTGCCCAGCAGTATACATTGTCATTGTGGTCTGTGACTGTAATAACCCATAGAAACCCAATGCTTTCCGTGTGTTAACCTATAGCCAAAATAACATGGTTTCCTATAATGCAGATTTACAGACTCACCGGTTGTATTGCCTCATGATTATTACCAGCTAACAGAGCTTTGATAACTGTGGCTACCTAACGTAGCGACGTCGATTCGCGATGTTTACTAAACGTCCAGACGTAGGTTTGATTGGCTGCTCTGAGCATGGGGCTGACGTGATTGTGCCTCTTAGTTAATTACTGTAAGCGTAAAGAAGGCTAACCTGGGTTATGAAGAACGCCTGAAGGTGATTGTGAACATTCAGACACTTCTAGCGCTCACCTTTCACCTTGTATCCGAGGCTCATTCTGAAAGTAAAAGAAAGGTGATTCAGCTTCGGTACGGAGCTATGACTGTTTTGCGTTTCTGTAGATAACCGTGTGTCATACAGTGTCAGAAACCACATCAGCAGATTTTGAAACGCAGAGGAAATAAAAACCACAGCGAGCTGTTTGTAGAGAGTGTGTGTGGGTCAGGCACAGCGTTTTTACACCATGTTAAATGTGTAGCTACTTTTAGTCAATTTTTAGTAATTTCTGAATTATTTTACTGATTAGCTTCCAATGCTAAGTGTTAAGTGTACATATATAGCGCCATAAGTTACTTATAGGAAGCGTACACACATGCTGTCGTGTTTAAACCTATGGTGCCTTTAGTTACGTCCCTATTTATAACTGTAATAATCACTGGAACACATCACTTCCATATGGTTTGTGCAAGCACGTGCAAGTCTCGAGGTCTTTGCTCATCGCCCGTAGGCTGGTAAGATTATGCAAAAAAACGATACATGTTGGCGGATGTACATGTCCTTGAACATTGCAGAAACTAGAAACTGTTGTCAGGACTTAGGACTTGAACCGTTTTCATTGTAAAAGTAGCTGCGGAGTAGCAGTGTAGCGCCCGGGAGCTAAATGCATTGTTCTGGCAGAACAGAAAGCACGTTTTCTCCATAAGCACCCCTTGATCACATCAATGGAGTTGGATAGTGAGGTCAATGGGGCATGTGATTCAGGGAGATAGACAAGCGATTACAAGAAACGGGAGTTGAGAACAGGCAGTGTTGTTTTTGATGACGGACGTGACGAGGGAACGGAGTGGCCCCTGCAGGACGACTACAGAACTGCAGCCTGCTTGGATGATATGAGAAGAGAAAACAACCAGTATATAACAAATCTGCTATATATTAAATCTGATTTAAATCTGGACCATCTGATATGCGGTCTAACAGCTCAGAGTAGTTTTTTTCACTCTGATAAATAAATCTTATTCAGTTTGTATGCCTTCAACAAGAAGTGATACGTCCCAGTAACAGACGCATCCCAGACAGATGGTGTCTCCTTGCGTTCTCCTCAGGTAGTTCCCCCTACAACAACGCGTGAAACGTCCTCTCTCGCTTCCCGGTGACGTCCGTCCTCAGAGCTGTACCGCGCATAAATGTTTCCCACACATCCTGACGTGATCAGGCAGCCGAGTGACGAACGTAGCCTGGGTGGTTTGTGTGTATTCCTGGCATGCTGGCACGCCGTCCCGAACAAGGCCGTCGGGCAATGCGGCTAATTTACTGCCCCCATGGAATGCCCAGCAGTCTGCCAGGACAGTCACGATGCCTCGCATGGCACTCGCGCTCGAGAACAGACGCGCATATGTGTGAAATTTACTGCAGTCCAAGGCGACTGCGCAGGGTTTGGATGCAGCAGCAGCAGCAGGGTTCATCATTAACTACAGTATAAACACATCCGAGTACACACTGTACGCTCCAGATTGGTCAGAAGTGATCGTAGTGAAGTAACGGCTTTTACACGTGACGGCTGCTCCACGCGACAGACGTACTGTATATACTCGGTTTAGTGAGGTGAGGTGTATTTAATGTTGATGGAAGGAGTCCCCAGTGTCAGCTTTATGCCAGCTTTCCACTACAGGAAAACCATCAGGATGAGTCGATTGCCTGGTCAAATCCGGCACTGTAACTACAACTCAGCATGAGGATGTTGTCCTCAAGTGGTTTATTCCTTACTAAGTGGACAGCCTGAAGGCATACCTAGAAATCATGGACGTGGCTTTGGACTTACGTAGCAGGGGGTTGTTCATATTCACACTATCAGTGTAGGCCAAATGAAAATGTTTTTTTTTTTGCTTTTGGTGTCTCAGGAAGTTTTTTGTTCAGGGTCTCCGTGGATCCTTAAAAAGTATTAAAAAGTCTTAAATAAAATATATGATTTTTAAGGTCTTAAAACGTATGATTTTTCAATAATTTTTTAATAGTGGCATTACATTTTATTCGGGCGGCATTAAGTTTCATCTGTGCGGAATGAAAGAAAGATAACAATATCCGCGAGATTATTTTTACATGCTAGTTCACCAGCGCATGTCTTTATCTAACCAGACTGTAAAAGAAGTGTGTGCCTAGCA
>JAOVVF010000039.1:26262043-26275098 GCA_028565595.1 Duopalatinus emarginatus | reverse complement strand
GAAGGAAGGAAGGAAGGAAGGAAGGAAGGAAGGAAGGAGAGAGAGTGTTTGTGATGAGTCTGGTCCTCTAACAGAAATGAAATGGAACTGTTAAAAATATTTGTCTGTCTGTTTGTTTGTTTGAACACACACTACATGACCAAAAGACCAAAAGAGACAGAGTGAGACAGAGTGAGAAAGTGGTACAAATTAATACAGGGGTATAAACAGTGAGACAGTATCAGATGCAGTAACATAAGGTGGGACGGGATGGGACAGAGTAATATAAGGTGCGACAGAGTGAGACAGATGGGGCAGGAGGAGACAGAGTGAGATAAAATAGGATAGAATGAGACAGATGGTGCAGGGTGAGACAGAGTTAGATAAAATGGGATAGAATGAGACAGGTGGGGCAGGGTGAGACAGAGTGAGATAAGGCCGGATAGAGAAAGCCAGGTGGGGCAAGGTGTGACAGAGTGACATTATGTGGGACAGAATGAGATAGGTTGGAATAGGGTGAGAAAGAGTGAGATAATGTTGGACAAAGGGAGATTGTGAGACAAGCTAAGAGTGAGAAGGAGTAAAACGTTGTGAGATTGAGTGAAACATAGTGAGACAGAGTAAGACAGAGTGAGAGTGAAATATTGTGAGACAGAGTGAGATTGAGTGAAACATTGTGAGACAGGTTGAGATGCAGTGAAACATTGTGAGACAGATTGAGTTGAGTGAAACATTGTGAGAGGGTATGACAGAGTAAGAGTGAAACACTGTGAAACAAGGTAAGACAGAGTGAGATAGAGTGAAACATTGTAAGGCAGATTGAGATGGAGTGAAACATTGTGAGACAGAGTGAGATAGAGTGAAATATTGTAAGACAGAGTGATCTAGAGTGAAACATTGGGAGACAGTAAGAGAGTGAGATGAAGTGAAACATTGTGAGAAATTTAGATGGAGTAAAACATTGTGAGACAGAGTGAGATTGAGTGAAACATTGTGAAACAGGTTGAGATGGAGTGAAACATTGTGAAACAGAATAAGAGAGTGAGATGAAGTGTAACATTGTGAGACATTGAGATGGAGTAAAACATTGTGAGACAGAGTGAGATTGAGTGAAACATTGTGAAACAGGTTGAGATGGAGTGAAACATTGTGAAACAGAATAAGAGAGTGAGATGAAGTGTAACATTGTGAGACATTGAGATGGAGTAAAACATTGTGAGACAGAGTGAGATTGAGTAAAACATTGTGTAACAGATTGTGATGGAGTGAAACATTGTGAAACAAGTTGAGATGGAGTGAAACATTGTGAGACAGATTGAGATGGAGTGAAACATTATGAAACAAGGTAAGACAGAGTGAGATATGGTGAAACATTGTGAGACCGAGTAAGATAGAGTGAAATACTGTGAGACAGAGTGAGATGGAGTAAAACATTGTGAGACAGGTTGATATGGAGTGAAACATTGTGAGACAGAGTAAGACAGAGTGAGATGAAACAATGGTGAGAGAGAAACAGGCAGAGTGAGACAGTGATAAGAGACAGTGAAATATAGCTAGTGAAACGGAGTGAGATAGTGATAAGAAAGAGTGAGACTGAGTAAAAGAGAGACAGTGATGAGAAAGTGATGAGAGTGACAGAGTAAGACAGTGATGAAAGAGTGAGACAGAGTAATAGATAGATAGATAGATAGATAGAGAGAGCGAGAGAGAGAGAGAGAGAGAGAGAGACAGAGACAGAATCATTAACAGTCTCTTATCAGAGCAGATATTGTAATAAGGTTTCTGCAGTGTGGTTAGGAAACACTGAGAAACATAACAACTCTACAGTAAACCTCTGATGATGAACGGAGCTGCAATGCTACACGTCACGTCTCCCTACAGACTCCCGAAGACAAAAAGTCTCTAACCAGTGTGAATACTGTCATTCAGCCGTGTAATATGACCACATTCATTCCCAAGTACAGTTCTGGTCAAACTCAAGGGGGAAAGAAGTTTCAGACAGATAGACAGATACAGGAATGGTAGAAAATGAAACACTGAGCGAGATAGATAGAGAGAGATAGAGAGAATGAGAGAGAGAGAGAGAGAGAGAGAGAGAGAGAGAGGAGCTGGTGATGAAAATAATGACTCGGCTCCAAACCCAGGCACAGAAGAGGATAAAGGCTCGCTACTAGTCAAGGAGGCAGGCATGCAGATGGACAGATGAGGCACTGTAGAGGTTACATCAGAAAAATCAGGACAAGAAAGCAAAGAGAGAGAGAGAGAGAGCATGAGAGAGAGAGACGGAGTGATAGAGAGAAAGTGAGTGAATGTGAGTGCAAAAAGAGCAAGAGCGAGAGAGAGAGAGAGTGAGGAGAAATGACAAGGTGAGGCTCGAACCCCAGCAGATGAAGCGTGTGGGAAGTGGGAGGGAGATGGAAAGATGGATAGAGGGTGATGTGAGAGAGAGACAGAGACAGAGAGAGAGAGAGACAGAGAGAGAGAGAGAGAGGAAGAAAGTGCCCACCTCATTAGCTTGACTCTGATTATGTAAGTGCCTGGTGCCCTGGCATGCTGCCTATTTTTAGTCTCTCCCACATCCCATCATCAACCCTATTAGTTCTTTTAGACTTTACTACATCATTATGTAATGCGCCACACACACACACACACACACACACACACACAGAGAGAGAGAGAGAGAGACGGAAAGACGCAGAGACACAACTCCACAGCGGCCTCAAAGACTTCCGCGTGCTAATGATATGAACAGTGCAACAAAACGTGATAGCATTCACACTCTCTCTTTCTCTCTCTCACACACACACACACACACACACAATCAAATAAGTCTGGAAGTGATTTGCGCACTAATTACTTAGAGACAGACATGTGTAACAGGAAAAAAAAGAGGAAAATGTTTTGCTATCTTTTGAAGCGAGAATAAAAACTATCGAAAAGCTGGAAAACTTTCGGCAGCGAGATGTTATGTCCTCTAGAGCAACACAAACACAAGTTGCGGCCGGTGGGAAATATTTTTGGTGGGGTTGTTAGCGCTAACATTGTCAGTTTCAACAACTATCGTTATACAATTTAAAACTGTGCGGCACCAAAACTCTGTTAAAGTCGCAGTAATAAAGACAATAAATAAGCTCGGATCGATGGTACAGTGTGAATCATTACATTACAGATCGATTCAGAAACATACAGATACATTAGCAAAAACACTACTAGGACAATATCAATTGTCTGATTGATTTCTGATGCCAGAAATACATAGTATGTGTCGGGGGGCAGCCGTGGCCTAGTGGTTAAGGGTGGCCTAAGTGGTCTGGTATTGTGACCAGAAGGTCCTCGGTTCGATCCCCGAACAGGGCAAGACATGACTAAGGTGCTCTTGAGCAAGACACCTAACTCCCACAGCTGCTCCCTGTGTGCCATGGTTTGGGGCTGCCCCCGCTCCAGGCAAGTGTGTTCACTGCCCCCCTAGTGTTTGCTGTTTCACTGCACGGATGGGTTAAATGTGAAGGTCACATTCCTCTGTGTGCAAGCACAGTAGGCAAATACATATAGTATGAGTTTTACAAGGAAGGGCAGTTCTTGAGCGCCCTCTATTGGCTGTCCATGACTGAAAAAAGCTGGAGTGAAAGAAATAAAAATGTTATCAAGTGTCCTTAATTACTTGAAATACAACTAATTAACGTCCCATTCATTGCTGTACAGAATAAATTGTGGACAGGTCAAGAAAGAGTATGATGTCTAGGTTAAGGTAAAAAGCTTCCGAGGATTTAACCCTAGCCTTTTACGAGGCACTTCGGAAATCTGTCTTTGTGTAGTTAATTAAACATTGCTTCCAGGTCACGGCATCATTTCTACAGCCTAGATATGATAACAGGAACTCTTTCACGTTCACTTGAGTGATTTCTGAGTGATACAAACAAAGCGAAATTACATGTAACGGTAAATAATGTATCATGTCACCACATTATAGTGAACTAGTCCGTGCAAAGAGCAGTGGGCAGCCTGTATCCACAGCACCCAGGGAACAGGTGCCTTGCTCAAGGGCACTTCAGTCGAGTCTTGTTGGTTGCAGGGATCAAACCAGGAACGTTTTGGTCCCAAGGCTGCCGAGGTTCCCTAACTACAAACCACGGCTGCCCCAACACTTTATACACCACATACAAAATCCACCTTGTGATGACGCTTGAAGGCCGGGGCTGTGCCTGTTAGGCTTGCCTGGAACGTTCTGCTGTGATTGTGAGTCTATAGCTAGCAACCGGAAATCAAAAATTAACAGAGTGTCATTTCTTGTGATCTAAGATTAGCTCGCTAGGAACATAACTCACAACCGGACTACTAGCGTTAGCTAACGTCAGCAGCTACGTTCCTTCGTAATTGCACACGTATGAGGAAGCATATAGCTTAATTAGCATTAGCTCACCGGTAACGTAACTCACTACAACATTTCCGTTTGGGAGTACAAGCATTAGCAGGAACATTCCCTCGTAGTCGTATCCACATCCAGACTGATTATGCAATGGACATCTGTTATAAACGTCTTTGGCAGCTCGTGAAGGAGACTTGAATAAAACAGCACCATAACCAAGGTAGCCTGTACAGAGGACCTGAACCAGAAGCTACGTGTGAGACCTGTTATACAGAGTATGAAAGTTAGTTGCACATAAAGCCTATTAATGCACTGGTTCTAAAATATGTTTCTATAGTAACAAAACACAGACTTGTTAAGGACCTTCCACATAAATGGTTTTACAAGATGAGGTTTTTTATGTATTTGGTAAAGTGGGTTTTATTTATTTATTTTTTTAAATGAAGAAGAAGTCTGAAGGACTAGTAGTTGTTTATATGTACCACTTCGGTAGCAGGCAAGTCTTTTAATTCAGTTGTTTAAAAAAAAATAAAAAATGGACATAAGGATCCGACATATGTTGAGATTTTTAGTTTTTACTTTCTGTTGTAATATTATAGACACTATCAACACACTCTCTGTCTTTTTTTCTATAAATTAATTTTTCAAAATTTTTTTTTTTGCAGTTAGATTAATAGTTCATATAATGATCATAAACAGCAACCCAGTGTGCTCAGATAGATGGTATACAGTATAAATCATTACATTATAGACCAGTTCAAACACATACAGTTATATTTAGGCAATAATACACGAGAGGTTTGTGCTACATAGTGAGATATTGGCCCTGGTGTGCTGCAAGGCTGTAGATCAGTACACCAGTGCCAATATCTCATGATATAGCATGAACCTCAAGTGTATTATTGCCATTATACCACAGTTCATTATCAGCCTTTATTGATAGATTTTAGGATTTTAGGAAAAATCCGATCTGTTTGTTTATTAACATTCCGCCAGGTAAAATAGTTCCATTCTATCAGACGGCCCGCTGCTAAAACATCTTAGCGTTATATATCTAAACATCCGCTGCTGAAGCATCAGACTGTAACAGTTGAGGAACATCATTAATTACCCAATCATTATTATACAGATAATAAACACTAATACATCCATTAATATAATAGGATTTATCAACTCGCTATATTTCCTTTTAGCAGATGTAGCTGGTTCGTTTATGGCTGCGGTGTTTGGCTTGTAAACGTTGGCGACGTTGCTAGGGTTACGTGTGTATGTGGCGGAGTGATATTTGGAGAGCTTTGCTCCCAGTGCAGTTACTGTGTAATAACAGCACTCATAGAACGTCTCTCGGCCAATCAGATTGCAGGGTCGGGACAGACTGTGGTATAATAGAAAATTGCCACAAATTAGAATTCCGAGAGTGCCGTATGTTAGTGGATCGAACTGTACCTATACACAAAGAAAACTGGGCTGTGTGTGTGTGTGTGTGTGTGAGAGAGAGAGAGAGTGAGTGAGTGAGAGAGAGTGAGAGAGAGAGAGAGAGAGAGAGAGTAAGTACAGCATCCAGCTAGCCAAGCTTTTCTGCTGTACCAATTATAGGAGAAGCTTTGAATGTTGGCTAAACCAATTTTTGGGTTGCCTATTCTGTGATTTTTATGCCAGTGTATTTGGACTCAGCTCTCAGCTTAGGGCTCGGAGACCTGTAATGTCTCCACCAAAGTTTTCCTCTCAAAGAGATTTTGGAGAATAGATCTTACTGATTCGAAGGCTGCTGGAATCCTGTAGTCTACATAATCCCCCTACTCCCAGCCCTGCTTTTTTGCAGGGGATTTGGCAGTATGCAAAGCGCCCTTTAGGCACCAGATTTAAGGATTCTGATTGGCCAAATTTACGTTGCTATGTAAATATTTTGTCTTAGCAACAGCCAACTGCAAACCGTTGCCGTGACAAAATATGCACATAGCAACGTACATTTCGCCAAACTATACAAAAATAAACACAAAGCCACATAAATGAAAAGGAAGCTAATTTTCCTGAACATATTTATATTTGTAACATACTCATATAAATTATATATATACTTTATATAAATTATGCAGGATGATGTATTGACTAGCCGTGGCTGCTCGTATGTTATATACAAAGTCCAAATAAACAAGCAATAAGTCTCACATTTAAGTTGTTTTTTTAAAAACAATTGTGTATGTAGATTTCTGTATGGAGAATATACACATAAATCTATACCAAAATAGTAATACAAATATTACCTATATACAGTACACTGTAAAAATCTATATATAGAAATAGTAATAAGAAAAATTGTATAGCTTATACAGCACATAACATCGAAATGGTTATTAATATAATAATAAAGTGAACTATTTGCCTATTGTGTTTGCACACAAAAGAATGTGCCCTGCACATTTAACCCATCCGTGCAGTGAAACACACACACCCACCAGTGAACACCAGGGGGCAGTGTACACATTTGCCCAGAGCAGGGGGCAGCCCCAGACCACAGCGCCCAGGGAGCAGTCGGGGGAGTTAGGTGCCTTGCTCCAAGGCTCCATAGTTGTGTTTTGCCCTGGGTGGGGATCGAACCTGTAACCTTCCGGTCACGAGACCGGTTCCCTAACCACTAGGCCAAGGCTGCCCTAATTAATTATTTTTAAATAATTAATTTTAATAGTTATGAAAGATAATGCATAGTAATCTAGGCCTTGATTTTGCTACCCCGTCTGACCCGTATGCTCCACCCCTGCCTGTGTAAAACCGGTCTGGACGAGTCTCTCAGCCCACCACTTGCCCGGATCAGGAGAAAAATGCAGCGCGGCAGCTGCGGTCCTGTGGGACACAATACTGTACAACAACTCGGAAAAAAAAATTGTTGGGGGAAGGGAGGGGGGGGCATTAGCCCTACAGGAGCAGCTGTATTCATGTATGCATATATGTATGTGTGGGAGTGAAGGTTAGTGGCTAATGTACTGTAGGGTGTAACCTGAGATTCTGTATGCATACAGAAGCTGAAAACAGCTGGAGGTGACATCGCTGAGCTATTTGCAGGATTGCTCTGTAGGGAAACTAAAAATTTGACTTGGAATAACATTATGTTTAAGGGCTTGGGGGCTTAGGGGGGTAGACAGTCCACCAGAGTGTCAGCAAAACTAATAACAGCAATAAATCCAGGTGAAATTGTGGTTTTGTTAAGTTTGTTGCACGAAATACTTGTTTAAAGAAAAGTAAACACACTAAAAGCAAAGTGTGTACTTTTTTTTAAACATTTAAATTTAGATAAAATACAAGAAATTCAAGAAAATGAAATCCAGATATATAACAGATTCTAAACACCAGGTGTTATGCTAGCTGGTCTTTTCATATTATCTCTGTAGGCACATTTTTTAATTATTTCTGGCAAAACTTTCAAAAAATATGTTAAAACAAAGCATGCTTGGGCCTCACGACTTCTATCCCAGTCTTATTTTATAGCATTATCAATGTATTATTGCCTCTAGAATCACAGCGCATTCACAGATGACGTGTAGCGCCCCAGCAGTGTCTACAAGACAATCAGCACTGTATCATGATGCTCCCACCACCGTGCTTCACTGTAGTTATGGTGTTCTTCACACACACCCTTCTACTTCCTCTGAGCAGAGGATACCGTTATAAAAGAGTTCCAACAAAACTATTAAAACAGGCTGTCTAAACAGCCCTGACTCATCATAGACCCCACAAGACCTCTAAGATGTGCTGTGGTATCTGTGCCACCAAGATCCTTTTAGCAACAGATCCTTCTGTAGAATTGGAGCAGACAGTCTAGACTTGCACATCACTGAGCCTCTGCACTCATGACCCTGTCACTGGTTCACTGGTTGTCCTTCCTTGGACCACTTTTAGGTAGGTACTAGCCGCTGTGTATTAGGCCACCCCATATGACCTGTTGTTTTGGAGATGCTCTGACCCAGTAGTCTAACCATCAAATTCTTACACTTGCCCATTTTTCCAGTATATTATCCTGTTGGAAGAGACCAGTTCCATCAAAATGAATGCAGAATATGACCATATGTAACTCATTCACCTGTCAGAGAGGTTTGCAGATGAACCAGGGGTCCCATGGAATGCCAGCTGTTTTTTTTTTTTTTTTAATTTTAATCATTTATACAGATTCCTCTAAACCTGAATTGGCATGAGGACCTTTTATTGCAGGATTTCTATCTAGAATAAATGTCTCCCCACTGAATAACATCATGCCATCAACCCACACCAAAGAACCTGCTTTCTTGCACATTGTTCTTGTTTTCCCAACTTTGTAAATCGTGCAGAATAAATAATAAAAAAAAAAAAAAAAGAAAAAGCAAGAATGACCTCAGTGTAGCTACGATGCAGAAGCATTACGCCATAGAAAGTGGAAGGTACCTGTTACATCTGGAGCGGCAGGATTCTGAAGGTGATAGTAACACCACTAATGTGACGAAGGAGCTGAAAAGAAAGAATTCACAGGAACACGGCAACGTTCACTCGGGTCGCACACACCTGCATACGAAGCTGCAAACACTGATCGAGACGTTCAAACAATGGCAGGAACAGTTTCCAAAGGCAAGATCTCTCACTCGGGGTGAACATATCTAATACCAGATCTAACAATAATACCAGAATTGACTTTATAATGATCAGAATTAGTCCGAATGAATTCGATTCAGATCAGTCCAACTGATAACAGCAACATTTTGTCATTGTCTGCCACATGAGCAACTTACACACTGGACGTAGGCTTTGAAAAAAGGTGGATTATTCAACTTCAATATGGATGAAATAGAAAAAAAAAAGGCAGCAGCCAAATACATCGATCAGCCATAACTCTGATACCACCTGCCTAAACAGCTCAGACCTGTCGAGGCATGGACACCACAAAACCTTTACGAGGGGGTTCTGTGATATCTTCCACCAACACATAAGCAACAGATCCTTCTGTGGATCTTCTCTGCACCAGACAGTCCCTGACCCTGGAGCGCTGGTCCGGCTGCCCATGACCCTGTTGCTGGATTACCAGTTGGGATACTCACGACTACATACTGGGAACACCACAAAACTCCAGCTGTTTTGGACCCAGACATCCAGCCACCACATAGGCTCTTTTCACTAAGAGCCACTAAAATTCTTACACTTGCCCATTTTTTCCTGCTTCCAACACATCAACTTCATGAACTGACCTATCACCTGCTGCCTAAAATACTCCATTCTTGACAGGTGTTGTTGTAACGAGATAATCAATGTTTTTCCAATAATCTCTGGTATAATTTGTAAAATGCTTAAAGAGATCGGGTCCACACCTCACCACTACCATCACATCCTTTTATTTGATAGTTGAAGTGATATAAACGATGATGTTAAGCAGGAAGCAGGTATGTGTGTGATGTTAAACGCTTGGTTCTGATTGGTCAGATTTAATTATTATAACAGGAGATTATTTTTATGTTATTGTTATTATTGATCCAATTCACTTTTCCGTCAGTGGTGTTTAAGAAGCTTCGCAAAACCTTTCATTGAATTGTATAAAGATCAGAATGGTTCTGAATGAAGTCCATCGGGAAGTAATGGAATTTTTTTTTACTGTTTATAGAAATTGACTTTAACAAGTGTGAGCTGTACTGTACATGGGAGACCAAAATACTTTATATTTCATTAAATGGGGG
The DNA here is from genome assembly GCA_028565595.1 of Duopalatinus emarginatus. Lineage (NCBI taxonomy): Eukaryota > Metazoa > Chordata > Actinopteri > Siluriformes > Pimelodidae > Duopalatinus > Duopalatinus emarginatus. The sequence continues at coordinate 26,265,063 of JAOVVF010000039.1, read as the reverse complement.
AAAACACAATACTAATAAAAATATGCAATTTCCCCTGATTTAAACTTGCAGTAGGATGAACACTTTTCTGTTGGTTCTTTTGGGGGCACAATTCATTAATTATTGTTTGTTTGAGCAAATTGAACATGAATGGCTTTTGGTAGACTCTTATTCTTATATACAGCGACTTACATTTATCTCGTTTAGTTGAGCATTAAAAACTTTCCTCAATGGCCCATTGGGGGGCAGCTTGGTGGTGTTGGCACTGGAATTCCTTCTGATCCGAAGGCCACAATCCTAACCACTGAGCCACTATCCCACCACCACAAGACCTTTACAGAGCGTCAAGTGACTTCAGTTTTACGGCTTTCTGAGCTAGTAAAAACTGAATATGTCATTTACAACCTGTAAAATACAAACATTCTAATAATATTCCTGCTGCTTTATTTATTGAAATGTTTCCATCACTAACTGTCTGTTATATCTTTTGTATTATTATTATTATTACTATTTCAGAAAATTCTTCTTGAGCTTGAGCTTAATCTGACAGCATGAATCACTTCATTTCAGCGCACAAACAAAATGAAATAACATACACAACAGAGGAATAAAAAGCTTTTATTTGTTCAACATTGATCGACAGCTTTTTCCAACAGGACGAACATCAGAGCAGTGCCAAGCCATAAATCACTGTCTTAAATTACTGCCATGGTGCTCAGTCACAAATATAAACCATAAGAAGAAAACACTGTTAGAAACAAAACGTAAAAAAAAAAATGAAATGAAACTGCGGCGCGAGAGACTGAGAATGTCCAAACCACCTCTGGATGCACTTGAGCTTTAACGTCCTTTAGAGAATAATAATTATAAAGACGCATAAATGTGTGGAGAAGACTTGGCAATACTGCATTTACAGCCATCTTGAAATGGTTTGGTTTAGTTAGCGTTTCATTTGGATGATATACGAGTCGTTTCCTTGGCGTGTTTTTTTTTTATTCAATTTTTTTATTCATTCATTTATTTATTTATTTCACGTGCACACTGTAAAACTAAGTTCCCGTCCAGATTCTGGACAGCGTCAAAGGCGAGATTAAGGCACAGCATTTGAACTCAGAATAATAAAAAATAATAATAATCAAATCACGAACATGTGAAGCCAACGTCACCATGCGGGAGTGCTTTAAACTGGAACCTTTACATAGCCATGTCGTTGTGAACATTTATATATATATATGTATATATAACATAATGTGTAATCCTATTCAGTCTGGACAAACACACTTTAATTATAGGAACTGCTTTAATTAAATAATATAAAATATTATTATACACCCATGCATTAGAGCCAAGCTACTTTAAAAACCACAAAAACATGCAAAAAAAAAAAAAAAAGAAAACAAAAAAAAAAAAAACCCACCCAGATTTAATATGTACAGTTTTGAACCTTAAGACGACATAAAGGTTGGAGGAACGTTAAATCTGCCCTCTGATGGGTCACATGTGGCGCAGATGGACAATCAAAAGCTGGGGAAGAGGTCAAGGCCACACCATGGATACCATGTATATTCAATTCCCGTCTATTTATTCCTTTTCTTTTTCATTTCTTTTTGAGCTCAGTCCATCTGTTGCAGTATTTCCACGTAATTCTGAGGGATGAGGCCTCGTTTGCCCTCCAGCTCTCCTTCCAACCAGCCGGGCTCTCGAGACGGAGTCACTGCGAGAAGCACAGAGCAAGTCACACACTCTAAAGACGTAGGAAGATGAATGAAGTGCATGATCACTGTGTAATAGACGACCTCGACTTTCAAGTAATGGTCCAGGACCAAAACAAACGAACAGCATTTTCCCCACTAAAGAAGAAACACTGACAGACACTGAAGGCATCTTGGCTGGCTGATTGACTGACTACATTAGCCTGACTGACACCGTGTCCATATGTTGTTGTTTTTTTTTTTCATTCTCAGAAAAGTGATGGATTCGGAATGGAAAGTTAACATTAATCATAAGAGCAGAAAAGGACTCGGACATAAGGAAGGCGTGACACAGTCAAAGCACACACTTAAGCCCTATTTAGACCGGATTAGTTTCACGGGTGGGTTAAATGCGGAGGTCACATTCGTCTGTGTGGAAACACAGTAGGCAAATGCAAAAAAAATTTCACTTTCACTTCACTTTATTTAAGAGATAAAGAAAAATATTTAAGACGAAAAGAAAAAAGGCAAGTCTTCCTATGTATGGACTGACAGTGAGGTGAAAGGTAATAAATTCACAGCTAGGTCTTGTTCAAAATCTTTTTATGAGTTGGTGTGACTTATTTACTTAATATTGAATGAACTTTATTTATTTATTATTTATTACCTTTATTATCTTTTAATTACATTAAATATTAAGTAATAAAGTCCCACCTACACATACAAAGATTTTGAATTGTTTTTTTAAGTTTTATTTATTGGGATTTTTATTTTATATTATTTATTTATTTTATGTTATTTGTCAGGATATAACTCTACATATAATATGGACTAACAACTATATTTAATTTATTTACTAAACAATTTTACTTTATTTACTATTATTTAATTATTTTTTTATTTTTATTCATCGGGATTTTATTATATTTTAATTATTTCCTATTAGATTTATTTTATTATTTATTTTATTATTTTATTTGTTTTGTTTTACTAGGTTGAAAACAACATTTTATTTCATTTTATTTACTATTCTGAATTATTTAATTTTTTTTCATTATTATTTTTTATTTCATTCGTCAGGATTTGATTGGCAGCTGAAAAGGAGGCCGACTCGAGGAGATGGACACAGATGAAATGTGTGTAATAAGCAGAAGAAAGCTGAGAGTGTGTTAGAAAAGGAGAGCAGGAACCTTCAGTGTCGTGAACTTTTAAAGGGTTTTCATCTGGGACATGTCCACGTCCTTTTATCAGCCATCACCTAAGTAATGGAATATTAACGTGGGGAATTAAATATGTCCGAAGTTACCCTCGGGTTGTGTGTGTGTGTGTGTGTGTGTGTGTGTGTGTGTG
>JAOVVF010000039.1:26253412-26256518 GCA_028565595.1 Duopalatinus emarginatus | reverse complement strand
TTCACTTCTGGAGGATCACCTTAATGACTTTAGCGTGTGTGTGAGTGTGTGTGTGTGAGTGTGTGTGTGTGTGTGTGTGAGTGTGTGTGTGTGAGTGTGAGTGTGTGTGTGTGTGTGTGTGTGTTTATGTCTGTATGTTTTTCATTAGGTGAGGGAATGCATGGATATTTGTATGTCTAGGGTGGAAAAGGAGCAGAAATGAGTGCGAGGAGTGAGAGGAAGGCCAGGGAGAGTTGAACCTGTGTGCGTGTGTGTGTGTGTGTGTGAGAATAAAGAATTAAATGACTAAGAGTTAGCACAGGAGGGACACAGTCATGGACTTGAACTCTGACATCTGAACCGGTTTTACTGATGATTATTGATTATATTGATTAAAAAACCCGATATATATTGAAAAAAAAGAGCAACAAAATACACAGTAAAAAATACAAATAAAATAGTAAAAAGTGGTGAAAAAAATATATAAAAAATAGAATATTTTTGTTGTCTTTTTTCTTGCTTTTGAAAGTGGGAGGATATGGAGGAATGAGTTTTATTTTAATTAAAAATACAACAATTTACTATTTTTTTAAGGAGAACATTCCAGTATGTACACAAGTGATAATAAAAATTAAATAATTAAAAATTAGCACAAGCTGGGGAAATGAGAGTTTGAAAAATAATATAAATTTTAGACATTTCAATTTTTAAAGGTAAAAATCAATAAAAGTGTAAGAAAAGATGTGAGAAAATGTATGAATTAGTAAATGAATGAATGAATGAATGAATGAATACAATAAATCAAAAAAAGCAGAAATGTAAAATGTTCTGGGTGAATGAGAAGAAAAACATGGCTTTATTAAAAAAATATAATAAAAATAATTACTAAATGTGTTTTTTCACTTCTTTATTATTATTATTATTATTAATAGTTGTTGTTATTATTATTATAGTTATTATTATTATTGTTATTATTATTATTATTATTATAGTTGTTGTTATTATTATTATAGTTATTATTATTATTGTTATTATTATTATTATTATTATTATTATTATTATTATTATTGTTATTATTATTATACCTTTCTGTAGATTTGTCCGTCTGTCCGCTGGTTGCTCCTGCTGCTGCTTCAGTGTCTGCAGCTTTAGTCTGAGGTGTTAAACTAGTAGGAGGGGTGATCGTCCACGACGCCATGGCTGTTCCCACTCTGGAGAAAAGAAAAAAAGACTTACAAATTTAGACAGAGAGAGAGAGAGAGAGAGAGAGAGAGAGAGAGAGAGAGAGAAGGTATGTATGTATGTATGTATGTATGTGTGTGTGTGTGTGTGTGTGTGTGTGTGTGTGTGTGTGTGATTTCCCACAGGGGTAAGCACCGACAGCAGGACAACACTGGAGGTCAGGAGCAGTGCAGGTCAGGTACACACACACACCTCATAGTCTGGCTTTATAACTGACCCGGATCATTCACACACTGTTTACTTGCACGCACACACACACACACACACACACACACACACACACACACACACACACACACACACACACATCCTGTTGGCAAACACAGAGACATGAATAAAGATTTTTTAAATAAAGATTTAAAAAAAACCTTTAAACACCCCCCCACCCCACCCCCTCGTTTTCCTGATACATTTCCATTTCTATGGTGACATAATTCATTTTTCCTTTGTTATATTCCTATCTTTCATATCTTGCTTGTCACATGACCGCCTTTTTCCTGTTATAATAATCATAATAATATGATTCATATTTTCTTATTACATGATTCCTATTTTTCCTTTTTTTTCCTCACATCTTCCTATTTTCCCTATTATACTGCAATTCCTCTCCTTCCTTCTTTTCCTCTGTTATCCTCTGATTCTGATTTTTCCCGTTAGCTGATCCCTATTTTCCTGTTATATAATAATTTGTAATTTCTTCTATTTCCTAGCTATGGTTTTTTTTTTCCAGGCTATTTTCCTAGGGACGGCCTAACACGGGAAATAAGAACAACTATTAACAGCAACGACGCAAAATCTCTTCATCTCAGCGACTCACATGCACCGAACAGCCATAACATTAACACCACCTGCCTACACGGCTCGGACCTGTCGACGCATCGGCTCCACAAGACCCCGGAAGGTGTTCTGTGGAATCTGGGACAGAGACATCCTTCTGTGGATCTTCTATAGCATCAGACCAGACGGTCAAGCCTTCACCCACGACATATATCAGTGAGTCTTGGGTGTCCACGGAGCCTGTCACTGGGTCACCGCTTGTCCTTCGGTGGACATTTTCGGCAGGTTTTAACCCCTGCACACTTTGACACACATCTCGACTACATAACTAGAAGTAGACGAAAAGCAAGAAATTGTATTATTTAGTTGTTGTAGTTGATCCGTCCCTGTGCCATGTGGTTGGAGGACAATAATCTCGCTGGTGGTATCAGTTGCTCTGCTGTGCGTCTGCGTCACACCACCCAGACGTTAACGATCGCTTGTTTCTCTTCCTTACAGACACACTGACTGTGTAAAATAAATCTCATCTGGCATGGAAGATGAAAATAGGATGAGAGCTGTGAACCGGGGGCCACAATAACCTACTTCTAGTGATCTAGTCCAACACACACACACACTCACACACACACACAGCAATTATGCAATTATGTAAGCAGCCACATAAGGTCAGACAGAAAAAGACAACAGAGTCCACAGACACACTAACTACTCCGCTGTCTCACACACACACACACACTGCCACGCTCACTCCATTCCTCTATAATAATTCCTCCTACTGTGTGTGTGTGTGTGTGTGTCTCAGAGGGAAGTCAGGCTTCCTGTCAGAAACAGAGTGTGTGTAAAAGTCTGAAAGCTGTGCAGAATCACAGCCCTGACCAAGTCGGAAAATACAGAGCAGGACGAGTCTCTCTCTCATACACACACACACACACACACACACACACACACACACACACACACACACACCTTTAAGTACTGTTTATCAACACTTCGGCTGCTTGCTGCTATTACATTCTGCTGTCTATTAGCTCCGTCTGTCTGTCTGTCTACACTTCCTGGCCTTAAAAGTCGTCACACTACTATTCTGTTGGACGACTTTGACTTTGAT
>JAOVVF010000039.1:26243412-26248412 GCA_028565595.1 Duopalatinus emarginatus | reverse complement strand
CAGATGGCTGTGGCGTAATCAGGATTAGACTTGGCGATCTCCTGGCGTTCGGGTGGATGTATTCCACTCTGCTGTGATAATAAGGACGATGTCTAATTCTGTTGTTGTTATGAATTAGATTAGTCTTTTTTTTTCTCCTCGGGGGATGTAAACATGTGCACTGTGCTGTATATAGAAACGCATGGTGATGTACAGGCAGTGTGTTACAGTGAGTCAGTGGACAGCAGCGGGGAGGTCGTTAGACGAGTAAATAAGCCGAATGTCCTCGCCGCACGAGCCGTGTTTACAGTGAGTGGAGCGCGGCCACCTGTCTCTCTCACTCACACACACACACACACACACACACACACACACACTCTCAAACACACACACACACAAGCAGGATTTACTGCATTACGGTGCGCCATTCCCTGCATTAGCTTGGGCTGAAAACACAGAAAGACTGAAAGAGTGTGAGAAAGACAGGGAGAAAAGTAAAAGGGAGAGTGAGGGAAAAGAAACAGCAAGACGGAGAAAGAAGGGGGGGGGGCAGTGTTACATAAGCAAAGTCCCGTCTGTGATCCTGACTCCAGGCCAAGTGACAAATGACGCACTGAGAAAGAGAGAAAATGAGCGAAAGAGAGAAGACTGAGGGAGTTTGAAAAAAAGAGAGAGAAGGAGAGAGAGGGAGAGAGAGAGAGAGAGAGAGAGAGGAGGACAGGGACTGGAAATAGGAAGGCAGACGCCTGTACGCAGCCTGGAATGTTGTTGTTTGGGGACAGAGGGACGGAGAGAGTGAGTCAGTGACAGACTGAAGCATGAGCGTGTGATAGCGGAGAGAGTGAGAGAGTGAAGAAGTGAGAAAGTGAGTGAACGGATGAGTGGGCGAGACTGAAGGACCAGCGTGTCAGTGGGTAACGCACTCGTCACAATTTTTCCAACATGGCACGGCACAGAGAGCGATCCACATTCAGTACCCACTATCTGTGTCTGATAATAATAATAATAATAATAATAATAATAATAATAATAATCATAATGATAATAATAATAGCAAAAACAATAATAATAGCAATAATGATAATATTAGCAATAATGATAATAATGTTAACAACAACGATAATCATCATCAACATCATCATCGCGTTGTTGTCATTATCATCATCATCATCATCCTCGCTGGGTGTTACGTTACGTTGCTGTCACTATGGTTACCACACGAGAGAGCCATGTTTTCTTCACTCCCTGTACCCAAAGCTGTGCTAATCACGACTGTGACCTTTCACACGTGAAGCAGAGGGAAACAGGTGGAGCCGAGACAGATCTTCTGCTTTAAACGTGTCTAAAACTCGTACAGCTGCAGATCTTTCTGCCTTTTATACCCCGAAGGAAGGAACTAATCAGAGATTTCTAATAACATCATTAATCAGCTCAAACTGACCGCGTTCAGATGTCATTTGTCTACATCAACGGGTGAACTACCTTCCTGTTCAACATTCTTAAAATCATGGGATTACTGTTTTCCTGTGTCTGACCAATTACAGGCCAGTATATCATCACGTGACATTACTGACTAGCATTTTCTGTACCAGAGGGTTTTTGGTTTTTGACGAATTGCTCAACCATGTCCAGTCAGAGGTCAGTGAATGATCATGTGACTGCATCTGACCACCTCAAAGGCCAGTATATCATCAGGTGACTGCTTTGGACTACCATTCTTCTGTGTCTGGGGCAGTCGTAGGCTTGTGGTTAATTAACCCGCCTCGAGACCATTCCTGTAAATATGACCAATCAGAGGCCAGTATATTAGCATGTGGCTGAGTTTGACCACCATTTTTTCCCTTTGTCTAACCAGAGGCCAGTAAATTATCATGACTGACCTCAACCACCATTTTTCTATCTAACCAATCAGATGCCAGTATATTATCATGTTACTGACTTTGACCACCATTGTATCTTTATCTGGCCAACCAAAGGCTGGTATATTATTATGTGGCTGAGTTTGACCACCATTTTTCCTTTACCCAACCAATTAGAGGCCAGTAAATTATCACATAACTAATTTTGGTTACCATCAGTCAAGGACCAAATATTGCCATGTGACTATCATTTACTACTATTTTAATACATCTGACCAACCAAAGGCCAGTATATTATCATGTGACTGACTATGACATCATCCAACCAATCAGAGGTCAGTATATTATCATACAACTGATTATGGTTACCATTGATTTTTATCATAGACCAAATATTGTCATGTGACTCGTCCACTACCATTTTAACATATCTGACCAATCGTCTTATCATATAAGTGCATTTTATTTGGCCAATCAGAGGGTCTTTCTGACCATCTTGTTTTTCTGTATTTGACCAATAAGCAAAAAAAGGGAAGCTAAAACAAGTCAGTAGGATGCATAAAATAAAAATGTGGGAGGAAAAAAAACAGGAAAAAAATCCTTGCAGGTACGGCAGAGAGCATCGAGCTGCATAACCCAGTACTGCTACTTTCAACATCAGCATTCAGCTCTGGCCAACTGCCCCGAGCACAGAGCCAGTCATAGACAGACAGACGGACAGAGACGGAGAGAACTTGAGAAACTAAAAAAAAAGTCCTACTAAAGAAAAACAGCAACAGGGTGAAATAATAAATCAGGAGCCTAGAGGATGAGGGAAACAATTCATGGCCACTGTCTGGATCTGATCAACGGTTAAACTTTACAGTACACTGACTGTAAACTTTACAGTACATTACAGCACATGACATCATTCTGCAAAATCGTTGATATTGTCTTGTACTGTACTGCTGAAACGACGTGTGACGTCCAGCAATGGGCCGAAGAAACGTAACCATAGCAACAGTAATCCTTTTTGATGTTTTGTGGATGAAAATCTGCTGTATGGATCCTATGTATAGTTTGTAAAACACACGACATGCGATCAGGGCATGTTTGAGGACGCCTGATAAACCATCTGGACCTTCAGTCACTTACCCAGAGTTCTGTGAGGTGGCCACGGTGTTGCCATGGGGATTCTTGGTCTTCTCCGGCGGGGTTTCTGAGGTCGACGCCGTAGAGGACTGCGAGGATACGGACTCGTTACTGCCCAGAGAGGCTTCGTCAGGGGTCAGAGAGGCGTTCTCTGAGGACGGAGACGCTGCACGGAAGGACAGGGTAGAGAGTCAGGGCAAGATTTCGGTTTAGATGTGACTTTAGCGAGGGCGACACGAGGTGATGAAAAGTAACGGAGTGACCTGAAGGTGGGACGAGGGTGTGTAATTAAACTGCAGTACGGACCGATGCGTCCTTTTTTACTTCAAAACCACGACGGCTGGTTTCATTCAAGCTCAAATGGCGCAGAACCACTGAATCTCTGAAGTATGACATAACCGTCATCCAGCTGCACTTAAGAGCTCAGTTGCAAAGCTGTAGCTGTAAGTGTGCGTGTTTTTCACATCCCAGATTTGTCCCTGTTGGTTTCCCATCTAAAATCGTTATTCATTTTTTTACAGACCCGATTTCGGCTGATTCTCATTCACGCATGTCTCAGCCACATCATACGTTATCACCTCTGATGTTTTTAGGAAGATCAAAATCGGCACGTCGCTTCCTCCGAAGCGTGCGATACCAGTCGCCGAGTATTTTCAGACCGCCGCCCACAAATCGGCTCGCGATAATAGGAAGGCGGCAGAGATCTGCCTCCTGTGTAACTGATAGGCTTGAACTTTAAGACGTTTAAATTTCTAGATAGCGTACAGATCTGATATGTGGTCATGCAACATGGTCCTTACACCAGTCAGATGGGACTGGTAACATCACTGTGGTCACCATCACTCCATATCAACAGCACTGCAAGGCAAACATGGACAAGGACAGCCAGAGCAGTGACGATACTAAGTAGAAAGAAATGTGAGCGATGGTGTGTGTGTGTGTGTGTGTGTGTGTGTGTGTTTCGGGTATTTCAGGAGAACAGGTGAATTCATGCTAAAGACAGAGCCATCAGTCACTTGCGGTTATGAATGTGAATCATCCAGATAGACAGACTTGATGTAATCAAAATTTCAAAAGACTATTGTAATGTGATCGTCATCATACTGAAACTTGGAGCTAATCCTATTGCTTACAGGTGGTTACATTGTGAATTTTATCTGGTATGATCTAAAAAAGTCCAGTTCCTGTAAGACTGGGAAACTCCAGACGAAAATACCTGCTGTGTTTTTTGTAGATTTTTTTTTAATATGTTTTTTTTTTTTTAGCCAACTCAGGGTGGTCTGATAATTTCAGTCTCATTCAGATAGACATCTCTGATTTTACAGGCTTTTTTACATTGAGAAACATTTCGGACCGTCGCTAAACGTTTAGTTGGGTGTCTGGAGAATTTCTAATTACGTCCGGCAATCACGAAATGATGGATGATTTGGAAGAGTCACTCAAACAACCTCCCAGTTTGGGTTGTGTAACGTTTTTATCGTGTATACCGTCTGTACTGGCTGTACAGTGTGGAACCCCCCCCCCCACACACACACACACACACACACCCACCATGCAAAAAGAAAAACAAGAAATATATATAAAAAAACTCAACAACACAAAAGCAACAACAACAACAACAATAATAATAACAACAATAATAATAATAATAATAATAATAATAATAATAGTCATAAGAATATAATGAAGAAACAAACACCAATCCACATAAACCACATCTGAATAAACTAAAAAAAATGTATGACTGATTACATTGTGTGTGAATATACACATTAATGCATACATTAAATTAATTCATTTTAATAAGTAAAATAGCACTAGAAAAATACAACTTTATAATGTTAAAAAATATGAATGAGTAAAGATTAACCTGAATTTTTTGGCTTTGTTTCCCCCACTTTTTAATTTCTTATGAATATTATATTATCCAATTAAAATACTGTCTTGAACCTTAAATGAATGAATGAATGAATGAATAAATTAAATGAAAGTGAACTACTACTACACACACACACACACACACACACACAC
>JAOVVF010000039.1:26137534-26154569 GCA_028565595.1 Duopalatinus emarginatus | reverse complement strand
TAACCGTTAACATTTGCAATTAGCATTAGCAATTAGCATTAGCAATTAGCATTAGCAATTAGCATTAGCAATTAGCAATTAGCATTAGCAATTAGCATTACGACAAACGTTAGCTTTAGCAATTAGCGTTAACAATCAGAAATTAGCATTAGCAATTAGCATTAACACCAACATTAGTGTTTGTGATAGGCATTAGCAATCAATCATTGGCATTAGCAATTTGTCACAAATTTTGTGATTCCCCATTGAAATGAAATGGTTAAAATAAAGAGGGATAAAAACGGACATGGTGGGTGAATGAGTGTGGGTATCCAGAACCTATATACAAGCCCACGTGTCATCAACCGGACTGATGTTTTAAAGTTGGAACCGTGTCGATATCTCGAAAATTGTGGAAGTTGATAACTGTACAAAAGGATGGAAATATAATAATAATAAAAAGAAAAATATGACTAAATAATTATTATTATAAATTAATATATTTAATAATTATTATAAATTATAATTATTATTACAGTAGGCAATCACACTAATAATTTCTTCAGTTAAAAAGAGGATGAGGAGAACAACAATATTTGGCAGCCATGGCTCAAGGTTTGTCTTGTTACCAGAAGGGTGCTGGTTCGATCCCCTGTATTGAAAAAAGACATCACTGAAATGCCCTTGACAAAGGCACCTAACCCCCCAACTGCTCCCCAGACATCATGGATGGAGGGCTGCCCCCTGGTCCGGACAAGTGTCTTCACTGCCTCCTAGTGTGTGTTCACTAGTTCATCTCTGTATACACAAATGGGTTAAATGCGGAGGTGAAATTACTCTATGTGCGAGCACAATACGTTTATTTCACTTTCACGACACTGATGTAAATATGCTCTCAGTGATGACTCTGAATACAAATTAAACCAATACTGAACAGTATTGTAGGCATGTGACGGTTGTGCGAAATCGTTCCCAGGAAACAGTTTTAGGATACATGAAAAGGTTGAATGTGTGGGGTTTTGTAAGCATATACATGAGTAAAGAAAAACCTGATTCTGATGAGGGTGAATCAGTTTTTAGCTCCCTAGTGTTATTTGATTCAGCCGGTATGTTTTGTATAATGAACCTAAGAACACTAAAACTGAAGCTAAATCTCACCTTCCTTTACCCTTATTAAATTGGAGTTGTTAAACCTGAAACTCTACTCTTTTATCTCCTTTACTGAGATCACTCTTCCTTCATCGAGCTGTTTACATCTTTCCAAAGCAGAGATGATGATTAGTGGGTTTCGATTGGGGGGGTTTCTGCTTGCCAAGTCAGAGAATGAGGCACCAGGGCCAAAAACCGGCAGTGATCTCATATGTTGTAATGCTGAAAGGCCATGACTGTGTGACGCACATACACATATGCGAAAGCAATGACAGACAAGTAAACTACTGAAAGTGTGCTTTGCTTATATATATACATATATATAAGTATATAGTATTCTATCTATTTCTCCTCGGACATCTGTGTGTGCCTTCTTTCTGCCTAGTTACATCGTCAATGTCCTGCATTCATTATGATGGGTTTGGCCTCCTATGGACACCACAAGCTTGTGTAAATATTCTGTATACAATGAGTGGTTGACGATTTTGTTGTATTGTGAGATGTAGGATTTCTGTGTTAGTTTGCCAAGTCTAGATGAGGCCAAACCCATCAGAATGCATGCAGGATGTGAACTGGTTTAACACATCAGAAAGAAGGGACACATAGTGTTCACCTGTCAGAGACGTTTGTCGATGTAGCAGGAATCCCTTGGAATGCCAGTTAAACAAACCCCATACTATTATGAAGCCACTGTGCCAGAAAAACTATTTTTTGTTCTATCACTGATTTTTTTTGGCACCTCAGTCTATACTCTAGATATAACTATGTAATGTAATGTTTGGCCCTTCTCCAACAAGACAATGCACTGCCACATATGTATAAATACACTGAATTATGATTTGAGGTTTTGCTATTTCCAGCGTATTCAACAGATCTTTGTAGGAAGTGCCTATAGACGTTCATTGAATATTTTTGTAAGCTTGTGGAGTCAATGCCCGGTCAAGTTTTTTTTTTCTGGCAATACAGCATATTTCCTGGTACTCTGGCATTGGTATTCAATTAATTAACTGTGCTTGCAGAAGAATGTGAGCTCTGCATTTAACCAGTCCATGCAGTGAAACACACATGTGAACACTAGGGGGCAGTGCACAGATTTGCCCGGCCCAAACCACAGCACCGGGGCAGCAGTTGCTCAAAGGCACCTCAGTTGTGTTTTTCCCTGTGCGGGGATCGAACCCAGGACCTTCTGGTCACGACACCGGTTCCCTAACCACTAAGCCACGACTGCCCCACTTGTATAGAAAATCCACCCTGACATACTTTATTACGTCTCTGCGTTGGACCTTGATTCTACTTCTTCATACAGTAACTCATATGGCACTCATATACTAAATGTAGGGGGTGAAAATGATGATCTTTAAAGCTTTCCCCGTAGCAGAATCTCCATCATAGCAGCACAACCACAATCAGCAAAGTGGGTCTCACCAAGCCTGATACAGTACGTCGATCCTGCCAAGAGAAACACAACGCATCGTCATTCCTGCTTCAAGTGCGAAATATTTATACGTCAAATCAGAAATGAGTCATGTGTTACTCCTCTCTGCTTCCTGTCAGCACCGAACAGCTCAGTCGTGAAGACATTTCTGGGTAGAATGAGCTCACGGCATATACAGAAGTCTCTTATGACTCATTTAAAAATAAATATTGAGCAATTTTCCTGTAAGTTAAGTAATCTGCACATAGACTCATAAATACTGAGCCATTTGTGCTTTCTCTGACTGCGACACCATGTATTAAGAAGAGAATATTATAAATAGAATACACACCAAAGTGCTAGAAAAACTGGTATACCAATCTATGTGTTAGGTCCTTCTAGGAAGCTTGGACTTCACAATCCAATCCACAAAATGAACACCAGAGTTCCTGCAGAACGCTCCACAATTCTGGTGTATTCTGAGGTGTAGGATTTCTGTCTTCCACAGCACGTTGCATGGCATCCCAGATGTCTTCGATATTGTTGAGATCTGGTGATGTAGGTGAAAATGGCAAAACCCACCTAAAAACTCAGATGAGAGTTCCTCTAACCATAATTTGACGTCTCTAGACGTGTGTGGCGGTGCGTTGTCCTGATAGAAGAGGACAAACCCATCAGAACGAATGCAGGACATGAACTCAAAAGGAAGGAGGCACACATAGTGTAATGAATGCCAGCTAAAACAAACCTCATACTATTATGAAGCCACCACTAGCCTATGTATTTCGCATAGACTCGTTTTTACGTTTTTCTAGAATATAGAAAATAAATGTAACTACTCTTTAAGTGTTAAGGATTTTCGGCTCTAGCTTTGGTGAACATATGCTGCTGCGATTGCTGTCTGCCTTTTAATTCTTGGACAATTTGTTGTTTATCTTGGAGGCTACATTCACCGTACTTAGCTTGGTGTTTGGTGTCAAAATGTGGACATATATTGTACTCAATGATGACTGACATGACCTCATAACACAAAAGACATACAAATTTTTTCCCCTATGAAGCACAAATGTGTATTCGCTTTCCAATCTTTCTTGAAAATGCCTTCCATCTGTATATATATATATGGCGCCCAGGGAGCAGTTGCCTTACTCAAGGGCACCTCAGTCGTGTCTTGCCCTGTGCAGGGATTGAACCCTGGACCACACCAGGTCAACTTTCTAAGGTGATGCTGCTACTGCAATGTATACTCATCTCTCTCTCTCTCTCTCTCTCTCTCTCTCACTCTCTCTTTCTCTTTCTCTCTCTCTCTCTTTCTCTCTCTATCACTCTATCTATACATATATACATATATAATTTTTGAAAATTATCCAACAAATACATTATTTCCCAGCTTTTTAATACACTTTTTATCCGTCTGTCAACAAGCTTTCATATTCTCTCATTAAAAAATGTTTTAGACTAAGCTGCGAGCCACAAATGCACCTCCGTCTTCAACTCTTCATCAAGCGTGAATCCTCATCCTCTTAGGGCTTCTTTCAGGTGACCAAACAGGTTATAGTCTAATAGAGCGAGATCTGGACTATAGGATGCTTTAACACAGTGAAGCTGATGTGTATTGTCATGCAACAACACAACAAATTTGGATAGCAGTGTTTAGTTTAGTTTGAATTTTAGGCTTCAACCTTTTTTTACTGCACATTGCAAATCACAAGTGTGGGACATTTCATTCTTGCACTGCAGTCATAAATGAACTGACATAACACGTTCAGAGACCTTATATGGGAGTGTGATTTTTTTAGCCTTTTTGAATATTTTATGCATTTGGTACATCACATATACATACATATATCTCAACCACACCCCATAAAAGCTTGACTGTATACTGCATGGTGCATTATCCTGATGACATTTCTATTATTGTGGCAGTGCATGAGGTCCATGAATGTCTGTAAATGGTCACCAAGCATTTGGACCCAACCTATGCCATGAGAACATTCCCCACACCAGTATGGAACCACCACCAGCCTGCACAGTGCCTTGTTTGGGCTTTATGGGATCTGTAGTCTTACAACTTATACAAGTGTGGGCATTTTTCCAGTCATCCCCCTAGGTAACGTCACTTCATGATCAATATACATACAGCTATCCCATTACTTTTGGCATGTCATAGGATCTATTCTTAAACTTTTTATGTTATGAGTTATGAGTTTATGTTATTAATTTACACTCCTGAGGTCATGGTGTTAAAGTAAGAGAAACACAGAATAGATAAATCACAGGCTTGAGTATGACACATGATCATTATAGGAAAGAATGATCTCAGGCTTCGCTCCGCTTCTCTCTGATCTCAGTAAAGTGAAAATCCTGCTCAGCTTCGAACGAGTGGTAATTAAAAAGTGCTTTGAGTCTGAACGATGTTGTAGAAAAGGACGTCCTCGGTTCCTCTGTGTCCTCTGAGGTGCACTTAGTTCCTTTCTGGCAAGCTCAAACTTTTCCCACCAAATTCCAAGTTCCTTAAACCAGCCTCCCGTCTCCCAAAGGCAGGATTTTACTTGTTCTTTTTTTTTTTTTTTTTTGGAGAGCATTCATAAAACCATGAGAGAAAAAAAATTCCAAAAACTGACCATGCGTCTTAAGAGACTTTGTTCAGGTCTGTGTAAATCACAGTTGTTTATGTGATAATATCCTACTTTTCACCATTAAGTGATTCATTTCATGTTTCACTTGGCCTGAAGATTTATCGGGGAATGCACTTAAACATTATTAATTGTGTAGCGCAGTAAGACAACATGCATTTCAGATCAATTAGGTCAGGGTGCGAATTATACTATGCCAAAGGGGGCGGGGGTGGGGGGGACAGGAACCAATACAGCACAGGCATGCTTACAGTCCATAAAGTGTCTGGCTTGCTTACAGTAATGTCTGGTAGTCGAGGCTCATAAACAATATATTATAAAGCAAAATGACCAGTTAGTCAATCCCACAACACACACACACACAATGCTACTGAATGTTACCTGTCATCCGCTTTCTTGTCCTGAAAATGACATCATATTCCACTGGATCTCTGGCACAGGAACCATGTGTTAATCGAGTCTGATTAAATGATAATAATTTTGAACTACTCATGTCTGCAACTAATTCCTCACTTCTACAGCCATTAGAGGCTAAAGCTTTTAGTTTAATGTTCACATTTTCCATTCCACCTTAAAACACATTTACCCTTCCACCTTAAAATGGCGCATATGTTACATTCAGCCTTAGTAGAGCCGTGTTTTAAGTGTTTTTACATTTCTTCACATGTTGTGCAGACATTACAAACAGTCCACGTAAAACTAAACCTGGATTTCTATTCAAATGTTCTGTTCCACCTTAAAAACCGAAGACTAGTCTTGTGAGCCTGTGTTGCCACAGCAGCATTTAAGGTGGAATGGTAAATTCGAACAATCTAATCTAACATCTTCATGTGATTGATATACTGAAGGTAATAAAGTGTATTTAAGAAAGCTAGATAGCAGCTACTTACATGCAGAGCCCTGGCCTGCGCAGCTTGTTCACTTTAGTGAAGACGCAAGCCATGTGACCAATAATTAGTGTAACGAGAGGGGTAATTACTCACAATGAATGGTATAATCCACTTTAGGGGTGTGTGAATTCGTATTACAGGATTCTCCCAGGCTGGGATCCTGTAAATTGATTGTAATATTTAACACTACAGGTTAAAAGGATACATAAATGTTTTGACCCCCTCAAGTCTTAATCTGGGTAGTCTGGGGGTTCAAGTCTTAATCTGGGTGGTCAGATCCCCCAACCCCGCCATAATTCGGGCCCTGATTTAGGTCTGATAGAGTTCACTATGACTCAGTAGAACTAGTCTAGAACTATTGTACACATTACAATACAGTGAGCTCACGATATAGAGCTGTTTATATATAGGGGAAGTCAGGAGTTAGTTGCCTTGCAAGAGCACTTGGGGCACAAGGGCATCTTGTCGGTGCAGTAATCGAACCAGAGACCTTCCTTAACCACAAGCGTACAGTTGACTTCTCGCTCACTGACTGGATAGACTGGTGTCTATCCCAGCGCTCAGTGAGCCTAAGGCCGGGCAACACCCTGAACAGGTGTTTCACAGATCACATTTTACAGATACACTCACACATGGGGCAATTTAGTATCTCCAATTCACCTGACTGCATGTCTTTGGAAACTGGAGCTCTTGGAGGAAACCCACGCTGAGACGGGGGCGCCATGCAAACTCCACACAGAATGAATCCTTGACACTCCTTGGCCAGAGAAATTCATGAGTCCTGATATCACTTTAGGCCTTGATTATAAATGTTATCAATCATTTCTAATCAAATCCAAAACACTCTGTATAAAGGGATTTATAATAAAATTAATCAGGACAATATCCAGGATTTAGACAAGACAAGGCCTCTTTATACAGACTAGTGCAAATTGGGGTCATGAAAGAATAAAAAAAACCTTCTGTAATGTAAACAAATGAAGGCAGATTGTATGTGCTAGTTTCTCTGAAATATTTCAAACAATCCATATTAAATTTAGCAGCGTACACTGATGTTCCACAAAAATTGGTACACCATACTTGGTAGATCCCCCAAAGGAGTGTCAGACTGCAGAAATACAAAAATAGACAATGAGGCAATGCAGGCAATGAACACAGTTTTCCCTGCCAAACGTTCCACAATTCTGTTGTATTCCAAGGTGTACGATTTCTGTTACATGGCATCTCAGATGTGTCTGATAATGTTGAGATCTGGTGACTTCGGTGTTCATGGCAAGACCCCAAACTCAGATAAGTGTTCCTCTAACCGTAATCTGGCGTCTCTAGACATGTGTGGTGGTGAGTTGTCCTGTTGGAAGACGCCAAAACCATCAGAATGAATGCAGGACATGAACGGGTGTCAGAAAGGAGACACACACATAATGTGTTCAGCTGTTAGAGACTTTTCTAGATGTACCAGGGGTCCCGTCGAATGGCAGCTAAACAAACTCTATACCATTATAAAGCCAGTCTTTACATTTTTTTAAAATAGTCTGGCACTCATATAAAATTTACTACACTTGTAAAATGTGTGAAATATGTATATGTAATATAATTTGGGTAAAAACCACAAATGCTTCATATTGTATAATATTTTTATTTTACTGAAAAAAACCCATACTGTACACAAACACTGTGAAACACATTAAAACACTGAGACATGCAGATACCAGGCCAACATATTGTTGAAATAGCATCCTAATGAGACAGTCATATATTAATATCCATTTGTGGGGCTCAGTGAGGGATGGGTGCACCCAGTGACCTTGTATAGGTCAGAAGTTGACTCCCAGAGTGGTGGATGTGAATCAGAAATGAGTCGTTCTTATGAGCCGAATCATTCGTTTCACTTGTATGAAGTGGTTTTGTTGATTCTGTGACATGACTATATCCAATAATGATAATAATAATAATAATAATAATAATAATAATAATGATACATTTAATGGACACTACAACACTGGTACTGGTTTGCATAGTGTAAAAATGTGTACAATCCTGTACAGTATTGTCCTACATCATATACATAACCTTTGAATAAAAAGTGCATAAATTCTTTATATACAATGCAACATACAAAAAAAAGCTTTCTCGTCTCTCTCTAAACAACTTCATGAACATTCATAAGCATCCGCATCAATTCCATCTGCCCTCCCGATGCTGCGTCCTTCAACGCTTCATGTACACTGGTTTATTTATTCATATTTCCAAATTCAATCCATAACTCCTGCTATATATCCGAATATATTCATACACGTATATACTTTAGCGTAAATATATACAATAGAAACGATGCAACGATGACGTTTTACGCATACACAGTGAGTAATAGGTAAGCATAAGTATTCACAGTGTTATAAGTGAAGAGACATTTTTAGACATCTTGGCTGTTTTTCACTTCAACTCAGAGGCCTTGTCGTTCCCAAGCCCTCGCTCTGAACTTAGGAATGGTCCCCCCCCCACCCCCCAACACTATTACCAAGGGTTTGTTGAAGTTGGCCAGCCTCTGTGAGCTAATTCTAAAATTTGAAGGAGGTCAAAAGCCATTATCCTCTGTATTTCTAAGTGAATGGCTAGACGAGACAAGTTAACCCAGCTGGAAGACGTCAGGAAAAACTCATCCATGGGGTGTGTTTGTTCCTTCAGCGGTTAATCAAGCTTCCAAGCACCTTCCCGTTTCGGTTATGTGTTCACTGGGAATTTCTGAACACTTACATTGGATTATATGAAGACGTATTAAACATGGAAGCAGGCTTATGTAAAAAAAACATATCAGGAACACCTCCATTTATGTACAGTGCAATGAAAGGAAATTTTTGCCAGCTCAGAATTTTCTGCATTTCATCTTAATAAAGTGTTTTAATGATGAGTGAGTGAGTGAGTGAAGTGTCTGATCTACTGTGCTTGCACACAGAGAACCTTGATCTCTGCATTGAACCTTGACCTCTGTAATTTATACTTTGCAGTGAAACACACACACACTAGGAGGCAGTAAACACACTTGCCTGAAGTGGTGTGTGTGGCAGGCAACCCTATATACGGTCCCCTGGGAGCTGTTCGGAGGTTAGGTACCTTGCTCAAGGGCACTTGAGTTGTACTGACAGGATACGAGAGGGTGAAACTGGCAACCTTCTGGTCACAGGACTCATTCCGTAAGCTCAAGACATGGCTGACCGCTATAAGTGGTGAACTGAAATGCAAATTTTTGAATGCTGGTACGTTTTAGGATAAGAAGAATTTCACATTTCCGGAAAAATGTTGTTTGGCGGTACAGATGGGAATAAACAACTGCTGACATGAGTGTTTGTTTTAGCTTTGGAATAAAACTCTTGGATGATCATCAAAAGATCCGGACATTTTTTTTTTTCCTTTATAAAACCATGAACAGATGGGTGGGCGCTTGATCTTTCTGGTTTATAGCAGGAACCAGAACATTGTGTGCAGCCGATACTCATTCAGTCTCATCCATCTAGTATGAGAGTAATACCAGACACATGGATGGGAAGAACTTTGATCACATATGTTTAAAAAGGCAAATTTTAATAATGCAACTGGTACTGAATAGTCGTAAAAAACAAATTGACGTGTTAATATGGAAACGCTGTTTGTGTTGTGTAGCTTTGTATTTACTAGATAACTAAATTACTTAAAGTATTTAAAAACAACACATAATTGCTAATGTCTATTACTATTTCTGAAACGTTTGGCTAACTATCTTGCTATGTTGCATGCTTTTGTGCCGAACGCTAGCTAGCAGGCAAAGATCTTGCATGACATGAGAGACACGTATGTCATAAACAGACTGCCTGATTCTACAGCCTGGGCTTGAAAGAAATCAGCCCCAGAGTCATGTCGCGCGTCTTCATGTCATGCTGTGTGTTTTTCTAGTGGTCATTTAGGGTACTGTTGCGCTTGCTTCCTATTATTGTGAATGTGTCTATTATTGTTCATCAAACGTTTTGCTACGTCGGATGCTAGGTGTTGAGTTAAATACTAGCTAGCAGGCAAAGCTGCTACGATCTCGCAGCACATGACAGCCTGCATGAATCTACAGTCTGAAAGGCTAAAAAGACATCAAGCCCCAGTCTTATGTCATGCTTCTTTGTGCCCATTATGTGGATTTTTCTCCTGGCTGTTTAGGGTACTGTTGAGCTTGCTGCCACAAAAACAGCACATGATCTGGGAGGGTAAAACTGATGACCGTAAAATCTGTGATGGTGAAAATGATTTTCTTTTGCACTCTTCAAAACAGACTTTAAACAAATCCAGAGCCTAAAACAGACATCCAGGCTAGAGAAAACAAAACCATTCACAATGTCGGCCAGTCTGAAGTGATTATGTGAGCGATGAAAGTAAATCAGTCTTCCTGGATCTGAATAGATCTGAATTTAGAAAGCACTTATAAGCAGCAATGGGAAGGAAGAGGGAGAGTTTTTTTTTTTTAGTCCATATATACACACCTACGCAGGATTTGCAACACACTACTCGACTCTTCCTTCCTCCAGTTTCCTGTCCCTTGGGAAAGTGTACACATAGCTTATGCATGTATTTGTGTAGCCTAGTTATTGTGTGTACTTGGGACTCTGATTGGGTTCATTTATAGTTGATGTTCAGCTGCATCCTGCTGACCTCTCTCCACCCTTGCCCTTTCTCTCATGGAAGATTCTGGGAACGTTCGCTCTGGGAGCAGGACATTGCATACATCAGCCCCATGGTGTAGTGTGTAATAAAATACATACAGTATACAGTATAAGCAGCTTTGGTCACTCTGTGTCCAGCACAGAACAGCACTAGTTTCCGATGAATGTTTAACTCCAGACATCGTAGATAACTGGGTGGTGTCTTCCATCCGTTCTCAAGAAACGTGGTTGGTCTATCAGAAGTGAGGTGGCACTATGAGTGGGAAGTGCTGACTCTAGGGGTTGCGGACTATGTATCTGAGAGTTGTGTGTTTGAATCCCAGTTCCACCAAGCTGTGGTCTGCCCAACGTTCTTAAATTGCTTTAGATTAAAAAAGAAAATGCATCTGCCAAAATGAGTAAATGTAATGCAGTATAGAGCATCAGTTTGTTCAATAGCTGTACTTCCGCATGGTGCGATCGTTCTGGACGTTTTTGGGGTCTTGGGGTTTGCCTTGTATACTTGTGCCATTCATCTGCCCCAAGCTGGTGACTTGGTTCCTTGAGCTGCGCCAACAACACAAGCAGGACTACAACGGTGGAAAAAATAAGACAGATGAAAATTTTACAGCATTACTTACAGAGATTAGACACAAATAACCGATGTGTTGTTTTAGCTGAATACGGCATATCATACCACCACAACCTTTGGATTTAGAGACGTCTCTAAAGGAACCAAAGCTTTGGTCTTTAATATGACTGTTAACACTAATTACACAACATCCATTATTATCCATTGCTTATCGCTACACGAGCCTGTGCTGGATAAGGGTACTGGTAAGGGTCCAAGCAATTCCAGGCATTGCAATTTTTTTTTGGAGAAGCTTTCAGATTGCAGAGGCCCATAGAGAGGGAGACTTGATAATGCTTAGCATATGTTCGAAGGCTCGTGTTAGCATGTACGGTTTGACTCACGTTAAAGCAGTTCTTGAACTTCTTGCTGACAAAGTAGAGGATGATGGGATTGATGCAGGAGTTGACGGTGGCCAGGTTAATGGCTACATAGTCCAGGACCAAGAGGAAGCTAAAACAAAGTGTACAATTATTAGTTTTTTTTTTTTTAAGTAGAACATTTAAGCTGAGATTGTCCCTGGATACTATTTACTACTTAACAACTGGTAGAAGGTACACCATTTTTTTAACAGTGTGATCAGAATAGGGGATGTAGGATCCGCTTGTTTCCAGATTCTACCAACATGATGTAAGGTACAGTAATTTTGCTTGTAATGGATTGAATAGATGGAACCGGAGTATAACTGACCTGTACAGGTCACAGCGGTTTTCATCATATGGGTTGATGAGCATTTTCTTCAGGAGTCTGCTGACGTGTACGGGGACCCAGCAGAGCCCAAAGATCAAGACCAGACAGAAAACAGCTTTGGCCACCTCTCGCCTCTGTGGAACGAAATAAGAGCCAACATTTAAGGATCATTTGTTTAAACAAACTGATGATGTCTGTAAATATGAGATTTTATGGATTTTAGACCCCATTTCAGCAATGGTTTGACATATGATCATGTAATTTACTAGTGATAGTTATAGGAATAGGTTCTGGCCCCAGTGGCTTCTCGTCTTCCTCCATTAAAAAGAGGCGAGGCCAGAAAGTGCTTGGTCCCCTAATCGCTTCTTGTAGCTATACTTCTAATTTAGATTTGGTAGGCATTGTACAAAAAGCACAGCTTTTAAAAATAGAAATAAAATCAAACCAAAGTCAAATATGATGTTTTGTGCACATCACCTGTGCTGTGAACACATGACCTGATTGTCTTTTATTAACAAAAACATTTATCAACTTTTAACACCTTACTACTAAAAGCTGGGTCCCACCAGAGGCCACTGTGAAGCAGACCACACCAATGATCAGGGATTGTTTTGTTATAAATACCAACCCAAATAAGCAGGCATGTACCTGGGACAGGCGAACTCCTATCACATATACACGTATTTCACCACTTTTGTATTTGGGATGGAACCTCAAATCATTTATCTTTAATAAGTGCTTTGCTCTGGTCAGACTGAGGTTGATCCTGAGCCAACCCCAAGAAGACAGGGCATGACACTCATACAAACTGGACAGGATGCCAAGGGCACCATAGGGGATAATTTACACCAACTGGAGCCCTGGAGCGGTGACGCAGCCACATGACCTGTTACACCACCGTATGACCCACTATTAAGACATAA
The DNA here is from genome assembly GCA_028565595.1 of Duopalatinus emarginatus. Taxonomy (NCBI): domain Eukaryota; kingdom Metazoa; phylum Chordata; class Actinopteri; order Siluriformes; family Pimelodidae; genus Duopalatinus; species Duopalatinus emarginatus. Next base: position 26,141,599 of record JAOVVF010000039.1, on the reverse strand, counting down.
GGACATAATTTGACCCTAAAAACCCTGGTTGTAATTTAACTTTTAATGGAGTTTCACACATTTTGTCCCTAGCCGACTAGGTTAAAATGATAGAATTGTAATGTGACAGTTGTATATGGTGTTTTACTGTAAAAAAAAATCTTCAGTTGTACTGTCTGGTGTATCCTTCTGCCAATGCTATTTTAGAGAGGTTTGAATTGTTTGCCCAAGTAGGGAACTCACACCAGTTCTTACCATCATTCTGCTTCACATCAGCTAAACACAGAGTAAAGATACTCCAGATATAGAAACCCAACAATGGTGATAAAATAAAGACTTAACTTATGCTGATTAAAAATGTGATAGCCAAATTTATTTCCGTTCCACGACCATAATGGAATGCCATTGTGAAGTAAAGTTAACCACTCATTGACCACTGTGCTTACTTTTTTTTACTTTTACTCATTTTAAACAAAGGGCACATACAAATATCCCCAATAAACTTTGTTTACTTATTAGCGTTGTTTACCTGTTTGAGGTGCTCACTTAGGGCAATCCGGAGAGCTCCATTCCTGTGGCTGAGCATCTTGAAGGTCATAAGGGTGTAAAAAATGGCTGTGCAGGCCAGTGGCATACAGAAATAAAATCCAAACATCCACCATTCCTTTACTTTTATATATTTCTGGAGAAAGGACAGATTTAATGTTCAGACAATTAAAAAAATAAAGACGATAAACATATATTACACATGAAGTAAAGGTCTGGAGACGTGTTTCGGATCAATATTCTTATAATGAAATGACACATCAATGTCTGTCACATTCCTGAAAACTCTGAACACCTGTGGCAAGCTCTTCAGGAAGACGGCATAGTGGAGACGTCCTGCATGGAAGGGTGTACGTCTAGCACTGAAGACACGAACAGCTAGCTGTAATGACTCAGAGTTTTTTTTTTTATGGGTGATGTTATGCAAGAGAAACACCATTCCTGCTCCACACATATGGCTCGGTTTTCCGCTTCCAATTGCACACTGTTTTAGGTCTGTCCTCAATTATCTCCTCCAGATTCGTGACCAACAATATCTGTGCTTCCACCCCCCGGATTGTCTTTGTCTCCATTTTATTTCAATGAATGTTTGTTCACTTATTTAAACTATTTTTGAGTTCATCGAGTCTTTGAGACAGAGTGTTCTCAAACAAACTCTGGAAACAGACATTCGCTTTTCGTGAGTTTGACACAGATTCTCTAAATAACTCCACATAAAAGAACAAACAAACAAGAAGAGTTAAGGCGTATGTTCCACCCAAACAATATTTAAACTATTTTGCATTATAACCATTTAACAAACCCACTTCATGTTCATGTTAATTATTCTTAATTGGATAAATTAGTGCGAGAAAAACTGAAAAAAAAGTCTAATACATATTAGGTCCCCCATGGGACACAGACTTCACAAGCTTGGGGAAATATTCTGCATATATTCGCCATATTTCCTGCAGAACGCTCCATGATTCTGCTGTATTTTGAGGTGTAGGATTTCAGCGTTCCCTCAGCATATTGCTTAGCATCCCAGACACGTTTGATTAACGTTGAGATCCGCCGACTTAGGTGTTCATGGCAAAACCCCAAACTCAGATAAGTGTTCCTCTAACCATAAATTGGCGTCTGTAGACGTGTGTGGTGGTACGTTGTCCTGTTGGAAGAGACCAAAACCATCAGAACGAATGCAGGACATGAACTGGTGGAACTCACCAAAAAGGAGACACACGTAGTGTTCACCTGTCAGAGACCTGTTTGTAGATGTACCAGGGGTCCCGTGGAATGCCAGCTAAACAAACCCCATACCATTATGGAGCCACCACCAACTTATGTATTTTGCATAGGCTCATCTGTATTAGTTTTTCTGGCACGTCAGTGTGTTTATTTTTTTAATGCAGTTATGTATAGAGTAACAATGTCATCGTAACACCCATAACACGGTTGTCCATAGCACACTGGGGCCTACAAAGATAGCCACCGCCTCCACATCCCAGCACACACTTTGTCTTTATGCGTATCTTTAAAAGAAACTCTGCACTTTTTAGCCTTTGTGCACATGTGCACATGTCTATCTGTCTATACCATGCTCTTTATTTTAAGGGTTGTTATTCCTGGTTACACATATCTTGTCTAGTCTTTGACACTATATTATTTGCTGATCACCTGACCCTGTCTGACTAAAGGCCTCGGCATACTTCTTGCCGTTCGCCTGGCTTTGCTAAACAATGTGACGTAATTGTGGAGAAAACAACAACAGCAGAGGAGGCTTTGCTCACCGTGTCATGGATAGGCAGCTGAGTGAACTTTGTGGGCGAAGACACTAAATGACAAAGCATGTGATTGGTCAGGCTCAAGCAAACCAAACCGCAGGAAGTATGCGAACTTGTAAGCCTTTATGCCGCATTCACGTCGGCAGAAAAAGATTTTCATCTGTTACTTTTCCATATAACTTGCCACAATAATAAGAGTTTCAGGGATTAGGTCCTAAACATAGAAAAAGCAGCTCTAGTACTCCAAGGATAGCTGTCGTGCTTAAGCGCTAGTACTAGGATCCTTTATATTGTCTCTGCATTGTGTATTTTGCACTTTTGTATTTCTGCAGTGAATGTTATACCTGCATTAAGTCAAGGTGGACCTGTGGTTTAAACATGCAGGTACGGAAAGTCTTGTTGCGGTATGTGAAGGCCACCACATTGAACCCGATGGCCTCGGGCACGGCCAGAATGAATGACAGTATCCAGATGACCACAATTTCAACAGCGGTGAGTACAGGAATGCCGACTCCCTGGACACGACTCCACGAGGCAACGGCTCTGTACCTGGAATGGAAAGAAACCAAAACTCAGAACACACTGAGCAGGAGACATTCATCTTCATGTACACACTGAAAGGATAGTGTAGAGCTGTAGACAGTTAGGTATGTTGGAAGGCACTTTCATGAGGCTCAAACCTGTCAGTGAACTCTTCAAACATGCCTATGTATCGTAAATGACAGTATTTGGGATCAGATCAACTAAAATTCTCGAAAATAATTTGTGTGGATGTTTAACGCAAATTTGTGAACTACTTTTTTGACCACTACGCAGTGGAATTGACCTCTGCATTTAACCCGCCCATGCAGTGAAACGCACACATACACACTAGTGAACACTAGGGGGCAGTGAGCACACATACCCAGAGCAGTGGGCAGCCACTATGTGCAGCACCTGGAGAGCAGTTGGGAGATAGGTGCCTTGCTCAAGGGCACTTCAGTCGAGTCTTGTTGGTTGAAGGGTTAAAACCACAAGCCAACAGCTCCACCCACTGTTTGGGCAGGTGGGTGGGGTTAAAAATTGTACTGCAGCCAGCCACTAGAGTGCGTTATAAACATTTCATCTCGTTATGATGTCCAGACATACAGTACATACAAAGATGAGCCATAACATAAAAAATATTGTTTATGTAAAAAAAAACTATTAAATATGAAAGATTATTTAAAATTTTGCACAATTTCTAGGTCGGTATTTAGCCGTAAGCAAATTTGGGTTATCAAATCCTTTTCTGCGAGTCGTATCCCTTCCATTAAAGCATGTGTCCAGAAACAGACCAATCAACATTAATCTAACATGGATCATTGTTTTTTTTTTTTTTACATGACTTGTGGAGTCCATGTCAACTCCAGCTCAAATGGAGTTCATACTACAATTGAACTCTTAGACTTCTGGACCCCGTTCTGTGTACTTTAGTAAACCTTAAATGGAAACTGGCTTTTCACATGGATTGAAGATGGGGTCAGAGCACAGGGTCAACTATTGTATTACACCCATGGGGCTGTAAAAATTTAAGGGTCATTTCTCAAGAGCCTAGTAGTGGCATTGCTCGACATATTTATATGATATTATTATTTATTATCAATAAACACTACATCGGATGCACTACATCGTCTCGCACACTAACTATGATTAGCATTTAGCATGATACTAAGCATGATTCGCATACTAACTAGTATGGGAGTATGGCATTTCGGACGCAGCCTAAGTTTGAGTGATGGTGAAAGATCTGTTAAAC
>JAOVVF010000039.1:25896978-25908103 GCA_028565595.1 Duopalatinus emarginatus | reverse complement strand
TTGGCCCCTGTCTAAAACCGCCTATGAAGTTTTGTAGCATGCTAAAAAGTTTTAAAGTTTCATGGTACCTTTGGTTATTAAATTACAAAAGTTTTTAGCATGTTGTAAAGTTGTAAATATTTGTAATATTTTTTTAAGTTTTGTACTTTCAAATTTCAATATACTTTAAAATTTAGTATACTTTTAAATTGTAAAAATGTTTTGCAGTATGATGGCCAATGGTAAATTTTTGAGGCTTTAAAATTATGTAGTACTGTATATTTGTAAAGTTGTAAAGTTACAAAACCACAAAATTGATGTAAAGTTCTGTAGCATGTTGCAAAGTTGTAAACATTTGTAGCACTGTTTTATATAATAATGGATTTGGTAGAAAAACAAAATTGAGAATGTTGAGTTTTTTTAACTTTACTTATAAGTCAACACATTAACAAAAGAACTGTAAATGTTGAATAATGAAAATGTAAATGTTAAAGATGAATGTGCTCATATTCAATTAGAAACATGACCAAAACAAAGTGTTAACAACGTCACCAGATCAACATCGGCACATGTCTGTGTGTATGCTGTCACTACAGTAGCAATTATATTAATATTAATAATATCAAATCAACACCTTCTGACCAACCAGAATCCAGAATTCAACAGCGCTTTGTTTTCAAAGAAACATCACACGTACCACGTGATTGACACCTCTAAATATTACGTGTGTCAGTGTGTGAGAGGAGATCCAAACCAGGACTGACATTTCAAAGCGAGTGTGTTTGTGTTGTTCTCTTTATGTATATAGTGTGTCGCTGATAGTGAAACACACACAAGCCTTTATATACATTACATCAGGGAGGAGGTGAACATATAAACTGCCTGCATGTGTATGTGTATTCGCATGTGTGTGTACATGTTTAATCGCTTGATGATGTAATGAGATGAGGAAGGGGCAGGCTGGCTGAGCAGAAGCCAGTCTCTACACAGGTACTCCCTGTCATTACATTTGTTCAATTTCGCTCATTTTTTTTATTAATGAATATTTCAGAATATTATTGCAAGACTGCTTCTTATTTGATTTTTTTTAATCCCTTGCCTTTTAATTTTTTTAATAATTTAATTAATAGAATTGTATCCACAGATGAAAGGCTTCATATTTTAATAAGCCAAAATGGTTTGAATTAAGTAAGAAGCCCTTCCTGTCAATTAAAGCCCATTGTATGTTCTCTCAACTCCCAGAGCTTGCACAAGCCGCACCACTTAATTCTTAATTGAGCCTTAATAAATAAACACGATTAGGTTAAATCCCACAGCTTGGTGGTTTGAAAGCTAGCGGGAAGATCAGCTGGCTGTATGTGCGGTTGGATGTGTGTGTGTGTGTGTGTGTTGTTGTTTTGTTTTGTTTTGTTTTTTTTCCATTCTCATGCCTGCTCCAGATAAAATACACTCTGCAGGTTTGGTTTTATTTGCCTGAGCGTCACATTATTTTGATTGCCGCATGTTTGATTAGCATGTATCTGCTTCCCACGATCCATTTCACTCAGAGTGGAATACTCTTTCCTACAGTGGACAAAAAAGAAATGAATGAAAGTGAATTATTTCGCCTTACTGTGTTTGCACACAGAAGGAATGTGACGTCTGCATCTACCCCATCCGTGCAGTGAAACACACACACACCAGTGGGCAGTGAACACACTTGCCCAGAGCAGGGGGCAGCCCCAAATCACAGCGCCCGGGGAGCAAGGTGCCTTGCTCAAGGGCACCATAGTCATGTCTTGCCCTGGGTGGGGATCGAACCCGCGACCTTCCAGTCACAAGACCGGTTCACTAACCACTAGGCCACGGCTATGTTATGGCATCACAATGTTTTGTGAAAAAAAATAAATAAATAATAGATAGAAAATAAATACATAAATAAATTAATTAATTAATTAATTAATCAATTAATTAATTAATAAAAAAAATCATATCAAGATTAATTAAGTAAATGTGGACAAACTCCTAAACTTGTGGATGTTCAGAATTAACCAATCAAATTCAAAATCATGTTAAATAGTAGACAGTAAACACCAGCCATCTGTTAAAATGACCATATCAACTTTTGATGTTCTTGTAGGACTTTCCTGACATTTACTTAGCTGCACCTTACGGATGGTACAAAAAGATCCCCAAGGCATTTGATGTACCAGGAAACACAGTGAAGATAAATTATCACAAACTGGAAAATTGATTAAATGACTAGAAAAACCTTGCCCAGGCGGCTATCTAGAGGCCTACAGCAACATTAAAGGAGCTGCAGGAATTTCTGGTAAGTACTGGCTGTGTACTACATGTGACAACAATCTCCCGTATTCTTCATATGTCTGGGCTGTGGGTAGGGTGGCAAGCTTTGGCAAAGGTGGCTACGTTTAGCAAAAACCTACATCAGGTCTGCCAAAAGCATGTGGTGAGACCAAGGTTGAACCTTTTGGCTATAATTCCAAAATAGATTTTTGGCACAAAAACAACACTGTGCATCATGAAAAGAACACCATACCCACAGTGAAGCATGGTGGTGGCGGCATTATGCTTTGGGGCTGTTTTTCCGTCAGCTGGAACTGGGGCTTTAGTCAAGGTGGAGGAAATGAACAGTTCAGAATAGCAGCCGGGTTTTTATGGCACTCAACCATCAGGCATAAACTGAAAAGCTGGAGATAAAGAGAAAGGTTGTGCACAGGTGAAGCCCCTGAAATCTGACAGAGGTTGAGCGCTTTTTCAAGGAAGAGTGGTCATAGATCGCCAACTCAAAATGCTATGCTAATAGACTCCTATACAACAACACTGGATGATGTCATAAGGTGTTTTAACAAAGTATTAGGTCAACGGTGCGCATATTAATGCTAACATGTCATGGTAAGTTGTTATATAAGTTATATATAATGTTATAACATCATAATAACACTGACATTGATTATTGATGGTACCTGTCGGGGGGGTGGGGTATATTAGGCAGCAAGTGAATAGTCAGTTCGAAGTTGATGTGTTGGAAGCAGGAGAAATGGGCAAGTCTTGACCAGTCCAGATTGTGATGTCTAGACGACTCATGGTCTTGTGGGGGTGTTATCAGTATGCTGTGGTTAGTAGCTTCCAAAAGTGGTTCAAGGAAGGACAACTGGTGAACCTGAGTCATCAATGTTTAAGACTCACTGATGAGTGTGAGGGGTGAAAGCTTACACTCCTGATCTGATCCTGCAAAATATCTACAGAAATAGCTGTTGTTAACATGTTGGTACCAGATACCACGGAGTGCATGCCTCACTGGATCAGAGGTGTATTGGAAATTGTTTACGCAGGGGTTTTTAATGATAGGGCTGATTAGTGACTTTATTTCAAATCCGTACACATGCGTTATGGTTATTTATTGACATGTAGGGTGTATGTCACATGAGTAACACCCCCCCCCCCCCCCCGCCCGTGCATTTTTTTCGCTCAAAAAGTTTTTTTTTTATATGATTGTTGCCACATGTATTTTTCCGGTGTGACTGTTTAGCATTATTTATTGTCACATGATTTGTCCCCCCATTTGGATTGGTCAGTTATCACTCAGTCAGCGTCCTAGTTTATCTCGAACACCCCCTGGACAGGGTGCCAAACCATACACACCCATTCCCTTACACGCTGACATCTAAGGGCAATGTAACTCATCCAATTCGCCTACCATCCGTGTTTTTTGGGAGGTGGGAGGAAACCAGGGCACCTGGAAAAAAACCCACACAGATATCGGAGAACACGCAGGGTGTTGTCGTTTGTTTGTTTGTTTACGATTGTTTTCACATGATTAATTTATTTCCCTGTGCGCCTTTTTGGCATGATTCATTTATTTAAAAAATTAGATGATTCATTTATTGTCACATGTGATTCCCCAACCCCAACAAATGATTCATAAATGATTCAGTAATTCATTTATTTATGTGGGATTTCATATGATTTATTTCTTACTTTTATTTTTTATTTATGATTCATGATTCATTGTCATATGATATAAAGTCCTAGAATTTAAAAATGAAATAAATTTATATAAATTTATTTTTCTACGTAATTTATTTATTATTTGTGTCATTTTTGTTTAGCCCGATTCATTTATTTTCATGTTATTTTTAAACGATTCATTTATTTCCACCTGATTCACATGATTAATAATTTATTCCTCCTTATGTGTGATTTTGTTTTTCACACAATTAGTATGTCAATTTCTACACAACAAATTTAGCTTTTTTTCATGTGCCACCTCCCTCTACATGATTATTTCATCTACATTTATCACATTTATTACATTTATTAAAAGTGGACCCTGTTCAAATCCAGGCTGTGATTTAAACCGTATTCATCACTTCCCTCTAATATTACCACTGAAATCGACTCTAATTGTTTTGTATCTTCCACACTGATCTGATCCATTTCATTTTAAATGTCACCATCTGAATGAAAATATTAATGCGCTCAAGATGCAAATGCGTGGCTGAAAATACGAGGATGATGAAGCATTTCTGCGTCGCACAGACACCTAATAGACTGTGCAATTCAATCTCCGCCGCCGTAATCTCATTCAACCCGATTGGATTATTTAATAAAAATGCATCACACTATCATGAAAACAGATCGTGTCTGTCAGTTCGCTTGGCGGTGTGGGGTCACAGGTGTAATGCTATCACGGACGCGCCACGTTCCATGTCCTTATGGTCACTTCCTATGAATTGAGTGGATTGATCCACATACAAATTAGGTTTGTCCTCAAAGGACTCCCGTCGATACATTGACTCCTTTTATGAGGCCCATCAAGCAGCCATTATGGGGATCAGTGGGGCGTGTCCTGAGGGAAAACTCCAGTGCTGACGGATGGGAGAAGAGAGGAGGGGAGAGGATGGAGGGAGAGGAGGTAGAGAGCAGGAGAGGAGGTGTCTACGCCTCGGTCATCAGTTACAATGTGTCAGAAAGCAGCGCTTCAGCTTCTGTGACAATACAGACCTAATTCAGCGTAATCATTAGATAACATTTCATAAAGCCATGAAAGTGACATCAATACACAAGATGTGTTCTGGCATGGACCTTTAATTATATTACTAACACACACACACACACACACACACACACACACACACACACAAAGATGGTAATGTTCACTTGGTTGTAAAGACAACTGGACCACTGATGATTTATAGTTAATGTTTGGGAGATAATTTGCTGTAGTCAGTGAGTTTGATGTTATTGGAACATGACAAATCTGGATATACATAGATAAAAACAATAGCACAGCATTTTAAAAACACACACACATTCATCATCATCAACACCATCATCATCTGGAATAAGGCTCCCTAATCCTTAGTGATGACGTAACATATTTTGCTAGCGGCAGAATAAATTCAGAAGTCAACAAAACCTGTCTGTCTGTCAATGTAAAGAAAAATTCAGCCAATCCATCTAAAATGTGGAAGGTGTTAGACTGGTTGTGTCAATCATCAGAATCATCTTGAATCCAACTGAGGACCCATTTCACTTCCTGCAGAGACTGACGGGAGAAGCCCCCCTCTCAAAAAAAAAACAAATAATAACTGAAAGAAGCTGCACTACACGCCTGGAAAACCCTCACACAACAGTTTGGTGATGTCAGAGGGTCACCGGATTGATCCGCTTGTATTGGCTATGATCGATTTTCCCTCTCCTCTAAGCTTCAAAATGACTTGCTATTCTCCCATAGATAGCTCTCTAGTCTTCATGTTGGTTTATCCTTTTAAACAGTACATGTAGTCTTCTCAGGCGAAACTCTGGGCTCAAACCAAGAGTAGGGATGCAGATCTATTAACTGTTTAAATGATCAATCTAACAGGGCACGTCTGGTCAACTGGGACCTTAAACAAAGTCAGATTTTAACAGGAAACTAAAACGGTTTAAGAGAAGAGTAACAATAATGACTTGGAAACAATAACGACTTGGAGTTAAATTAGCTGGTCTATGTGAAGAACTGGAGAATAAGCTGCAGGTTGTACTGTGAGTGAGTGGAGTTCGTCACTGTGACATAGCAACAGGGTGATTGTCGAGGAAATATAATTTGGCAATAATCTTATGACATATTAAACATTGTCTCCTTTTAAAAAAAAAGTGTTGTATAAAGCAAAACACAAATCTGAATGTGTTATCGTGAAATAACAGCCCAGCTTTTGGCTCGTGTCTGCGTAATTACAGCCCTGATATTATTTATGATGACTATCAGCTTTACTAACTATCAGGAAATTAAATGTGAAATTCTGTGGTCTAATGTTTATCCCTGATATCTTCAATGTATTGAAAAATCAAAAGATTTGCCCTTACTGTTCACAAACTTTTAGAAGAGACTGGATATATATTAATATTTCTGTCTGTTGGTCTGCATTTATGTCGGTGTACATCTTTCTGCAAGCCTGACTACGTGGCTGTCTGTCTGCATGGCTGATTGTCTGTCTACATAAATGTCAGTTTGTCTGTCTGTCTGCCTATATGTTTGTCCGCCTACATTACCTGTCTGTCTTTGCAGCTGTATGCCTACATGGCTGTCTGTCTGTCTACATGACTGTCTTTATGTCTGCCTGTCTGTCTACATGCTTGTATGCCTACATAACTCATTGTTTGTCTACATGGATGTTTGTCTGCCTGTGTGTCTGTATGTAACTACCAACATAAATATCTGTCTATCTACATGGCTGTCTGGGGCTGTGTGTCTGTTTACCTGTCTGTCTATCTGTCTACTCAGCTATACATTCATTTTGTCTGTCCACCAGTCTGTTTACATGGCTGTACTGTATATCTGTCTGTGTGTCTGAATGTCTGTCTGCTTAACTATACTGAGTATCTCTCTGTCTGTCTGTCTGCATGGTTATATAGTAAATCAAACCGTCTGTCTGTCTTTCTGGCTGTCTACCCAGCTAACAGTCAAACTGTCAGTCCAACTGTCTGATTACATAGTGCTATACTGTAAATCTGTCAGTGTACAAGACTACTTTGTATATCTGTCTGTGTGTCTGTCTGTGTGTCTGTGTCTCTTTGCTTAAGTATACTGAGTACCTGGGTGCGTTGAATTCAGAAGGCAGCTACCTAGTCAGTCATTGCCCATGAAGGCAGCTCACTCATTCGGCAGCGTTCTAACCAATAAGGTGCCTTAGTAAGTAGTACAAACTATATAAAATTACTGTAACTGTAAACTGTAAACACCCAATTCCTACAGAATTAATGAAGTTTCCACAATTAACCCCTAAAAGTACATTCACATGAAATAAAATTTTAATTTTAAATTCACATTTTAGTTGCATTAGAATAACATTTATCATGCTTCATAAATAAACACAATAAAGACAAGAAGCAAAATAGATCACTTGTAAAAAATTTTTATAATTAAAGCAAAAAAAAAAGTTCCAGCAGATCTGAGCGGAGTTTTTCTCTCCCTTGACGAGCGCCTATTCCTCGGCTCAAGGTTTTATAAAGCACTCGGTGCCTCTTTTGTCCCTGATCAAAACAATCTGAATGAATAACAGCACTTCATGGAGTTCACCATAATAATTTATATTACAGTTGCACATTAATAACTGTGATGTATAAGTTAGTCATTTAAAAGTATTCTCAACATTTTAACATTTTATACCTGGCGAATGCATTAGCTAGCTATAGCTAACACTAGCTAGCTAACACCGCTAAGCTAACGGCAGCTTCGGCAGTCTGTCAGGTCTTACTTAATAAATTTACAATTCAGTTGAAAACAACTTGAAACAATAGAAAACATACTAATTTTAATAAACATAGTAAAGAGAAATAATTTACATTTGTACACAAATCTTCTGAGACGAGATGTTTTTAAAACTCAGCACTGGAATATAGTATATTAGTATAGTATATGTCTGTCTATCTGTTTGTCTGTCTGACTACACAACTATATAGTCAATCTGTATCCCCAACTGTCTGTTTACATGACTATAGTGTAAATCTGTCTGTCTACAAGACTACTTTGTATATCTGTCTGTTGGTCGGTCTGTCTGCATGGTTATACAGTATTTTTACCTGTCTGTCTGTCTGCATGATTGTACAGTATATCTACCTGTCTGTCTGCATGGTTATATAGTATATCTACCTGTCTGTCTGCATGGTTATATAGTATATCTACCAGTCTGTCTGCATGGTTATAGAGTATTTTTACCTGTCTATCTGTCTGTCTGTCTGCATGATTATACAGTATATCTACCTGTCTGTCTGCATGGTTATATAGTATATCTACCTGTCTGTCTGCATGGTTATATAGTATATCTACCTGTCCTTCTGTCTGTCTGCATGGTTATATAGTATATCTACCTGTCCGTCTGCATGGTTATATAGTATGTCTACCTGTCTTTCTGTCTTCTGTCTGTCTGCAAGGTTATATAGTATATCTACCTGTCTGTCTGCATGGTTATATAGTATATCTACCTGTCTGCCTGTCTTCTGTCTGTCTGCAAGGTTATATAGTATATCTGCCTGTCAGTCTGCATGGTTATAGAGTATATCTTCCTGTCTGCCTGTCTTCTGTCTGTCTGCATGGTTATATAGTATATCTACCTGTCTGTCTGCATGGTTATATAGTATATTTACCTGTCTGCCTGTATTCTGTCTGTCTGCAAGGTTATATAGTATATCTACCTGTCTGTCTGCAAGGTTATAGAGTATATCTACCTGTCTGTCTGCATGGTTATAGAGTATATCTACCTGTCTGTCTGCATGGTTATAGAGTATATCTACCTGTCTGTCTGCATGGTTATATAGTCTACTACCTGTCTGCCTGCCTTCTGTCTGTCTGCATAGTTATACAGTATTTTACCTGTCTGTCTGTCTGTCTGCATGGTTATATAGTATATCTACCTGTCTGTCTGCATGGTTATAGAGTATATCTACCTGTCTGTCTGCATGGTTATATAGTATGTCTACATGTCTGTCTGGATGGTTATATAGTATATCTACCTGTCAGTCTGTATTCTGTCTGTCTGCAAGGTTATATAGTATATCTACCTGTCTGTCTGCAAGGTTATAGAGTATATCTACCTGTCTGTCTGCATGGTTATAGAGTATATCTACCTGTCTGTCTGCATGGTTATATAGTCTACTACCTGTCTGCCTGCCTTCTGTCTGTCTGCATAGTTATACAGTATTTTACCTGTCTGTCTGTCTGTCTGCATGGTTATATAGCATATCTACCTGTCTGTCTGCATGGTTATATAGCATATCTACCTGTCTGTCTGCATGGTTATATAGTATATCTACCTGTCTGTCTGGATGGTTATATAGTATATCTACCTGTCTCTCTGCAAGGTTATATAGTATATCTACCTGTCTGTCTGCAAGGTTATATAGTATATCTACCTGTCTGTCTGGATGGTTATATAGTATATCTACATGTCTGTCTGCATGGTTATATAGTATATCTACCTGTCTGCCTGTCTTCTGTCTGTCTGCAAGATTATATAGTATATCTACCTGTCTGTCTGCATGGTTATATAATATATCTACCTATCTGTCTGTCTTCTGTCTGTCTGCAAGGTTATATAGTGTATTTACCTGTCTGTGTTTTTACAAATTGCTTTAGTTTGATCACATCCTCCATTTGATCATTTTTATTTACACAGAATAAACCACAGACAGACTCGCGATCACGTGTCCTTCTCCTTGTTTACAGTGCTGTCTGAGATCTGAGAGGGCTCCAGAAACAAAACAACAGCGCTGTCACTTTTTCCTCTTCTCCTCAAGTAGCGAAAGTTCAGGCGTTTCAATTACACCACTTTAATATGCATGGCTGCTTTGCTTTCCCCCGGTCTAATGAATATGCACCATTTTAAGTCTAATTGTTCGAGAAAACTCTGTTTTATGTTTCTGTAATGGTAATAACGGATGATAGACGCATAAAATTAGCATACATTTTCCGAGACCAGGAGAATGTCTGATTGTTGTGCCATGGAGAATTGCTACAAGTTAAGAAGTTAATTTCATTATCTCCTCCTCCTCCTCATTTAAGCCTGCACTCTACAATAATTGAAAAACACAACAAGAGATTAGCTTTTAGCACATGACGGCAGCTAATGGATGCTGATCTAGTGTTAGTGTTACGAGAGGAAGACGGATTGCAGAGGAGCGTTTATGTGATATCGCACATCATCAGGTTGGGTTTTCAGAAATGGATCGTTGATGTTTAGACGTTGAAAGTACTTGCTTTCAGGTGCTGGAACTATGTGTGGTCATTACATATAAATACCTCTGTATGATCACATGACGGCCCTTAGTTTTGGAGATCCAAAGACTAATTAATACTTAAAGTAAATTCCTTGTTTATCTGGAAGGTAGACGACTCATAGAAAGCTGCAACCGCTCGACAATGCAAAGAACCCAAGAGAATGAGTTTGTTTACTAAAAGCGTACACGATTCATCACACAATTTCATTACAAAATTTTAGCATCCATGCTAGAATTGTTAACAGTTCCTTGGTTGTCCTCGATGGAAGACTGTTTCTCTATCAGAGACAATCCTAAGTCAGGTTATAGTAAAGGACAGATGGTTTATTGCATGCAAAGGGTCAACCTGGGACTTTATACCATCTGAAATTTCTTAATCTAAGCAAAACTTTGAATACAGCAGCTGAGTGTAAGTAAGAATTTCACTCATTTTTCTTTTTTTATTTATATTATGTATAATTTTTTATCTACTGTAAACTAAAGTGCCAGAAATACTGGTATACCAGTCCAATTCTTTATAGGTTCCCCATAGGTAATAAACACCACATTTCCTGCAGAACAGTTCACAATTCTGTTGTATTCTGAGATGTAGGATTTCTGTGTTCCACAGCACGTTGCATGGCCTTCCAGATGTGTACGATAAAGTTGAGATCTGGTAACTTCAGAATGGCAAAACCCCAAACTCAGATGAGTGCTCCTCTAACTATAATTTGGCGTCTCTAGACGTGAGTGGTGGTGCATTGTCATATTGGAAGAGGCCACTACCATCAGGATGTATATCCCTTTATTAGGGCTGTCAAAGGATTAAAGATTAATCACATTTTTTAATCTATGTAAATGAATAAGGCTTTAAAGTGAAATGTTACAATTAAAATGGTGAACACAT
>JAOVVF010000039.1:25796218-25812493 GCA_028565595.1 Duopalatinus emarginatus | reverse complement strand
TTTGTTACAGGGATTGCTTATTTATTTGACTGGCAGAGCCTGTTTGTTTGTTTGTTTGTTTGTTTGTTTGTTTGTTTGTTTGTTTGTTTCTGTGATTATTTATTTGATTGTCTGACATGTTTGTTTGTTGCAGGAATTATTTATTAAAGTAATAATTTGGAAAATGTTTGCTTGTTTTATTTTGTTTGCAGGGATTGTTTGTTTGTTTGTTTGTTTGTTTATTTATTTAATAATTGTTGCAGGGATTAATTCCACTGAAAAAAGAGATTTTAATTTTAAGGAACCCTCTGGTTAAATAAAGGTTAAATAGAGGTTAAAGAAAATATTTACTTTAATATTATTGGCTGGGAGAGATCTGTTTGTTTGTATTTATTTTGTTTACCTGGAAAACTAGAACCAATTTCTTTATTAAATAAACAATTTTATGAAACATTAAAGACACTGAAGAATAGCCAGAAAATACATATTCAATTTTTTAATCTCATTATGATCTCATGTAATTTGAAATTCCCCGAAAAATATTTTCACACAGCATTAACCTTTTTACTTTTTAATTTGTTTATGTTTAACTTTATTATTAATGATTTTGTGTGTTTGTTTGTTGACTCTTTTTAACTGATTAACTGCAGAGATTTTAACAGCACCCTGGCAACAATCACATTCATTCCATAATAGGCCAATTTACATGAGCGAGGGAAAAATCAAAAAAACTTAGGGAAAAATTATTCGACTGCGTTTACACTAGGCAACGTAAGTATGCGGAGGTGAACATTATTCAAATGACTGAACAGAGTCTCAGTGCAAAGAAACAATTTTATTAAAGCATTACATTGAGTAAATTCAGTCCTGTTTAAAAGACAAATCTGTGTGTGTGTGTGTGTGTGTGTGGCCCTGATTGTGTGAAAAATGTCCAACCGATGTATTACTTTAAATGATGCTGCTGCAAAGAAATTATGGGACAGCATTATGTCTTATAAGTCCTTATAAAAGTCTTATCATAGCTCCCACTTTCAGATAGCAAGATTCTGGGTCATTTGACCGCAGCCACATATGAGGAAGTAGAAATTGCCCATCATGCATCTCTCTCGCCAAACATAATACATTTGCTTGAGCGTTTTGCAGAACAAGCATCAACAACCTACTCTACATCACCAGGTCCTTTCATAGTTAATGGTAAGATTATAAAATGCAGGTATTCTGTGAATCGCTCCGAGTTTTCCCAGGGGTCTGCAGGATGGGAATTTCCTGCCACTGTTGCTCAAATCTCGCCCTCGTCGGATAAACGATCCACGGTGCCACCTGACAAAGGAAGTCAGCTTTTGCCTGCAGCAAGACTAAAGCGAGCATCTGAGAAAATGCCTTGTTTACTTTGTTTGAAGCGTGGTAGCTCACGCTCCGGGGAGCTCAGTGAGAGTACTTGAAGTTTTCATTTCTGCTTTCTCAGCTCAGTGACAGCCAGACAGATGAATAGCTATGTCATTTTCTCCCCTTCCCTTGTTCTTGCTTTTTTTTCCCACCTCACGCTGCCCAAATAATTAATCGAGTCGTGTTTAGCTTTTAGTCAGCACGCCGAATCGAACCTGACGCTCCGACCGCATTACGCGCCTCTTTCCTTGTTTCTTCTCCTTGTTTTTCTTTCCTCCACCCAACAAGTTGCTCATTTCTCTTTAATTGAGAAGTGGAGGCGTGTGAAGAGACTGACGGAGAGGAAAGTGAATTTTAGATTCGAGTCAAATCGAGAGAAGGGCGTTGTGTGAGGCAGGTCGAGTGAAAAGTGTCCCGTCTCATCAGCCTCACGTTACGAGACGGAGACTATGCAGAGAGACGGGTGGAGGAATCCATCTGCCTGCTTCCAGTTTCATCATTCAGCACTCGGGGAAAGAGCAAGCCTTTTCCTGAGCAGTGAGGCTTTGAAACAAGGGAAGAGTTCAGCTAATTAAGTGCCACAGTTGCTTATTATTGATGACATCTGAAACTTAGTGTCTATAAATATTGCTAACAAACTTTGTGCAGGTTAACTCCATCATATCACAGCTGCTGAAACCCAAACTATCACTGATCACTGGGGCTTTAGAAATAACTGGCCTGGGGTTCCTATTGATTTGGTTGGCTTTGGTTTGTGGTGCTTTCCTTTTTTTTCCCCCTTTGTTTTATTTTGCTTTGTTTTTGTTTTTTTGGTGTTTTTTTTATTTTTATTTGATTTCCTTTGCAATGGTTTGATGTACTTTGCTGTCTTTATTTTATTTTTATTTGTTTTATTTTATTTTATTGACTTTTCCTTTTATTTAATTATTTGTTTGCTTGTTTGTAATAGTTTTTTATATCATTTCAGATTTAATTTGATTTGATTAATTCATACATCTATTTAATTGCCTCAATTTTGTGCTTTATTATTTTTTCTGACTGATTGATTGATTATTTGTTTCATTTTATTTTTCTTTGTTTTTGGTTTTTTTTTATTTTTGTGTTTGTTTCTTTGTTTATTTATTTATTTAATTATTTGTTGTAATTAGCATTTTAGTATTTGATTGATTGGTTGATTTAGCTTTATTTTACTTTGTTTTGCTTTGTGTTTTAACTGATTTTATTTTTTCATCAATATTATTAAATTCAACTTTTTGTAAATAAAAATAGACTGTTATGGATAAAGAAAACAAGTCATATATTTGTTACTTTCAGCAATCACAATGTTTGCTGAAGGCAAAATAAAGATTTCACTGAGTGCGAACACACCACAAGACCTGCTGTTGTGGAGATGCTCTGACCCAGTCAACTACACATCACAGTCTGGTCACTTGGTCAACTTGGCCATTTTTCTTGTTTTCAACTCTGAGAACTGACTGTAATGTCTAATACATCCCACTTCTTGTGTACAGGTGTCAGTGTATCTAGATAATCAGTGCTATTCACTTCACCTGTCAGTGGTTTTGATCGGTGTATGTCTCTGATATAAACAGTGTTCAGATGGACTTGTACTGAAGGTCTAAGTGTAGGTGCAGATTTTAACAATTTGTCTGTTTAAAGCCTAAAGAAATGATCAGTGGTCAGCTTAACTAATGTAATTTATTTCGCATTGTGATTACAAACATTTACCAGCTTTTCATTCACACCTGTGTATATATGTACACATATATATATATATGGGTGGGTGTGGGTGTGGGTGTGTCTGTCTGTCTGTTTTGGGTTTTTTTTTGGGGGGGGGGCTGAAAAGCAGAATTAAATTTTTGATGACAAAATCGTTTGTGATTGAAAAAGAGATAATCTTTGTTTTGCAGAAATGTTGAAGAAGGAGTCGTTTATCATTTTTGTCATGCTTTTTTGTATTATTTTTGTGAAGTTTATTATTGTTTCATTTTGCATTATTTAATGTTAATGTATACCTGTACATACATACGTATAAACACACACACACACACACACACACACACACACACAAGCATATATATATATTTATATATATATACATACAGACTGGTATAAAAAAAAAAAAAACATATATTATATATATATATATATAAAATGGTATATTGTTAGCTGACATTTTCTGGGACCCCTGGTACATCTCCAAACACCTCTGGTGAACACTATTACCTCTCTGCAGTAAGTATGGTGTTCATTTCTTACAGAATATTTCCGTATTTCTGCATTTATCCTCTGACACCCTCCCCTGTATTAGTCTGGTGTATCTGGCACTTCAGGGTACAGACTGAATGCCTGCTTCGTGCTTTGGTGTGTGTTCACTCCACACACACACACACACGCACACACCCCGACTTGCATTGTGAACTTAGAAACATTCTTTTTCTTCATCTGTACCTCCTTTCCTTTTTCCCCCCTGCAGTTACCAGTGATGTGTAAATAAAAGCCTTCGAGCTGTCCTCACGGAGACTGTGAAGCTCTGTCACTATAAGAGGAGACTTTTTTTGACGTGTGCTCCGTGCAACGGTGGCCCGGCGTGAACTTAACATGGCCATCTGTGTGTTAAAAAAATCCCTCCATCTCTCTGCGGACGTGCCGTAATGCAGCCCATAAAGTGCTCCTCCTCATCTCCTCACACCATGTACTTTTCCCCCAAGCCACCCTCGCCGTCTTTCTCTCCATCCGCCACTCTTAGCCGGCGACAAACTGAAGTCTGGGGGAAGAATCCATTTACAGTGTGTGCTTTGGAGCAGCTCCCTGACAATGCATGGCAGATTAGAGCGACATCTGTGATGAATCTTTCATAAACGCTTTCCCCGGCACCGATGCTTCTCCCGGCTCCTCGCCACCGAGCAGAGCGCTTGTTCCCATGTCATCTCGACGGGTTCTCAGACAGGAGGGAGAATGACACGCAGCCCGCAGAGTGGGGCATTAAAATTAATCCAGGACTCACACACACACACACACACTTACACACACCACTGCAGCAAAATCACACACACACACACTCACACATAGTCATCCGAAGCTGCCATGACACACGACACACGACTCATGACTCACGTCCACCAACCGGTTCTGCCATCACTCGGTTACGTGTCCTCATCAATTCTTCACTCGGAGTCGAGGCGTCCCACGTAACTTCTCTCTTTTCCCTCGACTGGGAGCACAAAATTGGATGTAAAAGCAAATTATAGATGTGCGTACATAAATATGATTAAAAAAAGAGTCGACACGCTGTTTTACATTATTTCAGGATACTAAAAAAAAAAAAAAAACATGTACATGCCACGATCTGTTCCCACTCACTACTCTGTGTATGAGCTGTCTATCCACTTCACATGGTTGATATTATTATAGTCCACGTTATTATATAGGGCAAATAAAGGTGACACAGGAATGTCCTGTAACTATAAATGCACAATAGTGCAGATCGGGAAAAAAATCAACTTCAGACTCGGTAGTATTAGTAGCAGAAGTAGTTTTGCTATTATTATTAGTAGTAGTATTATTACGTCCTTTCAGTCATAACATTAACACCAAACAGCCACCAGAACGGTTCTATTCCATCAAGGTATGGACACCACAAGACCTCTGTGCTATCTTGCACCAATATAGAGCAGCAGATCCTACTCCAGTCTTCTGTGGGATCTGACCAGACGTTCCAGCCTTCACCCCCAGACACATAAGTCAGTCTTGGTCGTCCATGATCTTGGTTGCTGGTTTATTGGTTGTCCTTCCTTGAACCACTTTCAGTAGGTACAAACCACTGAATATCAGAAACACTCCACAATACCTGCTGTTCTTGGAAACCAGCCGTCTGACCCTCACAATTTGGTCTTTGGCAAAGTCAGACAGATTTTTACACTTCCACTACATCCAGCTTTGAGAACTGACTGTTCGTTTGCTGCCTACATCTTCACAGGTGACACTGTAATGAGAGAATCATTATGTTACTTCCTTCACCTGTCAGTGGTTTTAATGTTATGGCTGTTCAGTGTATCTCTGTAAGATAAACAGTGTTCCGATAAATAAAGTAAGATTTTTATAGTGCATGGAGACATTGTTTCTAACGGCACGTAATAACTGAACAGAAATCTCAAATGTTAAAACAAAACGTATACAAAAAATATATTTAGGCTAGTCAGAAAAAATGTTGAAAAAAAATATTTTTGTTTCCCAAGCTTCAATAATAATAATAATAAATAATAAATAATAATAATAATAATAATAATAATAATAATAATAATAATAATAATAATAATAATAAATAAATGCTTTGAAAAGTAGTAATTATAATTAAATTAAATTTATAATATAATAAAACATTTTAGCACTTTTTTTTTCAACTATAATTTACATTATTACAAAAAAATGCAGTCATGAAACTTCTTTTTTAAAACCTTTTTTAAACCAATTTTTCTAAAATACAAAAATATTTTTCGTCAACAATTAGAGGAACATGGGGGGCAGCCGTAGCCTAGTGGTTAAGAACTGGTCTTGTGACCAGAAGGTCATGGGTTTGACACAACTGAGATGCCCTTGAGCAAGGTACCTAACTCCCCCAACTGCTCCTCAGGTGCTGTGCCCTCTACCAACCCCCCCCGCCCCGGCCAAGTGTGTACACTGACTCACTGGTGTGTGTGTGTGTGTGTGTGTGTGTGTGTGTGCACTGTGTGCAAGCACAGTAGGCAAATAGTTCATTTTCACTTTTCATTTCATAAACCTAAACCCATTTAGAAAGATATAAACAACTTAATTAGATAGATCGACAGACAAACAGACAGACAGACAGACAGATAGATAGAGTGCTAGGTTTTCCAGACTGTCAGACATTTTAATAATAATAAGCAATAAATCTCCATCCCTCATTATAACCTTTCCTACATTCCTACACAGATAAAGATCAGACAGTAAAGAAACCTTTATGAATTTTTTATCATTAGTGTCTGACTGTAAAAAGCTCAAACAGGACCGCCACACATTTCAATGTGTTATCCATTCTGATGGACTCTGTACTTTAGCGTACCTTTCCTACTGACTCAGAAATTCCATTGTCCATTTTCAGGAGGGAAAAAACCCAGAATCAGACGGGACCCCATGCAAATCATGCTGACTATTAATTATTAACTGTGTTCCATTTCCACTCAAGGTAGAGCTCAAACTCTCAAATCCACACTCGTCTCTTCAAATCAGTGAAACTGTCACTTCTGTGGCTGTGTGTTTACTAAATAAGAGACTGAAAATGAGACCTGGTCCCTGAAGGCCACTCTCTTGTTTAAATATGAATAATAAATACGTATTAGATAAATAATTCCGTGTGCCGAAGCTAAATTATTGACGAGAAGAAATATTTACTGGTTTGTGAGACTGTGAGCTCTGAAATGCCTATAATGTCCGAAGGTGTCATGGCAGCCGTGATGTGCTTGCATCTGAGCAATCAAAAGACCTTCCAAGATGCCTCCACTTGAGCTTCTGATGTGTTAATGATGATATGTTGTTTGGATAATAAAAGAAACTGAGACAAATAACCAAACACAAATCCTACCAGTCAATGGAAATTAGCTGTCAAGGTTCAGCCTAGTGGTTAGGGAACCGGAAGGTCCTGGGTTCGATCCCTGCACAGGGCAAGACACGAATGAGGTGCCCTTGAGCAAGGCATCTAACTCCCCCAACTGCTCCCTGGGTGCCATGATTTGGGGCTGCCCCCCGCACCGGGCAAGTGTGTTCACTGCCCCCTGGTGTTCAGTGATGTGTGTGTTTTACTGCACGGATGGGTTAAACGTGAAGGTCAGGTCACAGTAGGCAAAAGTAAGCCTGTCTGTCCACATAAGTAACAATTAAATTAAATTAAATTAAATTAAATTAAATACACATCTAAGGATAATTAGAAAGTAGAAAGAAAATGATCAAATGTAAAGGTGTTTCTGTGGGATCTGGGACCCAGATGTTAACTAAAGGTCCTTCTGTGGAATCAGACCAGACAGTCTAGCCTTCACACATCAGCACATCAGTGATCCTCGAGCACCCATGACCCTGCTGCCGGTTCACCAGTTGTCCTTCCTTGGACCACTTTCTGTAGTTACTAACCACTGCATACCAGGAACATATAACAAGACCTGCTGTTTTGGAGTTCGGACCTGAACTGGCTGTTCTCAATAATGAATGTGCCAAGTTTTGTTTCTTTGTCTAGCGATCCAAGTGTTTTTGAGTCTAGCCTGTTTGTTGATTTCTTACCTTAGTCTTTGTCTAGTTCATGTCCTTTTGCAGATCCCACAGCCATTGTCTGGTGTTGACCTCAAATGAATAATACTATGCATAATGAATAATAATAATAATAAGAAGAAGAAGAAGAAGAAGAAGAAGATGAAGAAGAAGAAGAATTCATTATCCTAACAGCACCCTCAGCAGGTCAGTTGGGAGAAAAACACATTTTCCTCTCAGTGTTGAATTGCTTTACTGCCTTCTAGTGGATCAACAATGCTAATGTTATTAATAATGACACCAATAATTTATTTTAAATGAATAAAAATCATTACAATTGTACAAATCCGAAACACAAAGTGAATCACTCTCTCTCTTTCTCTCTGTCTCTCTCTCTCTCCCTGTGTGTGTGTGTGTGTGTGTGTGTGTGTGTGTGTGTGTGTGTGCTGTAAAGAATAATATGTAAGGAAAATTAAATGGTAAAATGTAATAATTATATAATAAAATGTAGTTTTCAATTAATGGTATTCTTAAATAAGTAACTTTAGTTTAAGAGTCTGCAAATAGTTTAAATCACATTATAAATCATGTAAATACTTAAACACTTAATAGTTTATCAGTCTCACATAGCACAGAGGAAAAATAGTGATGACTCCTGTCACACTCCCGGGATTACCTCACCAGCTTTGTAGATGCACAGGATTACAATTTCCAGAATCCTTCACAGACTCAAGCCACAACCAACCAACCAACCAGCCAATCAGGGACAGTTCCCCAAATCGGTGTCACCAGAGCACTAAGGACTCTCGTCTGTGATAACCTGATTGTAGTAAATTTAAACCTCTTTGTTTTTAGGAGGTAAAGCTATCTATAATGTACTAATGCTCTGACTTGTCTAAACGAATGAAATAGAAAAGTTAAAGTTTTTATCTGGAGGCTCAGCTTATATATCAGTGGCTCTAACTTCCTGTGCTGGGTCTGCAATTGATTTTGTTCTCTCCGAAGACCCTTCTTTCAGTAGCTCCGTTTCTGAAGCTTTTTTTGACAACCTCCCTTTTTTTTTTCTCTAAATTGCCCTTATTTATACTTCTGAGTAAGTTTAAGCCAAAAATCGTAATTTTATTACTCATAAACGGATAGGGTCTCAGTCTCAAAATCGGAAGGCTGACCAGAATATTCCTTTGTCCTAACCACTATAAAATTATAATAGAAAGCCACCTGGAATCTGCCGGACATTGTTAGTGGGAGGAAGGTGAAAAGGGTGTGTGCCCTGTGAGTGTGAGAGTGTGTGTTAATAAGTGTGAGGGTTAGAGGGTGAAGTCCCATGTGGGTTGCATCTACTCCTCTTTGGAAATGAAAAGAACAAGGGAACATTAATACTTTTAAAATAGTCACCATGATCACAAATTAGGTATACATATAACTTGAGTAAGTCTACACAAGTGATGTCAGAAACACATTACTTACCAACACGTTTCTCTAACCTGACCAATTTTTTTCAGTAACGCATAATCTAATGAGTTACTATTTCCAATCCAGTAATCAGATAAGTTACTTATCCAAGTCACTGTGCGTTGGCAATTTTTGTCATTTCTCTTAGTAAAAAAAAAAATTGCTTTCTTCTTGCGTCTCAGGGAGTGATGTCTGGCCTATGCAACAATTATCTCATGTTTTCAGTGTGAGGAAAACTTACGTTAATACCATGCAGTGACACAAACGTTATTAACGGTATTAAGGTTCATTGTACACTCTGTGCTGGGGACAAGTGCTGTCTAGCTTTAAAAACACCACATCAAATTTGAAGAAACATTTAAAGTCACAACTTGGCAGAGTCAAATATACAGAGCAAATCCCACCAGGTGGTGTGAAGCAGAGCGCTGTGATTTATGCACGAGTTTCCCCACCACCCAAACAACAAAAGCTGGATATTAACTTCAAATGTCAGGAGATACACTGTTACTGTTAAAATGCACTTCTAATAAAGTGACTATTGGCAAAACTGGTTGTCCTTTTCATGTTGAGGTGCCAGGGGGTGTTGTCGGCAGCTGCTAAATGTAACTAAAAAGTAACTTGTAATCTAACTTAGATACATTTTAAACAAGTAATTAATAAAGTAACTAAGTTATGTTGTAAAGGCATAATCAGTAATCAGATTACTGTGGGGTGGGGTCCTGTGTTTCAGCCTACAGCAGCAAACAAAGGATTAAACAGAGTAGGAACTTTAACTGGACAAGGGAATAACGTTTACAAAAACTAAAAAAAAAAAAACAAGGCAAGAAGCAAAAATATAAACACTCATAATGGCATTTACAGCATTTGGCAGACGCTTTTATCCAGAGCGACTTACAAGGTTACTGGTATTACAGGTAGGCCAACGCAGTGTTAGGAGTCTTGCCCAAGGACCCTTATTGGTGTAGCACAGACTGGCTGCCTAGACCGGGAATCGAACCCAGGTCTCTCACATGGGAGCCAATGATGTTACTGCTGTACCACACCAACCACAAAGAAGTATCATCTGTTCTCATCTTTTCATATCAAAAGGTCTCATATCAAAAAGGCCTTGTGCCAAGTCTCCTGACTTGATTTACAGCGCCCTCTATAATTATTGGCACCAGTGGTTAATAAATGTTCTTTGGCTTCTTTTTTTTTTTTTTTTAATAATATAAGACATATAATAATATAAGAAAATCCCAAGCTTTAATTTAAGTGCCTTTATTTGGTGGGAAAAAAATTACACAATAAGAAATGAACCTTTTTATGAAATCATGCATGCCACAATTATTGGCACCCCTGGTGTTAGTACTTTGTACAACCTCCTTTTGCCAACAAGACAGCACTCAATCTTCTCCTATAACTCTTCACAAGATAGGAGAATACAGAAAGAGGGATCTTTGACCATTCCTCTTTGAACAACCTCTCTAAATCATCAGTCCTGGGTCTTCTCCTTTGCACTCTCCTCTTTAGCTCACCTCACAGGTTTTCTAGGTCTGGGGACTGGGATAGCCATGAGAGGACCTTGATTGTGTGCCTCGTGAACCATTTTTGAGTAGGTTTGGCCATTTAGGTTCATTATCGTGCTGAAAGACCCAGGACGACCCATCTTCAGCTTTTAGGCAGAGGCCACCAGATTCAAATTGATCAAAATGTCCTGGTATATTATGATCCCATGTATTCTTACAAGGTTACCAGGTCCTTTGGAGGAGAAACAGGCCCACAGCATAACCCATACTTAACAGTGGGCATGAGGTGTTGTTCTGTGTACTCATCCTTGGTGTTACGCCAGACACACTTAGAGTGTTTGTTCTCCATGCATGCCTCCAAAACAGCTTGTTGGCATGTAGATTGTGCCTGATGGTTGTTTGGGAGACCTCGTAACCCCAAGATGCTACCATTTGATTCAATTCCCTTACAGTAAGCATTGGAGAACTTTTCTTACCATTCTTCACTGTTGTTGTTGGCAAGATACACTTGCATCCTCTTCCAGGCTTGTTTGTCACAGTTCCAGATGTTTAACTGATGATTGCTCTGACTGTGGATAAGGGCATATGCAGGTGAGTGGCTATTTTCTTTTAGCGATTTGCCAGGTCAACACACATCTGCCTTACTTGAATAGTGTGTTCTCTTGTCTTTCCCATGTTTGATTGAGTAAGACAAATAGGCCATATTTATACCCAAGGAAAACAGGAAGTAATAAATTACTAATCAAAGGTTCCTAGATACTTCATAAACTACAGTAAATGACATAAATGGTTCAAATACATTTATTTCTAAGAAATTAGGATGCCAATAATTGTGGAACAGGTCATTTTATGGGAAATAATTATTTCTTTGTCAGGATTTCTTTTCTTTATTTTTTTAATCACTTGAGTTGAAGGTTGCTTTTCTTCTAAAACAATTTTAGAGTGAGATTATGCTTCTGCAATAAACAAAATATTTATTTTAAGGTTTTAACACATTTTAACTAGGGGTGCCAATAAGTATGGAGGGTGCTGTAATTGTCTCTGGGGTGGTGGTCTAGCTAGTTTTGTTCCCCAAAGGGCTTGAGTTATCTGCTCAGCCAGACAAATTTTTTCCTCAGAGTTGTCCTAATTTTTGTACTGATTCCACTACATTCCCCCACTTGATTTGATCCCAGGACCTTTGGAGGAGAAACAGGCCCACAGCATCACCCATACTTAACAGTGGGCATGAGGTGTTTTTTCTGTGTACATAAGTGTTTGTGGAGGGTGATGGTAACAGTCTTAGGGTTATTGTTCATGTGTCCAACAGCAGAGGGGAAGAAATGGACCTGAGGGGAGAGGTCAAAAAGTCTGTGCCCAGGGTGAGAGGGGTCGGCTATGATCCAACCTGCACGCCCCAATGTCCTGGAGGTGTACAGGTCCTGGAGAGATAGGAGGTTGCAGCCAATCACCTTCTCAGCAGAGCGCACAATGCGCTGTAGTCTCTGTTTGTCCCTGTTGGTGGCTCCGACATACCACACAGTGATGGAGGAGGTGAGAATAGACTCAATGATGGCAGTGTATAACCGCACCAAGGTACATCCACTGCTGTGCCTTCTTGACGACAGAGGTGATGGTGGGCTCCCACTTGGGTAGTTCCCAGGAAGACGGTAGTTCCTAGGAAGTGAAATGATTCCACTGTGGTGATGGGGGTGTCAGTCAGGATGATGGAGTCCACAATAATCTCTACTGTCTTCTGGGTGTTCAGCACCAGGTTATTGTGGCTGCACCAGGACTCCAGACGTTTAACCTCCATGCTGTAGGCTGACTCTGAAGTGAGTCTGATGAGAGTGGTGTCATTTGCAAAATTAATAAGCTTGACAGACTGGTGGTCAAAGGTGCAGCAGTTGGTGTACAGGGAAAAGAGCAGGGGAGAGAAAACACAGCCCTGAGGAGTGCCGGTGCTGATGGTCTGGGAGTTCGAAACATTCTTCCCAAGCCTCCCTCACGTGCTGCTTACAGCAGCAGACGCTCAAATGACTTCATGACCACAGAGGTCAGTGCCACATGTCTGTAGTCATTAAGTCCACTCCTTGGGAGTAAACCAGGGTTTGTCACTGTGATAACTCACCCTGGTGCTTGAAGGTACAACGCTATCCTCGTAGAAGTGGATACATGAGGTCAGTGTCTGTGTAATCATCCAAGCTGTCACAGGCAGTCCTCATTGAGTCCCAGAGATGAAATCTCTCCAGCTGGAACGCGCAGTCTCCTCACACAGCCACGACACGTAAAGCATAACACACAGGATATAGAAAATCTATGTTGCTGCTCCTCATCACTGTCAGTTCGTCTATTTTGTGAACGCACGTCAGAGAGGAAAATCCCCGGTAAGGCTGTTAATCCACATCTCCTCAGACGCTCGAGCACACCTGCAGGCTTCCCTCTCTTTCGGCGTCTGACTTTCCAGATCAGAGTGTGTAATAAATCTGCCACAGATGCAGGAAATAAATCCTCTTCTCTGGTGTAAGAATACCTAGAAAAGTGTCCAGACACAGAAATAACACACAAAAACAGACCAGATTAAGCTTCAAGATTTAATTTTCTGACACAGTACGAGTGAAGACACTACACTGTATGGGAGTGAGGAGTGCGGCAGGATGAACAGCATTTAGACAGGGATTAGGGTAACAGAGCTCCTCAAATATTCAAAAAGATGTTGAACTCAGCTGGCAAGTTGGCATAGCTGAACAGCCAGCATGTGAATGTGTATTGTTGGCCCGCAAAAGAGAAGGCCAACTTATGTTGGTCAGCCACATGGACCGGAATGGTCCAGAACACTGAGGCCATGTCAACCGTGGAGAAATATTTGGCATCCCTGACTTTAAGCAGTTCTTGTTTGAGTTTGGTCATCGGCCACCTGGACAAGAGGACCTGTTGGGTTAACCTTCGTCTTTCGTTTTGGCTGGGACCACAGATAGACACTTGATTCTATAGTGATCTAGCAGGCCTCGGGAATAATTTGCCCTGAGCTCAAGTTTTCCAAAGCTAAGCAGTCATAATCTTCCTGGCTGGTAGTAAGAGACCAGAGGACATTGTTACATGTGTCCACATGAACATTGAGTCTCACTAGAAAGTCACTGCTAATACAGGCATTGTGAGGAAGCCTGGAATTGACCAAGAAGAAATGTGTCAATTCTTTTTGGTTCCGGTGCAACTTCAGAGCACAGAATGCCATCAGAGAGTCTAGTTACCCGTGGTCAAGGGGAAACCGACAGGGGCCCTTAGCTAACCTGAGGTTCGGGTTGCCTTCTGACTTTTGAAAGTGTCAAAGAACTCTCAGCTAATTGCTGATTTGTCAGCCCAGAGAGCTAAGATAGCACCTTGAATGCCAATTGCCTCAGGCTTGATCCCATCTACAATCTGTGGGCAGTATTTACTGGCCTGATCAGGTGTAGTTAGCAAGCACAAGTGTCTAGCTGTGCTAACACTTCAGCTGGTTTAAAGTTTAAAGCTATGCTTCATGCACAGAAGCACTCAGATCTAATTCCCAAACTTAATCAGTTTGACCACGAGAGGACACCTAAGGAATTAGGAAAACCTTATTTAGAATTTTTCTGTCTTAATCTGAACTTGTCATGAGCCAAGAGATCTCTTACCAAATCACACACCTTCCTTAGGATAAATATGAATAAATGTTTATTATTAAAATTATAAAATAAATGTTAAGTAAAACATAAAAGAAAATCAAGATGTATATTATTGAGAGGATCCTGTAAGTTGAGATGGTAAATAATTGTCAGGTAGATGTGAGATGTTGATGTGTATGGTAAAATTAATATCTAAAATGGGTTTATGTTTACCAGACTAATCTGGGCATTAACATGGCTTTCAGATCTTAACCATGAGGTCCTTAAGGGGATTTATGATGGCTTAGGCAAAGTACAAACTACACCCAAGGTATAGTGAATAAGGATGCCTATACTACTAATGTAACTTTACTTATCAACAATAGTGAAGATTATTTACAGAACTCGAGATGAGCTTAAAGGAGTGTGGTACCAGTGTGCACAGTGAGGACATGAGACCTGAGATTTCTGGGATATGCTTGTAGCATGAAAAAACCCATGTATGCCATATTGATCTGTTGAATCCTAAACACTTTCTTAATAATACCACTGATGGGAATGAAAGACATTTCTTTAACTACAGTGCTACAGTGACATCGTATTAAGGAACCATACGAAAATTCACTGAGCTCTTTAGAACAGCCCATTCTTTCACTATGGTTGGTAAAGGCAGACTGCATGGCTAGGTGCTTGGTTATATACACCTGTGCTAGTCGGAATAAATAAAACAAGTGTCATCATATATCATATTGAATTTAATTTAAGTCAATTCAAGGTTTATAGTTTTATGATTATTTTTAGAATGGTTTCTCCTCATTTCTAATCCAATAAATTGTCAAACTAATGTTAACATCATATCTTAAACAATATGAAAAAAATTCACAGTATTGCATTGCTTTATTACAAACTGCATTTCAGATTATATCAGATGATGAAGAGTTTTGATTACAGTTACAGTCATCCCTCGCTACTTCACGTTCCGACATTTGCAGTTTCGTGGGATTTTGAGGCAAACATGTTACAGAATCTCAAGTCTCAACTGTCACTCACTCCTGTTAATATGGAGCTGTGTGTGGAAAAGCACAGTTTGCACCCATTTGCACAGTCCGAACAAACTCTCATAACATCTTTAACATATCACTTGAGATAGAGTCACTTAAAAAGATTGTATGAGAGAGGACCCCTTTGTGATCCTTGTGATATAAAAATTTGTCGATACAGTGAAAAATGCCGAGTTATAACAGGTTGAGCACAGATGAAAAAAACCTTCAAATGTATTGTAATGGCCCTGAATTTAACGTTGAAGTCAATGGAGAAGTTTCTGGTGCCTCATCCCCAACAAGTCCTCATAACTCAAAGAAAATAAAATGTCAGATGTAAAGATCTTGTCATCAGAGACAACAAGTATGTCTCCCAATTAAAATTTAAATGGTGTTTCTAGGTGGAAGGATAAGGATTTTAGACAAGATTGAAGAGAGAAAATCCCTCTGAGCTACAGTAGAGATGACATCACCCAGTCTAACTGCTCCCTATAGAAATGAATGGAGTGAAAATAAAAGAGTGATAAAAAGAGAAGGATGAGTGCAATGAGGGCTGAGGGCTTTTTCAACTACTCTAATGATCAGAGAGAGGAATCCAAAACAAGAGACAGAGGTGTAGTTAAGAACAGGCAGTAGTCAGGCGATAAGTGAACAGAATATCAGAGGCAAGGCAGAAACGAGAATCCAAAAAAACAGTCAAAGTCACTCACAGAAATCAAAGACGGAACAAAACGCTTGGTAACGGCACACAAGGAAATCCAATACTTCACGCCGAGCACTCGGAAGTCCGGGGTTAATATGCGGAAGTTGTCAGGAAGCCCCGGCTTCTGATTGGCTCAGCTATTAGAGTCTGGATGCGGGTGCGCTAGAACTCCGGTGACGGAGAACGGGTGCGCTCGGCGGCTTTCACTTTCGGTTTCGCGATCGCCGTCTCGCATCGTACCGGAGCTCCAGCGCTGGTGTTCATGACACTAATGAATGAATCTAATGTTTACTTCTATTTAAAAATAATGGCTCATATTTACATTTAAATGTAGAATAAGAACT
>JAOVVF010000039.1:25721646-25738224 GCA_028565595.1 Duopalatinus emarginatus | reverse complement strand
TGAGATGTTTAAAGTGAGATGTTTGGAGTAAGATGTTGAGAGTAAGATGTTTGGAGTGAGATGATTAAAGTGAGATGTTTAGAGTGAGATGTTTAGAGTGAGATGTTTGGAGTGAGATGATTAAAGTGAGATGTTGAGAATGCAATGTTAAGAGTGAGATATTTGGAGTAAGCTGTTTGGAATAAGATGATTAGTATAAGATGTTTGGAGTGAGATGTTCAGCGTGAGATGTTTGGAGTGAGATGTTTAGCGTGAGATGTTTGGAGGGAGATGTTTAGCGTGAGATGTTTGGAGTGAGATGTTTGGAGTGAGATGTTCAGCGTGAGATGTTTGGAGTGAGATGTTTGGCGTGAGATGTTTGGAGTGAGATGTTTAGCATAAGATGTTTGGAATGAGATGTTTAGCGTGAGAAGTTTGGAGTGAGATGTTTGGAGTGAGATGTTTGGAGTGAGATGTTCAGCGTGAGATGTTTGGAGGGAGATGTTTAGCGTGAGATGTTTGGAGTGAGATGTTTGGAGTGAGATGTTCAGCGTGAGATGTTTGGAGTGAGATGTTTAGCGTGAGATGTTTGGAGTGAGATGTTTGGAGTGAGATGTTTAGCGTGAGATGTTTGGAGTGAGATGTTTAGCGTGAGATGTTTGGAGTGAGATGTTTGGAGTGAGATGTTTAGCATGAGATGTTTGGAGTGAGATGTTTGGAGTGAGATGTTCAGCGTGAGATGTTCAGCGTGAGATGTTTGGAGTGAGATGTTTGGTGTGAGATGTTTGGAATGAGATGTTTAGCGTGAGAAGTTTGGGGTGGGATGTTTAGAGTGAGATCTTTAGAGTAAGATGTTCTCACATCTTCATAACTGAGGGCAAATCTTTTGGAAAAACATTCCTCCTTCCAGTACAGGTCCAGAGACGTGCACAAACTCTGCTACACAGCAGTTCTGGTGGTTTATAGCAGCTCAGCATCTTATTTAGTATTGTTTTTGTTTTTTATTTGTCATCTGTGTGTATAGGTGATATGCATCATGACCACGAGGAAAGGTCATTATTTGAGAAATCACAGCCTCAGAACTGATGATTCATATATTTGATGCATGAAGCCATTATGACCTGCTGAAATAAAAGCTGACATTAATGTGGTATAACCCTTCGAGAAGAGAAAGTCCCACAGCCATCCCGAGCTGCTTGGTTTAATATTTTAATGCGTTTCATTATGACAGGATGGGCTCGATAACCTTCTGTGACGCGCAGGCAA
The DNA here is from genome assembly GCA_028565595.1 of Duopalatinus emarginatus. Taxonomy (NCBI): domain Eukaryota; kingdom Metazoa; phylum Chordata; class Actinopteri; order Siluriformes; family Pimelodidae; genus Duopalatinus; species Duopalatinus emarginatus. The sequence goes on along the minus strand of JAOVVF010000039.1, from coordinate 25,736,979 downwards.
TTGTCAGCAAATGAATGAGATTACATGACAGGCGCCGAATGACGGCGCAACCCACCGCGCAGCCTTCCTCGCCACTTATCTGATGGTAGCCTAGCAACAGAGCCCTGACCTGGCATTGACCTCCACCCGATAAGGTCAACACCTGAAGACTCTCCCATTGGCGGAGTGTCGGAGGAGGGTGGGGAGGAGCCTGAGAGTGGGCAAGGGAGGGAAAAAAATGGAGAAACAAAGGGATATGGAGAGCAAGAGAGCAAGCGAGAGAGAGAGAGAGAGAGAGAGAGAGAGAGAGAAAGAGAGCAGAAATCCATTTAGAGACAAAACCATAGGCAGACAAAGGCTTGGAGCAGGGCTGCAATTACCCACAAGCTCTATAGACTCCATCGCTCCTGTAAAAATGTGAGGAAATGCAAGACCTTGTGTACATTGTAATATCCTGTACAGCAGTCCATACAAATTTCCCTTTTAATCTCAGGAACCACGCTGGACTTATTTCTAACACTCCCTCGTTACTCTTTCGGGCTCTGACACCGAGCCTATTAACATTATAATTGGATTCTAAGCACATTTCTTTGAGATCGTTCTTAATATTTCAGACGCCGTGCAGCACTCAGATAGCCTACTATATCCTAGCGTAACCCACGTCCGTCCCTAGCCGCGTGTTTTTAGGCGCATGCGCTGCTTTCTTTACGAACGTAGCAAATGAAAGCTGATAGGAATGGAAGGTCAGGATAGAAAAAAAATGAGGGAATTGTTTTTTTAAATGGATTGCAGACAGACTTGTTCGGGGGAGATATTTCTCAAGTACGCATCACTGCACAATGTATCGACACGCAGTTCCGTAAAAGAAAAAAAGGGAAAAAAAGAGAAAGGGGCGTCAAAGTGACCTAATTTTTCTTCTTTCTGATCCCAGATGTGTTGCTTTTGATTCGATTACCTTTATATTACAATTTCGTTCTTGCCGCTAGTGAATTTTTAACGTAGCTGAGCCATAAAATAACTGTATAGCGTCCAGCTGTGCACGTCAAAATCACCACACGAACACACTAAGTATCTCAGACGTGTTTTTGCAGCTATAGAAATGAACAAACCAGAGTAAAAAGAGTCGTCTGTCTTGAAAGTGAAGCATTTTCTGTCTCAGCTAATATAGTAGTGCAAGCATCAGACTCATGTAAGAGGCGAAACGTGAGGTTTGGAGACAGATCACCATTGACGGGTCAAGTGAATAATACTGACCTCAGGGGGTGGGATATATTAGGCAGCAAGCAAAGAGTCAGTTTTCAAAGCCGACATGTTGGAAGCAGGAAAAATGTGCAAGTGTAAGTAGCGACTTTGACATGGACCAGATTGAGATGTGAAGACTGGGTCAGGGTATCTCCAAAACATCAAGTCTCAAGGTGTGTCCCAGTATTCACTGGTATCTACTAAAAGTGGTCCAAAGAAGGACAACCGGTGAACCAGAGACAGGGTCATGGGCGCCCAAGACATACTGATAAGTGTGGGGGTGAAGGCTAGACCATCTGGTCCAGTTCTTTAGAAGATCCACAGAAGAATCTGCTGCTAATGTTTTAGTGACAGAGAGACCACAGGGGACCGTCGGAGGTCTTGTGGAGTCAGTGCTTCTGTGAGTCCTTGACCTTTATCTTTAAAGGTCCATGACCTTTATCATTTTTTTGTGTGTGTGTGTGTGTGTGTGTGTGTGATCCATGTTTTTATATTTTAGTGGTGACCAGAAATCCTTACAGGAAGAGGAATACCTCATAACTGTGACCTTGTGGGGACATGTGGCTGGTCCAAATTAGGAAAGTGTTTGGTTGTTGTAAGAAAAAATAAAAATAAAAAAAGTGTTGCCCTTTGATTATTGAGGTTTTAGTGAGGGTTCGATTCATGCATAGCATTATTTGTCTGCATTAATTATTAATTAGGTTCTGACAAGAATAGCAAGGAAAATCTCTCTCTCTCTCTCTCTCTCTCGCTCTCTCTCACTGTGTGTGTGTGTGTGTGTGTGTGTGTGTGTGTGTGTGTATGTCACATACCAGTCTTCAATGCTGCTTCTGTGAACCTGTCGAACACATTAAGGACTTTGTTAACTATATATAACTATATATATTTATTATGGAATATTAAAGCTAACACTAAGAAATGGTCAATCAATCAATCAATCAATAAAACAAGAGGAAAACCAGGAAAAATTACTATGAAACTCAAATGCAAGACATCTTTGCTGCTCATTATTAAAAAAATAATAATATAATATAATATAATATAATATAATATAATATAATATAATATAATATAATATAATATAATTCTACTTCTTGCTTAAAATGAAGAAAATACAGCTCTACAAATCAAATTAAAGCCCTATGTTAACATTCTTTTATAATATGTTACAAATAATATCACAGTGAACATACTGATAAATCTGACAAGAAAATTAAATATACATTAAAAATATGCATATTTAAAATATATAAGTAATATTATATTTGTGTCATTTTTTTTAGAATAATTTATATTAAATTTTTACATTTTAACATATTTTATATAATTTCATTCGAAATCATTTATTTTATTTTTTTTATAATTCTTTTTGTAATAATAAAATACAGCGTATCTAAATGTATTTTACATAGCCCACTTTTTCCCTGCCCTGTTACCTCAGTGATTATTATTTTTGATGAGCGGGTCATCCCACACAGCCGCTCAGGCATCCAGCAGAGCTGAAACACTGCATGACTTTGGGAGCAAGAGGTCAAAGTTCAAGAAGAGCAGCAGCCCTGGTCGTCACGTGTTCCATGGCGTGAGTGCTGGAGGAAATCCGCTGTATGTGGTTATTGTCTCTATATTGTGTGATATAATGTAAACTGAACCGGATCACAGATCAGTCTTTAGATCATTCCATACGTCTATGCTGAGTGTGTGTGTGTGTATGTGTGTGTGTGTGTGTGTGTATGTGTGAGTGATGTGTGCGCTGGTGTAAAAGGCCAAAGGGTAAATTTAAGGCTGGGTTCGGGTGGGAGGGGATCAGCTGCCTCTGTCACACTCCTGGATAAGAAGAGAGAGTGAGACAGGTGGTGTGCCAGGAGAACATTGGCACCGGCAACCCGCTGTATTTGTCCTGACTCACTGTTCCGGTCTGATCGGGAGCAGATGCTGCGATATATTGCTAAACTTTAGCATTGAACACACAGCAGAGTGTAGCGTAGCGCCGTGTACATTTATACAGCCAAGTCACATGTGCATGATAGTAACTGAGGCGGCCTTGGCGATAGCAACAAGTGGCCAGAGAGATTACATCACTGTTCTCTTTACACCGATCAGCCATAAAACTACAAAACCACTGACAGGTGAAGTGAGTAACACTGATTAGCTCATTACAGTGGCACCTGACACAGGGTTGACTATATTTCACAGCAAGTGAACAGTCAAAGTGTTGGAAGCAGGAAAAATGAGTGACTTTGTCAAGGGCCAGATTGTCATATCTTGATGACCGGGTCAGAGCATCTCCAACAACAGCAGGTCTTGTAGAGTGTTAGGTCAGTACAGTGGTTAGTACCTACCAAAAGTGGTCCAAGAACGGACAAACAATGAACCACAGACAGGTTCATGGGCTCCCAGGAGACAGGAGATCCACAGAAGATCCTGGTCCCAGATACAAACCACCATCAGAGGTTTGGTGGGGTCCTGTTCTGGGTTTTGTTTCTCTGGAAGGCAGCCATGGGCTTGTGGTTAAAGAAGCAGCCTTGTGACCAGAAGGTCTCTGGTTCGATCCCCGGTACCAACAAGACAACCCGGTGTGCCCGGCACCTAACCCCCAACTGCTCCCTGGGTGCCATGGAAAGGCTTGCCCAGGTGTCTTCACTGCTCCCTTGAACCTGGAACCTTCTGGTCCCAAGCCTACCGTTGCCCAGGAATCTGGGGTTGTGGTTGGATCTTCAGTCTGGTCGCTCTATCTGTGAGGAGTTTGGTGTGTTCTCCCTGTGTCTGTGTGGGTTTGACTGACCGACTCTTGCTCACATTCCTGATTTTGGTTCCTGGATTGTGTTTTGGACCATATCCTTCTAGTTTGTGCCTATTCTAGTACCTGCATTTGTACCCACATCTTTGTCTCAAAATCCCTAATTCTGTTGTATTCTAAGGGTAAAGGATTTCTGGGTTCCACAGCGCGTTACATGGCATCCCAGATGTCTTCAATAACATTTAGATCTTCCTCAATGAATATTTCTGCAAGCTTGTGGAGTCCATACCTTGGACATGAACTGGTGTAACTCATCAGAAAGGAGGCACACGTAGCGTTCACCTGTCAGAAATTTATGTAGATGTACCAGGGGTCCCATGGAATGTGAGCTGAACAAACCCCATACCATTATGAAGCCATGACCAGTCTACACCAGTTTTTCTGGCACTTTATTGTAATTACCTGTAAAGGTTGTAGACGTCTTTTTGCAGACTGTACATGAGCTTTGCAGGCAGACACCATGCCAATGTTAGAGAGTGGTCGAAAGAAAAACCTTTCAATGTCATTTCGAGTCAAATATATTTCTCTTAAAGTAGAGATGTCAAAGTGTATTACTGGCAGACAACTCAATTTTCGTCAAAATAAAGATATTTATCTTTTTTTGAGGGGGGCATTTTCCAGAATTCAACTCGACGCAACGTCTAAGGACTTTTTCCAAGAACAGCAAATGGATTTTCAGATTCACTTATGTAGCCCTGTAACCATCCCAGAATAATCACAGATTCCTTAGAAACGCTGATTCACAACCAGTGGCGAGCGATGGCCTTTTCTTTTTTCCTCTCTTTTTCTTTTGATATTTGTCCTCTAATTTAGTCATGGACAATTCCCACCCATCAGCCATCCAATGGAAAAATCCTTACTCAGACTTTGAGGGGACTGAATGGGGAGTCAGGACATAATGAACCTTATTACAAAAAAATACAATAAAAACCTAATTTTTCAATTTTTCTTTATTTTATTTCAACCTTTTTTTTTCGTTTCTTTTCGCCACCCGTCCTGATTTTCAAGTATTCTATATTTGTGCACTGAAATGTCAGAAAAACTGGTATGGGCAAACCGATGCACCTAGGCTCTATAATGGTATGGGGTTTGTTTAGCTGGCATTCCATAGGACCCCTGGTACATCTACAAACCTCCCTGACAGGTGAACACTACGTGTGCCTCTGTTCTGATGATACCTGCTGTAGTGAAATGGATATGGGATACCGTCCAACATGCTTGTGGAACACAGAAATCCTAAACCTCGGAATACAACAGCAAGTATGGCGTTCGTTGCCTACAGAATATTTCCAGAAGCTTGTGGAGTCCATGCCCTGTGAAGGACCTACCAGGTATTAGCCTTGTGTACCAGTTTTTCTAGCACTTCAGTGAGCATTTGTTTCTTTTTACCAGACGTTGTGCACATACATACACACACGAAATAACTTCTTATTTTGTGTTATGCCATTAGCTACACTTACCAGTCAATCAATACTTCCAATGCTTCCATTTCACCCAACAGAATAAAATTGTAACTGACATAGTGCAGTTTGATGAACCTGTATCGGTGAATGACAGGAGGGGTTTGGGTTGGGGTCAAATTTCCCTCTTTTGTACAATGCCGGACGTGTTCCCGGTCCCCTGTGGCAATTACATGCACACAGGCATCTCTGCCCTATCACATGACAGCTGTAAGATGGGTCAGGACTGTGACTTGTTTCCTCCGAGGCACGTGAAGCCAGCCGACCGCATCTTTAGTTTAATGTCAGAAGTGGCGTAACACATTCAGAGGAAATCACTATTCACTCACTTCCGCATGCACGAGCTCATAGACATATATAATAGGCCAGTGTTGTTGGAAGAGACCGATTGTCCGTCCCTGAGAGGAACCCCGGCCACGGATGGCTGTGGCATCATCTGGATTTGAGCTTGGCTGATAGGGTGAACGCCTTTCTAAACAGTTCTATGCATTGTTTTCCTTACTTGATTACTATAGCACTTTTCCAATGGACTTTGTCCCAAAGAAGCTTTACAGAAATATAGGATTTGGATTTTACATTTATATAAATTTGATCCCTTGAATTGAAGCCAGAGATGATGGTGACAAAGAAAACTCCTTGAAATGACGAGAGGAAGAAACCTTGAGAGGGACCAGCCTCATAATGGAACCCATCCTCATTGAGGTAACACGGACAGTATATTATATAATCTCTCGCTATATAAAAAAATGTGAATGTAAAACTAGGAAATTAATTATAGTTTTAAGTCCGAAGTCTGATCATCTAAGCTGTCCACTGATGGACACTGATTGACTGATGAAGAGTAAAACTATTCAGTTGTAGTTATCTCACTATGACTGTTTATAGTTTATAGGATTCATGGTTTCTACACAATGTCCATTATGATGATCTTTCGACTGTCCATGTGGGTTCATCCTCAGAAGCAGTGAGTAATGTTCAGTTGATGAAACTCCAAGCAGATACAGGGGATCAGGGTGGATCAGGCAGGTCCAGGGAGCAGAAGGAGACGGGAATCGGGATCACGGATGTCTCCTGGTGCCTCAGAAGTAGTGGGAGGTCACGAGGGAGCGTAGAGTAGAGAATACAGTGTATTAGGTATGTTTTTTTATGTAATGGTTACAGAAAATGTACATTGTGCAGAGAGCAGGCAGGAACTGTGGGGAAAAAACTAGCTATGACAGCATAACTACAATGGGAGAACACAGACATGAGGACGCCCTGGGACTTTTATTGAATTGTTGAAAAAAATGAAATTAAGCATGGAATTATAGTATTTAAAAATACTCTACGCCTCCAGGCACTGTTTTTGCCTTGGATTTTGCCCTATCTGCCTATCCATCTATCTATCAATCTATCTATCTAATACTATATATTTTAGCATTTTGATTAAAAAAAATAATAATACAAATAAGCCAAATACATTAAAATTATATAAAGATTTTAGAATTTATCAGAACCATCTCGATTTGATCAGACAAGGCCGTTCGTAGACTCAGATCCCTTGTTCTTGTGGAAGCCGATGTGCTTTTTAGCTTATATATCCTATCTGGCTCAAAATTTGATGTGTTGAGATGCTTTTCTGCTCATCACAGTTGCACAGAGTGATTATTTGTGTTGCCATAGCCTTCCTGGAAGCCCGAAAAATACTCCGCCGATCCTCCTCTCTCATCACCAGGCTTTTTTTTTTGTGTAGAACTGCTACTCAGGATGGTTTCTACCTGTGTGTGTGTGTGTGTGTGTGTGTGTGTGTGTGTGTGTGTGTGTGTGTGTGTTTGTAAAAATGATATCGTTTTCTGAAACCCTCAAACCAGCACATCGGGTAAGAAAAATGACGTGAAACTGTAAAAAAAAAAATTAAAAACTTGGAAGAAAAAAACTGAACTTGGTCTGCATGGGTGCTGTGTACATGTCCAACTGTTCCTATTAAAGTGACCGTTGAGTGTGTATGTGTAATTATACTGTATATAAAGGCTTGTCTTGTTTGTATGTGTTTATCTTGTACATGCTGTGCTGCTCCCTCCCTTTTAGACTTTATGGTTGTGTTAATGTGATTTTTCAGCTCGCCTTTTAACATCTAGCCAGGGAAAACCGATGAAATTAGCCTTTAGGGCCGACTCTGGCTCATTTACAGCTCCGTCGTTGCTGCTGATTAATGCACGTTGTCCCTGAGTCGTAAATCAACAAAAGACGACGACGTGTTAACGTCTGTACATAGAAAGAAATGTACTGTATATGTGCAATGTTCGTGATATGTGATGCTGTAGGCTTATAGAGCTGTATAAAATAAGGCTTCATGACATCCTCCTTGTTCTGAAGGTCTGTGAGTAAAGCATGGCAGCTCGTCTTGCACTTACGCAGTGGAGAAGGCTGAGACGAGACGAGAAGAGACGAGAAAAAGTGGTAACTCACACCGCCGTGTTTTGCCTCGGGGCGAGATATACTTCTTTATCCAGCCTCCTTTATCCACTGAAGCACCTGAAATTCATTTAGCGCACTAACAACCCGGGCCGACGCTGACGCCGCCGACGCCGCTGCAGGGAAGCCATTTTAATAAGTAGTAATAACGGCAACAGACAAGACGAGTCATTTTTTTAGATAAAAAAAGAGTGGAACAGAACAATCGGTGTTATCAATAAAGGTAAAAGAAACATAATTAGGAGGGCGGCTTTGGATTAAATATAATTTGTTCCTGAGAAAAGGCACAAGGCTAATTTTGTGTAGTTAAATAGAGAGCAGGGCCACGCTGGTGTGATTATTTGTGCTGGTGAAAGGTGTGAAAGAATAAAAACAGAGCCTGTTTTAAAGCTAGCTTACAGGGAAATTGACCGAAATTACACAACTCTATATACACACACTGTACAGCCCTTTAAAAAGAGCACTGTGAAATCACAAACCTGAAAAAAGAAAGTTTTTAGATTTAAATCTGCAGTACACATTAGCCTATGCAAAATACACAGGCTGGTAGTGGCTTCATAATAATAAAGAGGGTTTGTTTAGCTGGCATTCCATAGGACCCCTGGTACATCTACAAATCTCTCTGACAAGTGAACACTATGGCTGCATTCGATATGGCGTACTTGAATACTACATACTAGCTTGGAGCGTGTACATACTGTTAAACCGCTAAACTAGTATACAATTCTAGTATGCGAGCGTGGAGTATGCACACCACACTCGGACGCGCTTGATCCGCCATCTTACCAACAACCTTTGACCCAAGACGTCACACCACACCCAAGTTCCCACACAATTATTTATAGTTTCCAGTTTATAAATACATACTAGGGATTCGGACGCACTACATAGTGTCACGTACTAGATTCGCATACTAACTAGTATAGGAGTATGCCATTTCGGACACAGCCTATACCTGCTTCCTTTCTAACACCAGTTCATGTCCTGCATTCATTCGGATGGGTTCGGCCTCTTCCAACAGGACAATGCGCCACCACACACGTCTAGAAACGCCAAATTGTGGTTAGAGGAACACTCATCTGAGTTTGGGGTTTAGTCCTTCCCACCTTAAGCACCAGATCTCAACATTATTGAACTTTATCTGGGATGCCGTGCAACACCTCAAAATAAAACAGAATTGTGGAGCACTCTGCAGGAAGTGTGGAGTTCATTGCTTGCAGAATACCAAGTATTAGACTGGTCTACCAGTTTTTCTGTGTTCCGTGTTTCTGTGGTATAGATGTGCTGTCCTGCTTAAGAGTTCCCATGAATAACAACTAATATACACTCATAAGCCCTAACCTTAAACCACCTTTCCAAACAGCTCTGACTCTTGGACTCCACAAGACATCTGAAGGTGTTCTGTGGTGTCTGACACCAAGATCTCCTTCTGTGGATCTGTTGGATCCAACCAGATGGTCCAGCCTTCACCCTGATGCACCTGAGTGAGCCTTGGTCCTCCATGACCCTGTCACTGGTTTACCGCTTGTCCTTCATTAGACTAATTTTGGTGGGTATTAACCACTGTATATTAGGACACACCCTACAAGACCTGCTGTTTTGGAGATGCCCTGATCCAATCGTCTAGACATCACAATTTGGCCCACACAATCAGATCAAAGGTTACATGTGTTTGATGGTGGGAAATATGAGGCAGCAAGTGAACATTCCGTTGATGTGTCGGAAGCAGGAAAAATGGGCAAGTGTACAGAACTGAGTGGCCAGGTCTTGTGTGTGTGTGTGTGTGTGTGCCCCAGTATACAGTGGTTAGTACCAACCAGAAATGGTCCAAGCAGTGGTAGAACAACCAGTGAACCAAAGACAGGGTCATGGGCACCCATGGATCACTGATGTGCATGCGGGTGAAGGCTAGAGCGTCTGGTCTGATCCCACTGAAGATCCACAGATGGATGTGTTGCTAATGTGTTGGTGCCAGAAACCACAGAACACCTTCAGATATCTTGTGGAGTCCATGCCTCGACAGATCAGGTCTGTTTCGGAAAGGTGGCTTTACTGTTATCAGTGATGTAATCTGTCTTAAAATGCAGCCCCTGAAAGATGAAGCCCCTGAACTGGGATACAGTTAAGGTTGTACCCTCAAAATGTAAATAAATAAATAAAACAAAATACAGTCAGTCAGTCCATCTCTTATCTGCTTTGTCTGTCAGAGCACCAAATCCATCGCACCACACACACCAATTTACTCACACACTCACACCTAGGGCAATTTAGCACATCCAATTCACCTACCGGTGGAAGGAAACCGGAGCACGAGGAGAACACAGCAAACACACCGAACTTCTTACAGAGACCAGAGCGAGGATCACATGCACAAGCACAGATACCTGGAGCTGTGTAGCACACACACTACCTGTGGAGCCACTGGGCTACCCGTGATAGAATAAAACAAACAAGCAAATTAATGTGAAGAAAAATGCTCAAAACTCAGGTTCAAATTAATTACTGTTGAATTCTAAATTCTAAACATATATATATATTTTTATTATTTCTATTGTAGAAATATAAGAATTTGATGACAATTTTAATATTTTATTTGTTCATTACACAAATAAAGACTATTGCATGATGCAACAAGGTCAAAAAAATCTTTAATTGTTTTTTTAATGTCAATTGGAGTCTAAAACAAAAATATTTTATTAAAAAAATTCTAATAAAACCAAATAAAATTGTTATTTTATTTTTAAATAAAATTGAAAATAAAGTTGGTAAGGACGCAGTAATAATTTAGTCAATGGTTTGGGAAACATGCTTGTATTTTCAAGGTCATCATGAGTTAATATCACAATATGACTAAATAAAAAGAGACGTTTGTTTAAAATGTCTTTTGTGTTTACTTTTCATATTTATTTGGAACAGACGGTGAATAAAAGTCGCATAATTAAAAACAAACAAATAAAAAAACAGAACTGACTGAAACTCTAGATCTCTAACTGGGTGAAACTCGAGAGGTCTAACCAGATGAATGCTTTTAGATGCAAATGTGACATGCACGAATAAAGGTCTAGAGGTGAATAGTAAAATGATACTGCAGGATGTGTGTGTGTGTGTGTGTGTGAGAGAGAGAGAGAGAGAGAGAGAGAGAGACAGAAAGAGAGAAACGTATCAAATGGAAAAGCACGGTATCCGTCCACTGGCAGTCATTTGTCATTGCCAAGGTCCTGTTGATACAACGGCGCATGGCGAAATCGTGTCTGCGCCATGACCTTTAGGTCGACCCCGAGTGTGAGGTCATGCTGTGGTTGCCATGACGACTATCTCGACGATTGCATTACCTCAGCTGGCTGGCACGGGCAGGGTCACAGCACAGCCCCTGACCTCGCCATGGAGACCAGGCTAAATCTGAACAAAATTACGAGACGCAAACGTGAACACACACACACACACACACACACACATTTACTGGATGAACAATAGAGATACACAAGTTAAAGTAGGAGTCTTGAGATGGTGTGGCAAATCTATATCAACATGTTCATGCACACACACATGAAGTAGTCGACTGGTTTGAGAGGGACAATAGACTAGTGTGTGAGTGTGTGTGTATCAGAGTGTGTATGTGTGTGTGTGTGGCGGGGGGGGGGGGTGTCCAAATTCTAATGAGCTACATACCAAGTGTGTCAGTCACCTGTGCAGGGGCGAAGCAGGCTAATTTGGGCCCTGCGCTAATTGCCACGGTAACAGCGGGCATCACGTGCGGGTGGCAGCGTGAGGGGGACGGCAGCATGGCAGCGCCGGCCTGCTCACACCAGAGAGGTGTGAAAGAACGAGAGCGGCCAACGCATGGAGACATGCCGCGTGTGGGGAGCAGCCGGCTGCTCGCTCCTCTCCAACAGGCTCCGGCGTGAAAAGGAAACACACAGAAAGCCTTTTGTCTCGTGTTGCGGGACCGTTTCACTGATTTATTTATACGAGTTATTATCCCTCCATCAATGGTGTTACAACCTGGTCGTAATTGTATAACTCACGGTGTAATTACACCACTGTTGGGGGGAAACGTTCCTAAGCACAATGCACTTTTTTCTTCCTGTATTTATTTAAAAACCATTATTATTTTTGAAAACTCATTTTTTTCTATTTTTTAAATCACATATTAATTGTATTGAAAAGTACTGGTGTAGGAATGGTATAAAAAGGATAAAGCTTAATAAAATATGGTTTTGATATTCATTTAAAGAAATAGGAAAATAAATAAAGAAACACAAATCGATAGACAAATGATTCAAATGTAGGTCCAAAGTAGTTAACATAAAAATTATAAAAGAAATGACTGAAAAGCAATTATTTATATTATAGAAATATAATAATTATATGACCATTTCTAAATAATATTGCAATATAATTTTTTTAAATTACTATTTATTTATTTATTTATAATCTAAGTTATACTGCACAGTCAACCAGAAAATATTTTTATTTCATGTTTTCTTTTTTTTTTTTTGGTATAAAAGTAGAGACACAGTAGAGACATGCTGCATTGACAAGGAAGGACAGTCTAGAGAGCAACAAAGTTAGGGTAATGATTTATGTTAAATTATATTAATGATAACAAACGATTTCAAGGTGATCTTATATCTTATACTCTGAAGTGCCAGAAAAACTGGTACACCAGTCTTATACTAGCTAGGTCCCCCATGGGGCATGGACTTTACAGGCTTGTGGAATTATTCTGTATTTATTCAACACCACACGTCCTGCAGAACGGTCCACAATTCTGTTGTACTCCAGGCTGTAGGGTTTCTGTGTTCCACTGCATGTTGCATGACATCCCAGACGTGTTCGATAATGTTCAGATCTGGTGACTTCGATGTGAAAACCCCAAACTCAGATAAGTGTTCCTCTAACCATAATTTGGCATCTCTGGATGTGTGTGGTGGTGCATTGTGCTGTTACCCATCAGAATGAACGCAGGACATGAACTGGTGTAACTCGTCTGAAAGGAGCGAGTTACACACACAGTGTTCACCTGTCGGAGCTGTTTGTAGATGTACCAGGGGTCCCATGGAATAGCAGCTAAACAAAACCCACACCTTTGCCTAGACTCATCAGTACCAGTCTTTCTGGCACTTCAGGTTATTTTGCTACAATATATTTTATAGCTTAATTGGCCTTTAATTGACTGTAAGTGTTGACCAGGCATGATAGAGCTAAAATATGAGGACTGTGAAAAACTAACAACTCCTTTCACAACACCATGTTTACTAATAGATTCATTTAAAAGTAATTGTTTAATTAAAGCACTAATTACTATATATTTTGTAATTGCTATATTTTGTTGTGTATAAAAAGTGCAATAAAAATGTTTATTTCGATATATAAAATTATATTTAAATAATAAATATGGATTTATTTGTCATTTATTGTATATGTTATGTGCATGTAGCCTAAACACCTTATATATACAGTATATATAGAAAATAAAAATTAAAAATATTATTATTTTTGTTAATTTTTTTTACTTTAGAAATCAAAAGAAAAGCCTCTCTTCTCTCGGTCTCTGTACTCTCAGTCTCTTCTCTTCCTCTCTCTTTTTCCCTCTCTCCTCTTCCTTTCTGTACTCTTTTCTCTCTCTTTTTTTTCTCCTCTCTCTGTACTCCCTCACTTCTCTCCCTCTCTCTCTCTTTCTTTTCCCCTCTCTCTGTACTCCCTCTGTTCTCTCCCCTCTCTTTCTTTTCCCCTCTCTCTGTACTCCCTCTCTTCTCTCCCCTCTCTCTGTACTCCCTCTCTTCTCTCCCTCTCTCTTTCTTTTCCCCACTCTCTTTCTTTTTCCCTCTCTGTACTCCCTCTCTTCTCTCCCCCTCTCTCTTTCTTTTCCCCTCTCTCTGTACTCCCTCTCTTCTCTCCCCCTCTCTCTTTCTTTTCCTCTCTCTGTACTCCCTCTCTTCTCTCCCCTCTCTCTTTCTTTTCCCCTCTCTCTGTACTCCCTCTCTTCTCTCCCCCTCACTTTTTCTTTTCCCCTCTCTCTGTACTCCCTCTCTTCTCTCCCTCTCTCTCTCTTTCTTTTCCCCTCCCTTTTTTTCCTGCTCTCTGTACTCCCTCTCTTCTCTCCCCCTCTCTTTCTTTCTTTTCCCCACTCTTTGTACTCCCTCTCCTTCTCTCCCCCTCTCTTTCTTTTCCCCTCTTTCTGTACTCCCGCTCTTTCTCTTCACTCCCTCTCTTGCTTTCTTTTTTTCCTCTCTCTGCACTCCCTTTTCGTCTCTTCTCTCCGTCTCTTTTTCCCTCTCCCTATTTCCCCCCTCTGTACTCTTTTCTCTCTTTCCATGTACTACTTCTCTCTCTCTCTTCTCTTTTCCCCTCTCTCTCTTCTCTCCCTCTCTGTTCTCTCTTCCCCCCTCTCTCTCCCTCTGTACTCTCTTCTCTATTTCTCTGTACTCTCTTCTCTCTCTCTCCTTCCCCCTCTACTCTCTTTTCCTCTCTCTCCCTCAGTACTCTCTTCTCTCTCTCTCTTTCCCCCATCTTTCTTCCTCGGTACTCTCTTCTCTCTCTCTTTTCCTCACTCCCTCCCTCGGTACTCTCTTCTCTCTCTCTCTCATTCCCCACATCCCTCTTCCTCTGTACTCTCTTCTCTCTTTCTTTCCCCCCTCTCTCACCCTCTGTACTCTCTTCTCTCCCTCTTTTTCCCTCTCTCTCCCTCTGTACTGTCTTCTCTCTTTCTCTGTACTCACTCTCCCTCTCTTTCTTCCTTCTCCTCTCTGTCTTGCTCCCCCTCTCTGTACTCTCTTCTCTCCCTTTTTCCTTCTCTCTCCCCCTCTGTACTGTCTTCTCTCTTTCTCTGTACTCACTCTCCCTCTTTCTTCTTCTCCTCTCTGTTTTGCTCCCCCTCTCTGTACTCTCTTCTCTCCCTCTCTCTCTCTCTTCCTTTACCCCCCTTCCCCCTCTACTCTTTTCTCTCTTTTCCTCTCTCTCCCTCAGTACTCTTCTCTCTCTCTCTTTCCCCCCTCTCTCACCCTCTGTACTCTCCTCTCTCTTTTCCCCTCTCTCTCCCTCAGTACTCTCTTCTCTCTCTCTCTTTCCCCCATCTTTCTTCCTCAGTACTCTCTTCTCTCTCTCTCTTTCCCCCATCTTTCTTCCTCAGTACTCTCTTCTCTCTCTCTTTCCCCCCTCTCTCACCCTCTGTACTCTCTTCTCTCTCTCTTTTCCCCTCTCTCTCCCTCTGTACTCTCTTCTCTCCCTCTTTTTCCCTCTCTCTCCCTCTGTACTGTCTTCTCTCTTTCTCTGTACTCACTCTCCCTCTCTTTCTTCTTCTCCTCTCTGTTTTGCTCCCCCTCTCTGTACTCTCTTCTCTCCCTCTTTTTCCCTCTCTCTCCCTCTGTACTGTCTTCTCTCTTTCTCTGTACTCACTCT